>CAEMYA010000179.1:4681128-4734084 GCA_903131615.1 Diplodus sargus | reverse complement strand
ACACCTGTCACTCTCGCAGTATCCTCTTGATATTTGTTTCCCCCTCAAGTTTTTATTTATTTATTTATTTATTTTTTGCTGACACCGTGTTTCCCTCTGTCTCCGGAATATCTCAGTGTCAGACACAAGGTGAGACTACAGGAGCTACAGGGTTTTTACGATCCATCCCGAATCCAATCCGACGCTTTTCTCAAGGTAAAATTAGGCGACATTAGGCGTCTTCTTAAGGCGTTCCTGGCAGAGTTTCTGCAGTGAAACAATGTTAACAGAATTCCAATTCTTCCACATGACATTTAGCCACTTTGCTGTTTTGATGATCACGGTGCAGAGGGCTGAGGGCCAGCAGCACTTCATTCACGTAATTCTCATAGGCACAAAAACACGCATTAACCCTTGTGTTTTTTACTTTTATTTTTGCCACCTACACAGCTGGAAACTGTCTTACGGGAATATTGAAAACAAAACAAAACAGTGGTTTTGCTCCTTGGCAGCCTTCTCTTGTAACTCCACCTCCAGATATGAAAGTCTAAGTGTTATTTCACGGTATGTATTTTATCCTGGCGACTTTTGCCTGACAACTTGCCAGACTATTTGTCTTATTTAGATATGAACTGCTGATATCCATTTGTTCTATTGAGACTGAGCTGCACTATCAGCACTCTCCGCCGCTTACCATACATATGAGGAGGCAGTCTGTGATTTTATTTGGCCGTTAATAATTATAGCCGCGCAGCAGCAGTGCAGGTGCATCGCCGGGTTTAGATTTATCCGTCGTCGGGTCACGAGACGGCACGCTGCTGTGGGGCTCTGTGACTAATGCGTTGCGGGGGAAAAGGTTCTCCATTGTCGTGAACTTGTTGTCTGCGTGTGGGCGGTGATGAGGTCAGAGCCCAGATGTCACGTCATTCCTCGACTACTGTTAATGTGCTGTTTCCACGTTGCACATCTGTTCCATGGCTGAAATGAGCTTTCTGCCGCAGAATCAAAGGAACCTGGGAATATCTTTTATTCATGCTTAAGCATTATGCATCTGAACTTGTTGTACGCCGCTAACCAGGAGGCATGAATGCATAAAGTTGATTTGTAGCTTTATTGCCGTTCTGTTTCTCCTTCTCTTATGCTTTATCTCTGTCTCTCACTTTCTCCCACGTTCAGCTGCAGGCCACTATGTTAATTGTGCCACGGTGCTAAACTTGTCTTATCCAGGCCACGAAAAGAAAAAAAGGCGATTCTATTTAGATAATACTAATTCAGCAGGAGTCTGTTTACTGCAGCAATTGTCTTGATTCATTTTTTCTGCTGCGTTCCGAGTTTGCACCGCGGAGCAGAGGCAGCGAGCGGCAGACCCCACCTGTGGTGCAGAGCTCTGTCAGTCGAGTTCATGCTCATGATTATTCGCTTCGGGGAGAGGGGAAGACTTTGAAGTGACGCTGACAACTTAGTTTGAATCATTTTAATGGCGAATGCAGCGCTAATCTCTTTTGCGGGCTGACACATTGTGTGGATTGCTCATCAAAATTACACGCGCAAACACGCCAACATAAAAAGAACACAGCCTGAGCGACGCGCGCGCAAGTGTCTGAATACACACGTGCTTTACCTGCACAGTGAATGATAAAAGGAATCCATCTCTCAGACTCAGACAGATGTGACATCTTGTTTACCCGCTGAATAATCTCAAATGCCTTGTGGGTAATGCAGGCGTTCGGCGATAGGACAGGCTTATAGCCCGATTACAATCAGCGTCTGTGTTAAACTTTCATTTCCGAACAGAGGGCAGATATGTATGAGTCTATGTTACGCCAAAGTCAGTGACCTGGAGTACCCTCGTGTCAAACCATTAACACAGGATGTAGGCAAGAGCTACAAAGCGGCCATAAATAATGCTTCTGTCAGGTCTGCGGTCGTGCAGCCAGTGAATTATTCAGACTCGAGACTTACTGACCCTTCTAATATAGTGACCGGTGTTACACATTTGGGACCTGTTATTCAAAGTGGATGGTTTATGCAGGTCGCAGTCCCTTGTTGTCGACTCTTCACCTGCGTTTGGATACTGAGCTCGGGGTTGATGGCGGTTGAACTGGACTTAATCCAAAGACCTTAACCTCCATCGCTTCTGAGTATCTTTGGATATATCACATTTGAAATGAATGCCTATATTTCACAGCAGGCTGTCCATAAACATAGCCATTACTAAGGGGTGCAGAATGAAATGAGTAATTAAGATCGCAATATGGCCAAGTGCAATATCCAACTGCAGTTTGAAAAAAAGGGGGGAAATGTGTGAGCAGATAGGACAAGTTACTGAATATCAGCACATAAGGCCAAGAACCAGGTCAGTGTTAATAGAGCAGGAAAGACCTTTGGACTTAGTAGGCTTAGAAGTACAACAGTCTCTACCTCAACACTTATTTTACTTTTGATGCTCTTTCACGCATTAATTCGCTCCAATTAGTTTGTTTTTAACAAAGCTACGAAATTCAAACAACAACAAAAAAAAACCACTCCACAGAAGAAGAGTTTATTCCGAAGCTCCACATGTTCACCTCGGGCTCCCATCTGGCAGTGTCTGCATCAGCGCACCCATCACCAGAGCTGATGGGTGCGCTGTCCGCGGCAGCTCTTTCAGATCACGAGGAAGATGCCGTCGTCTGGAGACGCGGGACTTCTGATTGTCAGTACTAACACATATCTGAAATCGTGCAGGACTGCTTTTTTTGCCCGTCAAGCGGCGACGTGCGGGGGTGCGCCCAGCAGGAGGTTGACTTCCACAGCCGTGTGATGTCTCGACACCCACAGGACGTTTGTGGGGCCGGGTGCGTCGGTATCAAACGTTGCTACCCTGGATTCGCCGACTGAGAGATGTAATTACATTGTGTTGCATGAAAAATGAAATGAGAGAGACAGGGATGGGGGGGGTGGCAGAGAGAGGAGTAGAAAGTTATTACCTCTGCGGTGACAACTCGCTGGCAGAGATGGAGGGCCTTTGATGGTGGGCCCAGTGTGTATCTTTGTGATGTCAAATTGGGGATCTGAGGATCATTTATTCATGAGTCTACATGTCTAATGCTCACTGGCTGGCTAAGTTGTTTGTATAGCTCGCCTCAGGCCTCTCTCGTGGTTAAATTGCTCCTGTATAATTTCTTTTATTCGCCGTTGTTTCAGGTTGATTCGGTTGCAGAGGAAGAAGTCGTCAGAGTCATTTGCCCTGCTCTCTCTTGTCTCCTGTACCGTCCCCCTGTGTGTTGTGCCTCGTCCACCAAAGGTTGAATCGCTGACTCTTCTTTTCTCTCTCTCTCGCACACACACACACACACACACTCACAGATGTCTACAAGGATGGTCCGGTCAGGATGTGGGAGTCAGTAATGCGTCTGGTATCTGACAAGTCTCATTTCAGAGCTAGTTAGGTGAAGCATAAAAGTCGGATGAGGCCGAGACGGCAGTCGTCAGATGTCTGACTGAAATGCTCAATCAAACGGCAATCAAAGCACGGACACAAAGAGCCATTCCGGAACACATTTTGGACAAAGGGACTTAAAAGAAACATCAGGACTATGCCTCTAAACTATGACTCTTTTATAGTTAATGACATTCATTAAGTGTAGGACGCCATTTTCCTTGTCATCTTTATTTTTTAATTAGATGTCTTTCCAGTGAAGCAAGGAAGAGAAGGGGAGGCGATATTACTCAGCGACGGGCATAACAGGTCCACGGTATCGTACAGTGACTGAAGCTTTGCACAGGACTCAAAATGAGGGTCAAAATTTGGTGTTTGTTAAAGTCCAACTGATTATGAATTTCATGTTTTTTGACTGCTGCATTATACATGTTTCAGGGACTGAAAGGGAGTCCATAATTTAGGGGAGTTTGAAAGTGGTGCCTCATATTAACATTAACACATGTCTTGTCCCGCACCTCATCTTGTTGATCAAGGCGACCAAGCAAACATTCACACATGCAGCGCACTGCTAACATCAGTTTGCAGGCTAGGTAGCTAATTTTCTGCACAGCTCCAGCACATTAAACATCATAATCAGCATGTTTACATAAAAAAAAGTCCCATCTGTTCATGTAGGCACCAGCATGATCCTTAATCTTCAGTTCTGCTGCTAACAACACTCTGTTCATGGCATTGGAGTAAGTTTGTATATTTTGTGCATTGGTCCCCTGCCTGCGCTCAGCCTGCCAGCAGCAGGAAAAACACAGCCATCATCATACTGAACCTGTAAACATCAGAAAAATGACCCATGTTTATGTTTGTTGTTAGGCGCCAACTTATAGCAGCTGCAGTAATAATTAGAGCTAATTCGGAGGAAGCGAGAAGTTTCGGGAGACGCTGGCAATCAACCTGTTCAGTCGCTGAGAGAAGGACTGTTCTTTCCCTTTTGATATATAATAAAAATGGTTAACAGTACAAACCACATCGACTGCACACATGTGATTTCAGCAGGTGACTACCACCACCATCATCATCATCATCATCATCATCATCATCATCGAATAGAGGATGTAACCAGATGTGAACTCAGGTGTCAGGTGCAGTATCAGAATTCATCAGCCATTGCCAGTGGTTCATGAGAGACAGCAGACAGTCGTCCTGTGTTTTAATTGTTTTTTTTCTATAGTTGAACGAGTCTGTTTTATTAATTGAAGCCTAATTGGCGAAGTTTCAGGAGCAGGACCACACCTCAACAGCGCCAACTTCCCCATTTCTATAAATAACCACCTGACCCTCTCCTCTGCTCCGCTCTCGTATTCTGCGCCCCTCCCCCCAACCCCATTTCACTCTCCCTTTTTCTTCTTTCTCTCCTCTCCTTCGTCGGTCCATGAGGGGGTCCGTCGCTGCCCGGGAGCGGCGGCGGATTCAAAAGAACCAAGCTCTTCAACACTTCATTTTTCCCTTGTCACTAATAAATCCTTAAACGCATCTTGTTGACGGCGTGGTCCTTGCTAGTGAAAGATTGTTTATTTCAAAATGTGCTGTGCGTCCAATCCATTCAGATTACGGAAAATAAAATGGAACGGGTGGAAAAGCTGCCACTTTGCCGTCGCATTACCGCATTTACAATTCTTCTGAAAAACAATTTAAAGCAATAAACAGATCTTCTGAGCGCTCGCAGATCTGTTTACTGATCAGATGCGCATGAATACCTGTCAGGTTTTCATTATATGTAAAGTCGTTCATGAATATCTTTGACTTTCCCCATCTGCTCTAATCATAAAGAGCTCAGTTTGTACGGCTAATTGACCGGAAAGAAAACCAACCAACCAACCCTTTTGAAAGTCTGATGTCTGATGGCTTAAACAGCCCCTATTAGAAGCTTTTAGTGCACAACTGATAACTTCATGCAATTAAAAATGTGTTTACCACTGAACCTGCACACACTGTGTTTGCTGTTAATGTGTTTATGATACCGTATTTCACCTTTAGCTTTGTTGTGGAACAGAAGTCAGGTTTGTACTGCAGCTTTAACCCTTCTGTGGCACATAATTACACAAAGAAAAGCATCCAGGACGTACAAGTGGCTTTCCGTGAAGCAGCCTGTAAAGTTAACAGGCTTACATGATGTGTCAGTATATTCTTTAATCCCCTGGGATTCTTAATGAAACATGACAAGAAGAAGCAGCTTGTCTTTTGTGACGGGTGTCGGAATTCATGCCGACTCCAGTCATGTAACTGCTCTCCCTGTTCCAGTGGGCAACGCTGCCTTTTTCCTCTCGCGGAGGTTCACGTATTGAGATCAAACAGCTGAGAACACAGGAAATGCCAGTTTTATAATTGCTGCGCTTCTTCTTAGTCTTTGCAGGGTTTCTCTGCAGCACGGATCCCCTCTAATTCGCCGTATCTTTGTGATAATTGAGCCGAGCCGAACGCACACCGGATGCAGATTTCAAAAGGAGGAGGTGGGCTTCATGTCTCACCAGCAGTGGTCTTAATTTCATGCTGTGATTTCAGCTGATACTGGCACCGGCGCGGTTTGTCCAAGCGATTCACCGCGAATCAAAATGTCAGCCGAATGCCCAGAATGTGCACATGTGCCTCCTGGATCGAACCGTTTCTTTATGTACGTCTGTTCATCTCAATCTGCGACATCGGAGCGGGTGGGCGTGCTCCTTGAACCACACTCATTTTTTGTCTGCAATATTCATGGTTGCTCTGTCAGATGACTCAGAAGTGGTCTGAACGAATCCGGACGAATCTAAATGACAAGACATGAGGGATGGGGAACAGGGAACCTGCTCCAAATTGTCCAATCTGCCAGAAATCGTATGCCTCCAAGCTTCTCACCTCTTGATGTTGTCATGTTTTTCAGGCGACTGTGCGTCGCGGAAGAAATCATGTCAAACTTAATGTGTTTGACGCTGCTGGAAACTTGCGAATGTGAATGAGTCATGATGGAGAGAGCAGGAAGCAGTCCAAAGCGTGGTTTCATTTCACAAAGACAGATGACAGCAGTGCAAGTTGGGAGACAGTTTTCAATGCAACGTGAGCATAAATTTTCAGAAATTCCAACGAATGCCACTGCTTCCCAACCGAGCTACATGTCCGCTTCAGAGACATCCTATTTTTTTTTAATAACAAAGACAGACGCAGCAGATACATTCATGGATCACGTACCTAAATACAAATTTAAGCTGTACGAATATTCTCTGATGTCGTCCATTTTTGATGATCGCAGACGGATGTTACAGATAGCATGGTGCTAATCTATGTGTCCGACATCCAACTCACGCTGTTGTAATGTCGAAGCTTTGTGACTTTTTTTTGTGTGTGTTTTTGTTGTGTTTTGTGTCACTGTTTTTTTGTCTTTTTTAGAGAGACATGGTTCGAGTGAAAATAGTCCCTGTCATCGTGTTTGAAAGGACAACTTCTTTTTGTATTTCTGTAGTTGCAGCGTCAGTTTCAATGATTGCCAACACCAACACAGCGATATCAGACTGCGCGAGGTTGAACAGTGAAGATGTCTTCGCACGACTGTGTCACTTGCACGGCCTACTGAGATAACACCACAGCTGCTTTGATGGGTAAAAGCTGCGTAGGCCTACTTTATTCCATACTGGAAATTAATCATGAATCAATTAGGGAATTGATAAATGAATAACAGCACTGGTATCAGTTCCCATCTTAACAACAATCATCTTTTCTTTGCATTCTTCTGTACATATGCTGCATCCTCTTACGTAACGTATTATCACCATTTGGTCTCTGTCGACATTAATGTGTTTCACACCATATCAATATTCGGTACAGATGGTATCTCCTTCTGGGGTGTTGGTGATACGAGGAATGCCAGCAATGTATATTTTTAATACATTGCATTCAGCCATCATATCAGATATCCTGAGTACATTGGAAAAAGAGTTGCTGCCTAGCTCTTTAAATGGACTGGTTAACTTCAAGCTCAGTTAGAGTGTTGTTTTTGTGTTGTTTTTCTATTAATTCTTACATATGCCATCAGATGCTGTTGATTCCTTACATAGCGTTCCCTTCTTTGTTTCCTTGTTTCGAAGCCGGCCTTGAGAATGGTCCTGCAGTGTCTCATCACAAAGACAAAGACCCTCACAAGGAGCAGTCAGGGCCTTAATCTAGCCACTGTGGACAGAAGGTGACTCTGACGTCTGTGATGCAGGCTGTTGAATATCCTTGGAAGGTCTATCGGAAGTGAATCGGTTGAATTCATACCACATTTTCTTATTGCATCTTACTGTCCATACCATCCTGTTGTATGCACTATTGTAAAAAAAAAATGTTTTGTCGATAGTGTATTGTGTATGCATTCCAACATACAGACAAAGAAAAAAGTAAATTACAAAGCAAGCTTCCTGTGATGTTTACCCATGGCTGACATGTTTACATGCTTTAATTCCACAAATTAGCTTTTCTTTTATCCTCATATTAGAAGCCTTATGCTGTGGTTGAAGTCCCTACACAGCGGTGAAACACCCACACAGGTGTTCTCAATTATTTTCCCTAATTAGATCTCTTCTCAGGAGCGAACGTGTGGGCATGTGCACACTCGGCTTGATTGACATCTTCCTCACTCTGCCGTTGCACCTGTGACATTTCGCCCATTCCCCGTGTTGAGTTTACATCTGTGTGGGTGTGCTGGGCCTTTAAAGACCCATGTTATAAACCTGTAAATAAGATTAGCTGCCGGGTTGTTTGCATGAAAACAGGACCCCATACTGAAGTGTGCAAAGCCATTTCAGGCTTGATTTGTCAATTCTGCAGCCAGCGGTGGCTGAATTAAGCTCAGTGCTGCTCATTTGATTGTAGTTTATGGCAAACCAGGTGGTAAGCTCGCCTCGCTCGCTATTTATTTATAATTTTTCCGTGTCCCTCCGGAGGGATAGACACATGGCCATCTTACCGGTTGGCACAAATATGTATTTATCTGTCTGCTCACTATGAAACAGAACTTTTTCATCCCCATCTCTCCAAACTTTTGAAAGTCAAAGGACACATTTCGGCAGTCGTTTTGTTGCCTGGTATCCGCCAGTGGAGCAGCAGCAACAGGATGTTTCCTCAAGTGCTGAAGCAGACTGTACGGTACAGCGAACAGCTTCTCCTTTGGATGCGCACTGGATGCAAATTTGGACAAATGGGAAAAAACTTGAAGGAATGAGTAAGTGCCACTTTGGATTGGAAACACACTTAACTATGTTTTAGTTTTTTGTTAATTAATATACATTTAGCAAAGTGGCAATTGTTAGACGTAATTGGGGTGTGATCCGCAGGCCTGATCCATCAACTGCAGGACTTAATGCCACCTGAAGTTTTGATGTGATTGGCGCTGTTTGTGCTCAGTTGTAGGCTGTTTTAATAAGCTTAACCAATATTAATTGTTTTTTTGTCTTTTTTAAATTTTATTTATTAAAACAGCTTGGTACCCATTATGTATTTATTTGTGCCAGCTGTAGTCAGAAAAGAACCCAAGCGCAGATAAAAAGAGGAGGCTTGGCGGACATATGGCAAAACAACAGGACTGCCTCCTAGACGTTGATGATTTGAATCATCACTTGACGAGAAGCACCTGAGTCGTCTGGCAGCTTTTGGGAGTAGAACAAGACCAGCTGATGGGAATAGAGAGAGGGGGGGTGATGCAAGCAGACAGCAGACATTAACACATGGATCGAATAGATATAACATGTTGTGTAAGCTGTTATAGAACCGACATGTCTGACCCACATGTGAGCACACGGTGGTTGATAAGTAATTGGTAAGCAACACTTGGTGGTAACCACAACTGCTGCTGCAAACAGGGGTTTGTACCATGGACAGCTCCCTCGGTGATGACAGCGGCACTGTCAGAATTCAGTTGATGGAATAAAAAAAATATTACCAAATATTCGGATAATCCGTTATTGTTTCAATTTCTAATGTAAGGATTTGCTGCTCTTCTTTGTCATTTGTGAGAGTGAGTTAAGATTTTGTGAAATGTTGGTTTCACAAATAGGCAACGGGACGTCACTTTCTCTGAGAAAGACGATTCAACAATTAATGGTGAAAATAAAACGTCGATGAAAATGATTGGAACCCAAAAATACAGTTATGCACCTGAAAATGAGAAGAAAACACGGCATTATGTGTGTGAGCAAGGAACTGGAGCACTAACTCGACCTAATGGAGTCCAGCAGTTATGAGTGTGGTGAGTAACACCTGTTCTTTTTCTGCAATGATGTGCGAAAATGTCACTCTTTTTGACTACATCCACTAACTGCAGTCAGTTTCAAAATCTTTCCTTCACTCATTTTTTTCCAAACCAAAGAGATGGTTTGACTTTTCTTTTGTTGATCATTTTCAATTTCGGTGCTGTTATTCTCACCGCGGTTGCAAAGCCTTGACTTGAATGCATTCAGTGGAATTACTGTTTGGTCCTCCACATTCTTGACCTAGGCTTTTGTTTGAAAACTCTATTTGACAAGTTGTTTTTTTTTCATAGCTTTAGTTAGACAGTTTTCAAATCATCACGATTTGCATAATGCATTTACATGTCTGAATGGGCAATTCAGGGAGTAATTCATCACTGACGCTCACCACCATTCTGTGGCAGGTGTACATCCTTTCAGTCATTACTCTGGGACAAAGCAGCCTGCAGCAGACTGCTGTTGTCCTCACAGATGTAGCAAAAATACTCATTTGTGCGTTGTGTCAGTACAAGACAAATGGTGCAGTTGTGTCCTCTGTATGTGCAATGATGGCATTGAAGACGATTCAGTATGAATGATTTGTGCATATGCTACATACTACTATACTATATCACTCATTCATCCATATCTTTCTTTTATCAGTTGTATAAAGACGAGCTGTAAAAAAGTAACTCTCGGCTGAGATATACCCAGACACTCAGCGGGAACATTGGCGCCACCAGAGTATTACAAGTTTCATATGGAAAACAGCAGGACCCCCCACATAAGAACAATCAGAAAGCTGAAACAAACACATACTCGGCCTCTCTGCAGAGTCTGTATTCGTGCATCGCATCCTCCAGACGTCCTGCTGAGATCTCCGACCCGCTCATCTAGGGCTCTGAGTTCCACTCCTCGCCACGCGTAGGAGCCGTGGTGAGAGCACAGACGCTGCTGAAACAAGAAATGAGGGACCACACAAATACCCACATAATGTACATACAAACACTAGAGGTGAGGAGTTGCGGGGTAAAAGTTGAAACTGCTATTGTAGACCTAAGTAACCGTATGTTGTATTTTGCAGTAATAAATCGTAGATTGCATTACCAGTGTTTATTTTTCTTTCTGGTGCCAAACTATTTAATTCCAAGTTACGCCACCAGCTGGTTCTCTTTATCCCCCTCGCACTGACAGTACCCGACGCGTGGAGCTCCGGCATCTGGATGGATGAAGGGAGAAGGAGACGGAGAGGAAGAAGGGAGACAATTTGCTCCCGTAATGGGTCTATTGTGTCCCCACATGCTCTTTTCCCTCTCTCCGGCGACTAGAGGAGGCATGTGTTGCGCTTGGAGACAGATGGTTTGAAGCAGATTTCTTTTGGAGCCAGAAGGGAGACGGAGGGAGGTAGCAGGGAAATGAATGAAAAAAGTGGGAGGGCAGTGGGAGAGAAATAGAAAGAAGTGAAGAGATTATTCTCAGAATCCAGAGCTCACCGTCAGAAATCCTTTGATTGAAAAACACACAGCCGCTACGGTAAATCTGTATTTTGGACAGGATGAAGAAACAAAAAAACGCACTCTATTACTCTTATTATTGAGACCAGTATCAATACATTCACATCTTACCTTTTCCTGTGGTGTATGATTGGTTTTCGGCGACAAAGTTCAAGGCAAAAGCCAAAGTGGAGTGCACTTTGCTTAAAATTAGCTTAAAAGCAAAATGCGTGGCATATCTGATTTTCCTTCATTCAAGTTGAACAGATATGAAAGAAATGAATAATTGAAAAGAAGATGGTCCACAGCCACGCCAGCAGCTCGTTCTGGCTGCTCTTGGACGCAACAGTGATTTGATTTAAATGCTAACATGCTCAGAATGACATCACTAATCTGCTACTCCTAATCAAGTAATGTTTTTGCCATTTTGGCCATCTTAGTTTGGCATTTGCACTTGAGGACATACTATGGAGGAATTCTTTACAAATGTCTGAAAACAAACTGACCCTTGTTATATATGTTTTGCTGAATTATGTACTCACAGTACATGATCCAATATGTACATTAGCTGTGAACTAAGGTTAGCGAGCCCCGGCACTCACTAGGGACTCCAGCTCTCTGATTTGTTTCCGCTCTCCTCTCTGTAACATTGTACATTGAAGTACATTTCCCCTTTAGCTTCAGTCAGCAGTCAAACCAGTATGTATGTACGCACCCGACAATGACCCCTGGTGTTTATTCGCCAGGAGGACTGACTCTGCACCCGACTCTCTAGCTGGCCCTGAGCAGCTCAGCATGGCTCGCCCCCGCATCGTCGGCCCTCCCACATAACACCCGGCAAATGTCTTTTGTTTTGTTTTGATAGCGCGCCTCCTTGCGCAGAAGTCACATAATGGCATGTTAAACATAAAAAGCATAGGCATAAGATCACAGGACTGTGATGTGCTTTTGCAGGGATTTGATCATAAACTGGACAGATTTAAAATTTGACCTGATCATGGTGTTAGGTAAACTGGCAGTGAAGAATTCATCAGAGGGAATTATTAATGTCTGATCACTGGCGATATTTGTCAGGAAATTTGAATTTGAACCAAAATATGTTAACATCTTACATCGTACTTGAGACCATCATGATGAACTTTCTTTGAACCAAGACTGTCTGTACTAAACTGGATATGAACACATTGACTGGTTGGTGGTGCTAGAAGAGACAGGTGATCAACAAAGTCTCATGACAATAGTTATGAGGATGTTTCCGTCTGCTGGTGGTGTACTGATCCACCAACATCACCTCTCTACAACTATAGATAAAAGGCCTTGATGTTCTGTCTGGCAACACAGATGTATAATTACTGATACAACTGATGAGGAATTCAGTAAAGCCTACATGGCTCCTCCTGATGTTATGCTCTCCCACTTGAGTTCCCACCAAACTCAGTAATTGCCTGTATGGACCTTTTCTGGCATTAGTTATCCAGACCTATACTGGCCATCAATAATAATACTTTCTTGTGAGAGGTGCTAACTGTGGCCAAGTTGAAAAATTGCTTTATCTAAAAGCCACAACTGCCCACTGCCGGGCTCCTGATTCATTTTACTGTGCAGCAGGTTGTTTCGGCCTCCAGAGTCACTTAATCGTGCTCTCATTTGCTGCATAAGTAAAATGACATTTCTCTGCTGCCGCTTCCTCCCAGGCGGTTGGGGAAAATGGCACCCAGAATTATTCCCACATTTAACACTTTTAATTGAGCTGCCATGTGCTCCAGAAAGTGTGTTTCTCTGGTCCTCTGCGGAAGCTCCATTTTGGGGCATCCATCTGTATTCTGAGGCTGTCTGCAGGTTTGCGAGGCTTTCGCTGGAAAGGCTAAACGTCTGGCTGTGATCTGAACTGCCCACTGTAATAGGGTTAATTGAATCAGTAATCTATTTACTCTTTGCCCTCAATTACTGACTTCATCAACTGCTGAGTCACTGTGGAAGTCGGCTAGCAGTCAGGCAGAGAGCTAGCACTCATTGCATTCAAACCATAGCTACTCATTTATCAGAATACCAGAAATAGCTGCACTTGATGCAGTCCGTCCATTTCTGAATAGGTTCCCTGACAAAAATGCACATTTTTAGTTAAACTTTGCTAGTTATTGCAGTGCTTAGTCATTACAGTGCACCATGGTCCTTGTAGAATAAGTCAGTGAGTGACCAGCGATTATAAAGTATAATGCTACAGATCTTATAGGTGTAACTTGTAAGAACTTGAAACTTGTTCCAAAAACTAGGGGGCAGCATGACAGCTAACTGCTGCTGACTGTACTGACTATACGGCTACTTTTTGCTGCAGCTTTATTTGGCTGTAGCAACTAGCTGTTGTCAGCAAGAAGCTGAGTTAGGCATTGTTGTTGTAGGCAAGTGGCTATTAAATGGACTACAACCTGGGCTGATGTGAGGAGCTTCACCATGTGATCGCAGCTGGACACCAGACTGGGACAGAACACAGCCTCTGAGACCGACAAATGCCAGTTTTAAGACAGGGGATAAGTACAGAGGTGATTTACAGCGGCTCTGACCAGGACAATGACTCCAGGGACAAAAAGATGCAGCAGGCAGAGACAGCAGAGGCGTTGAAGTGGCGGAGGAGCGTCCATCCATCCATCCATCCATCCATCCATTGTCTGTAACCGCTTTATCCCTTTTATGGGGTCGCAGGGGTTTTTGCTGGAGCCAACCCCAGCTGTCTCTGGGCGAGGGCAGGGTACTCCCTGGACAAGTCGCCAGCTCATCGCAGGGCCCTCACTGATGGCAGAGGCCGCCCTGCGAGGTGTCAACCACATCAAGAGCAATTTGGGGTTCAGAATCATGCTCAAGGACACTTCGACATGCAGCTCAGCTCAGCCCGGAGCTGGGATTTGAACCAGCGACCTTCTAGTCACTAGCCGATCTGGTGGAGGAGCATGCGAGAGAGAAATCTTACTCTGTGAATTGAGAATTTATGTCGACCAAACCAGAGGTGATTGCAGAAAGACAAATATTGTTTTGGTGAGTTTTATCTCATTTGTTGTCGAGTTGTGTTTTACAGGGGTTAACGAGGCAATTAAGCTGGTCTTAAACTTAAATTCATAACGTGTGTCACTGTATTTTTCTTTTTAGTAAGGAAAATTGGTTTCCACATATTTCCTTTCTTTGCATGTTAATGTTTCTATTTTTGTTATTTATACAGCACTATAAAATCAAATGGGTTTTGCACCAAAGTGCTTCACAAAAACAAACATATGTATAAAGATAAAGGGATTAAAAAACACGTGTATGGTAAGGCAAGATTAAAACAGAAGCAGGCATGCATAAAACAATGCAGGTGCCGAGCAACAGATATATGAAACACGGCAAGTTAAAAACAAATTAATGCAACATCAATATAAAAACCCAACTTATCTGGAGAAATAAAGACAAGTTTAACACAATTAAAAGCCAGAGAATAAAAGTGGGTCTTAAGATGCATTTCTGAGTTTATTTTGTTCACTTATTAGGCGTAGAATCAAACTCTCGCAACACAAATTGGTAAGAGAGTCTGGGGCTAGCTGGTTAGCATGCTAACTTAAGTAGACATCTCTGCAACACAGCACGGAGACACCTTCGACACACTGTTATTTCTCACACTTCTGAGGATGTTTCTTCATTTTTTTAAGCTAAAATTCTGTCCATATCTTACAAATTGCCCCTTTTAGATGTCATTTTATGCAATGTAATGTGTCACTATTATTGTTAAAAAGGGCTATATATATTTACGTATCATAGACATGGGCTTTCAAGGAAGCCTGGGCAAATTTAATTACTTTGATATTAAACTTGTCATGTTGTGTCAAAGTCAAACTGGCAAAAAAACGCTATCAGAAAAAAGGGCTCACATGATGATGCAGGCAGCCTCGAAGCCGCAGGGTTAGCAGTACAGTCAGCCCGGCTCACTGACAGAGAGGCAGGAAGGGCTTGACAGGGTATGTCAGGGCAGCAAATAAATGTTTGAATGGGAGAGTAGGCCCAAAGAAAGGGAGCGTGTACGAGCAGACGGGCTGACACCACCCAGATAATGGAGCTGCCAGAGGCTCTCCAATATTACATCTCACCTCGCCAAAACACAATCACAAGAGAACACATCCCCCTTGCTGCCTTGCACATGCAGACACCCTCCTACACACAGACACACTCACAGGGCGGGATACGTACCGAGCTCTTTAAGAACTGGATGCCTGAGAGTAAGGACAGGTAGAAGAGAGAAAATGTGAGTACGGTTGGAAAAGGTGTAAGTAGAGGATGCTTCCCTGATTTCAAGGCACAGGGCTCCACTGAAAAAACACCTCTCCTTCTGCGCACACTGGTAATCAGTCCTGTCAGCTCTTAGAAACAGGCTGTAATTTGATAAATCGCCGGGCTGAGTTGAAGTGAGAATAGGCTCCACAGTACAGGGGGCCTCCCATCCTCTGACACCGATCATCTGATCCCTTTTTACAGCACATTAAATATAGAGTCACTCTCTTCTACGCCTTCACGTTGAGAGACATACTAGAGATTTGTGTTGCCGGGGAAAGAGTGGGATTTTAAAGCAAGAAGCTGTCGTTGTTCCAGCAGAATGGGGTGAAAAGCTCAGGCTGTAGGCACAGGTTGAACTGGTCTGAAACAGTTCACGACGATGATCTGACACCTTTGATTAGTGGTTCAGATTGGTTGTTTCACAATAAAGCCTGCCCCCTGGTCAACCCAGGAAAGGATGAAACTGTGTAAACAGTAAAAATCCATGTAATATTGCAATAATGATATATGTTATGATATAGTAAATTTCTCCTAAATTTAATGACAAACTGTCAGTTATTTATGATCCGGTATTAGTGCTGCAGCTGTATACCGGTGTTATGCATGCCATGGCATTAAAACTGAGTTATCATATACGTACTGAATTCTACCATTGTTTGTTGTTAATTACAAACAATAGTTTAGAAGAGGTTTTTATTAAGAGTTTGTTCAGCCACAAAAAAACAAAACAAAAACGTTTTCAAACATTCAAGGCTAATTTGAACTAATAATGTCACAGTATTAAAAATAATAAAACAGGACCAGGGAACAGACATGAAACACAGACAAACTTACTGAGAGAAACCAAAAGACAGAGGGAAGACTAACAAGCGGCAGTTGATTCTAATAGAGAAATCAAAAAAGGCAGGAAAAGAACGCAAAGACAAGAAGTAGAATCAGAATAAGACTCATGAGGACAAAACTTGCATAATAGAAAGGGGAACAACGAAACTAAATTCAAAAACCATGACAAATGCACAAAATAACACAGATGGGCTCAGTGTTCATAGATAAATTAAATGTTAAAGTCAGTTACCAACATGCTAAAACTGGCGCAAAGATATGCTTGCATGAAGAAGGCTAGCCATGTCAGTGAAGCATGCTGGCATGATGAAATTTGCTAATTAGCACTTAACACTAACACACTCTATATAGCTGTGATTGATGGGGATGACGTTAGTCAACCCAATCGCTAGAATGAATGTTGGCAATGTACATTTCTGCAAACCACAGATACCGCTTGTCTTTATGTTGCATCTTTATGTTTATTTTGGTTCAATTTTCAATTTAATCGTGTGACAATGCTGTCTTTATTGTCTGATTAGCTTTAGGCACAAAAACAAATCCCCTACACTTTGTTGGGGTGAGGAGAAGAACGTGTTTTCCCCGAAAGGACCTGTAACACATATATGGCTGGAAATTGGGCCGAGGTCTTCTCAGAAATACCCAGTAGTGTCACACTTGGTGGTCTCTCACCAACTATATCCCCAGGTTCCACACTTACAAATGGTGAAATGCTGTCTTGAAGTAATGTGTTGCCTTTTCGCTCGAACTCCAACACCATCCCCGCCACCTTCTAGCATGAAAGTCAGATCATAAACATGTTTTGTGTAAGGGATGTGACACATTTTGTATAATTGTCAGTATGTTATGCAGCCCATGACATGCAGAAATAAGAACGTGGTTGGTAGAAACATTGACTGCACTGGTCTGGCAGGTTTTAAGTTAAAAACCAATATATATAAACAAAACAACATTTTTAGATAAATGAATTGTTAAAGATACCTGCTTGTTGTTCTGTTTCTCTCGATTGTAAATCATTTTAAATGTATGTAACTGCTAAGTGCAGCCTATAACAATGTACAGTACAATTAAATAGGACAACAACACAAGACCACAGCCTAAAATGTGACCATAATGTAATCCAAACCTCTCTGACTGTATTAGGGTGGGGGGGCTGAATATTCATTACAAATGTGGCTGTGCAAAGGTATTACATCAGACTATATTATATCATATTGTACAGGTTTACCCAAAACACAAAAGCTTCTTGCTGCAGTAGCTTTGTCAGTGCCAGCACACTGCAGTCCATGTTGTGTTCTTGTTAATACACAGCACTAGTGTCTGAAGAGCTTGATGTATTCCCACAACACCATATCTTTCGGAGTAAAGAAGTGCCAGTTGTACAATTTGTACAGCTGCAGTCTCAGGCACGGTGATGGTCACAGTCAAGGATGAATCTCTGTTGTATCTACAGTGCCTGACCAGGTGGTTTGGATCGAGTAAGCAGGGAGTGTACACATGTAGGCATATGGTAAATGAAGATGGTTTACGCCGGTAATGTTTGATTAAGACAACAGCATTTCCTTTTGGACACTGTGATATATGGTCAGTAATTGTGTTTCACATTCACATTGTCCTGTTTACACGCAAATACATTTGTTTATATACATAGAGAGTCTATGAAGCTTCTTGTTAGAAGCAAAAAAACACGTGCTCTCCCGGAAAGTGCTGATACCAAACTGTGTGTGTGTGTGTGTGTGTGTGTGTGTTTGTGTGTGTGTGTGCTTTCTCCTGCTGCCATTGTTTGTTCCGTGGATCTTTTACTGGAAAAAGCGCCGGCCAATATTTTTCTATCTCTTCCCAAAAGCAAACACACACCTGTACAAGGCTGACTACTTAACACATGAACAATAGGAGACACACACACACACACACACACACACACACACACACAAACATGGAGCACATCTGGTGTAAGGCGCTTTGTCTTATTATATTCCAGGCACCTGCTGGCAATTTTATCGAATTGTTTTAACCTTAATTTATCCAGGGGAAGCTGACTGAAAGTGTTGTGCACATGATTTATTTATTAAACTGAAATTCATGGCAGATTTGCAGATATTTGTATCTGCATTTAAATGGCAAATAAATACAATCTGTTCCAGGGATATTCTTTTTTTTTTTTTTTTCTTTTTTTTTACCTTGGATGCTTCTTTGCATGAATAACACACCCATTACATGCTGATAAGACACCGCTTAACAAAGGACACAAACTTTTTCAGCAGTGCAACCGAATAAATGAGCCTGTGTGTTTTGCTGTTCTTAATTAACAGATGTTGGTAATGAAAAGTAGATAAGGAGAGGCAGGGGAACTACAGTGCTAATAACATCTGGCACTGGCGATGCCAACGTGTGGCGATGCTGCACGAACAGGGGCTGCAATACTGTTATCTGTTTTACTAGTAATGAAACAAAGCAAAGTTTAATAAATTACCATAAATTACTGGTTGTACTTTTTCTTGATTGATAACTTGCAATGTTAGACAGAGAGAAACATGAACGGCAGCAAAAGTGTAGGAAAAAGAGATAGGTTTGAAGCCAGAAAGTGCAAAATGTACCTCAGAAAATCTGATTTAAAGGTTTGTCAGCTGTCTGTTAAAATGCAGGATGGGCATACCAATGCAGCCTCTCTTAGGACTTCATATTTACAGGACTGAAGGAGGGCCAATTTAGCCTATTCTTCAAGTTAGCTCTGCGGCCGTTTGCAGAGCATTTCTCCGGAATGGTGCGAGGATAAACTGAGCCAAATGCCAGCACTCCAATATCATGCCAAGGGTATCAGTGATGAAGCTCAAGATGAGCACAAAGCTCTCCTGACTCATCAAGTGCAAGTACTCCAGCTTCTCGGCAGTCTATTGAATCGGCGGCTTCTAGTGGCAGAATGCCTCATTTCACCAGGTTGCATTAGCAAGTTATTTTAACGGATCAGTATGCACTGAAAATAAAGCTGATCAAAATCATCGGCCCAGTGCGGCAGGGATTTACATCTCCAGTACGACTCGAAGGCGTGACTTTATTTGATGACACACTTGTCGTAAGTCAATGACACAAGTCATTGTACAAACATGTTTTGTTATATTTGTAGAAAATCTCTGAATATCCTGACAGCAATCAATAAATCAAAAACTCTGACAAACAAAAGAAAAAAAAAGTAACTAATATTGAGAAACAGGACGTTAACATGTCCGTTCTTGGATTTGAATGCTCCCTATGAGATGGTATCTCCCTCCAGAGATCCTCTAGAGGAAAGAACCCCGACTCCAGCACCACTGTACAATCACAGTGAGTGTATCTGTAGTGACGGGTCTTCTCTCTGGCAGGCTGGATTTCATCAATTTCATCACATTCTCCCAGTTACCTAAAAAATTGTCAGCAATGAAATAAGGAGAATGCTTCAGATACGCAATCAGCAAAGTATTGGATGTATTGTAAATATTGGATCAGACCAGCAGATAATGAAAATAAATTAAGAACATCGGAAAATGTAATGACTTGGATAGGGATCAGGGTAAAAAACAAACAAAAAACGCTTGATCAGGACTTCCCATTGAGCTGGTCCTACATTTAATTTCCATTTGCCATGGGACAGAGCTGCTGACACAGGATGAGTAGATGGTTGAAAATCTTCTTTTCTTTCAATAAAGCTTTTCCTTTAACACAGCACAGCATCTATGTTATCTACTCAAGTGTGCTTTGAGCCAATCTTCAGCTGCCTGTCCTTTTTTTCCTCCCAATTCCTGAACTTTCCCTTTAAAGAAACTCTGTCCAACAGCCATTCTCTTAGCCTGGTCTGTCAGTGTGGCATTGTGCTGCAGAACAAAGAAACCAGCGAGCAAGCCATCATTATCGCTTCAGGGACCCGAGATGCACAATTCCCCCTAGGGGGCTGGAAGACACAGACCTAAAAAACAAAAATACCATCAGAGATAAAATAAGCGAAAAATAAATTTGAGAGGAGAGTAGAAGTGGTGCTTTATGTGTAGTGGAAGGGGGCTGCGTTAACAGCTGCAGACACATCTCTGCTCGGAGCTCAATAAGGCCATCACCAGTGGGATTTCCAGTGATCAACTGCACATAGCTAAAAATGCCACGATTTTCGTTCCCCTTCATTAACCCTGTCGATGTTTTTCATGGCTGTGGCTGAGTGTCTCATCGTGACGCTCTCTGAGGCCGGATCCGTCTTGCGGAATTGTTTACATTTGTAGACCGTCGGGGTCAGAGGCATCTCTTTAAAAAAAAAAAAATTGGTTTTCATGTGCTGTCCTCTTCATCCTCTCCGAGAGAAGTGTTTCAATGTCAGCAGAATAAAGAAAACAATACCACATTCAAGCCCGTTTTAATTGCACCAGTAGAGCCCATAAATCACATTGACACACACGCACATGCTTAAACACACACACACACACACACACACACACACACACACACACACACACACACACACACACACACAGGATAATTCTTCTCAGTTTATCTGCACCCACCTGATGACTAACCAGCTGCAGTACGCCAATGTGAATGCGCTCGGGCCAGTGAGCGCACACGTGGGAACAATGGTAACTCAGAGGTCGAGCGAGCCCTTACACCTGTTGTACCTTTTAGACAGGACTCAGATTGTTTCCAAAATAAATTTGGCTGAACTAAATGAAATCAACAACAATACTACATTGTGATCCATCATGTGTGCAAACGCACACTTGAATACAGGGGACGTTTGAAGGATGCACATGTACACAGACAGCAGAAATTGGATAGGTGAATTTAAGAAGTCGAGATGCGCAATGTGTCAGACCAATGATGAAATTATAACTTTGCAGCACCGAGACATAGCTAAATGACATGCACCTTTAAAGGCTCACTTATGCTAAATCTTAGACACAGATATGAACAAAGCCTTCTTTGTGCGCTCTGCATGCATTTCGTTAGTATTTCCTGCATGCTTTCTAAAAGCGGCCTGGTATGGACCAATTGAGCAGTTCCTCCAGTAGTTGGGGCAGTATAGCAGCTAATGTAGATATTTGATTTTTTTTCAAAACCTGCTAATCGCAGGTAGGGTTTCAAATTTTACTGGCCAAAATATGTTTTGACTGGCCACAAATTTCAGTACTTACTGACACAGCCACACAATGTCTGACAGCGGTCTTGATTGTTTAGCCAAGGCATGAACGTTGCGAAAGAGGTTCTTCATCTTCGTGGCGGTCGTGACTGCGTGCACCATTGCCGTAGTTGTGATGGATCCTACAAGTTCCGACAACAAACGAGCACAAACGGTTGGCCGAGTATTGTTGACGGATGTTGCCCTCATGGTATTAGCACTGTCGTTGTACACCAACCACTCTCTCCTCACCCCCATACCATTGAACCGCCACTTTTCATTAAATGTTCTTTTTGGTTGTATTCCTCACAGCTCTCCTCCTGCCGTCTCTTTTCGGATGGTTTTACACCCGCAATATGTCGCGACATCTTTAACCTAATCTCTAATCTCTTCGGTTTTAACCTCTTTGTCTTCTGCCACTTCTTCTTGTTCTTTGTCGTCGTCTTCTTTTTTTCTCTTCTTCATTTGACTGAGCATGGATGTATCTGTATCCAAGACAACTTTATACATTTTCAAATGTTGAATGACGGTGGACAGCGAGGGACAAATTTGAAATTCGAAACACAACCAGTAGGTCTGCTGTAGCTGTAAACTGTGTCTGATTTACTGTTTGACATTTATGTTGAAATTTATAGAGCAAAGTCAGCATATTTCAGCAGCCTGCCAATGGCGTGTGACCTATTTATTTTACTCGCCAAAACATATTTTTACACACATTTGGCGAGTGGCAGGTGCCGATTTTAAACCCTGGGTACAAGAGTTACTACACAACAGCTGGGAGGAGATTGGACAGATATTAAATGTGAGCTGGACAGTGGCGAAGATGAAGTGGAGGTCTGAGCGCCCGCTGAGTGCCCTCTAGTGGCCTTCCAATAAATACAGAGAAGAAAATGAAAAGGCGCAGCTTTGCGTTTGCTGTGAGTAGGATATAGCTGCAGAAGGGGAGGCTGCAGTTTCAGGACCGCATTTCTAGGACCCTAGTTCTTCTCCACATCGCCACCTACCGGATTGGAAAACCCTGGAGATAGAGGGTAAGACATGTGCAAGCATATTGAGTACTGAAAGTGAATACAGTTTTACTTGATAGACACACAATTGAAGACAAAAACGACCATTCAAGCGGCAAGTAGTGCTGTTACCTACTTCACAGTCTGAAGTTTGAATATTGGATTGTCAGGAAAAGTTTAAAATTCGCTCTCTCTCAGAGGCATTGAGGCCTAATGGACTGGAGATTGGGTTCAGCTGACTCATCACTTCTGATCACATTATTTTCTTTTGTAATATTCCTTGGTATTACCTTTAGAACTATGAACAAGGAATCAACATATTATTTAAGTGGTATCAACCATTAAATTGACAGATTATAAGCCACAAAGTATTCTTTGGGTGGAATAAACCTTTAAAACTTTAACAAAGTGTATTAAACTAGTCCCCAAAAGTGTGGTCTCATATGGTAGGGGGCACTGTGGCAAAAAACTAGTGTCCTGAAAGTGCAGACTCCGCTCCTGCAAGAACGTAGTACTGGTTGTTTTGTTCACCCAGTCAAACTGTTTCACCATGGTAGTGCCGCACAGTACAGACTAAAGAGCTAAGATGTTGTATACAGTGTGAATGTTTCAGTTCATATTATATCACAGTTCAGAGAAAGACACATGTTTTTCCACACGGTTTTCTGCAAGGCTTATGAGAGGAAGAAATATATCTTCTATCTTTTTAGAGCTATGAAATATTAAATTTTATATCTTTGCTCATTTATCACTTTTCTAAGGTTAGGGTTAAGGGTTGTTGACGGGAAAAAGAAAATCAACATTGTCCATCCATTTTATATAACAGTGTTTTAACTTTTGCCTCTCAAAAATGTGTTGCTTTTCGCAGTTTTAATGTTTTATGGATCTAGACTGTTAGTCTTTGGTGAGATGTGGGCCTTTTTAGCAAAGCTAATGGCTCTAGGGACGGCAGTACAGGTCTGTCACTTAGGTCGAAAACTGAAATCTCTTGAAAAAGCATTTGATGGACAGATGGAATTTGGTACAGACATTCACGGTTCCCAAATGATTTAATATTAATTATTTTGGTGGTCCCCTGACTTTTTCTCTATCTCTAGCACCAGCACTTTGACATTTATGCTTTTGAGTGAAATGTCTCAACAACTGTTGGATGGACTGCCATCCAATTTGCTACACACCTACAACCTCCCCTCAGGAAAGATTGTATTAACTTTGGTGACCCTGTGACATTTCATCTGGAGCCAGTATCAAGCCAAAGGATTGGCTTTAAATGTTGGTTTGTGGCCAAATACCTGCAGGACTAATGTCATTCGGGCTCAGCTGTACTATATGTTGTACACATGTTAGCACGCTAACATGCTAAACTAAGATTTTGACCATCATACCTGCTGTACATCAGCATTTTAGCATTGTCATTCTGAGCAGGTTGGTGTGACGACATTAGTATTTAGCTCAAGGCACAGCCTCACAATGCTGCAAGC
This sequence comes from Diplodus sargus, assembly GCA_903131615.1. Taxonomy (NCBI): domain Eukaryota; kingdom Metazoa; phylum Chordata; class Actinopteri; order Spariformes; family Sparidae; genus Diplodus; species Diplodus sargus. The sequence goes on along the minus strand of CAEMYA010000179.1, from coordinate 4,710,197 downwards.
ATGGCTGTAGATTATTTACATGTTTCTGTTATTGTAGACAAAAATATTTAAAACATGATTTAGAAATGTACTGCTAATGAAAAAATGTTCTAATTAGAAACCAACAGACCATCGACTGGATACAGTAAGACCATCTGCCCTATTCAACTGTGTAACTGCTCATAGTCTGAACACGTTTTGGATACAGCTAAATCTATTTTGGAATGGTTATTCTTGCGTATTGTCACATTTTGTGCCCATCATGTTACTGCATTTTACCTTTGCCCCATTTTTCTGTGGAAACCCTTCTGGAGGTTCCCCAGAGAGAACCACTTCTGTAGTGCGAGTGCAAACCAACAGTACAGGATAAGATAATGAGTGCAGTCTAAAAGGGCAACTGTCTGGAATAACTCTAGATATTTTGTAATTTCATATTTCCTTTTGTGAGTCATTGCAGTCGGTCTGCTGTGACAGAGAGACAAGCTTGAGGTGGTGGGTTGATGGTTGACATCAGCAGTGTAATTGGTGATTCTCGCCCGAACCGGCATGTCAAAAGGAAGAAATTGAGTGGATTAGGAAAGGAGAAAAGTTGTGTTGAGGATTGTTGGCATAGCAACAGCTGGAGAATTTGCGAAAGGGGATCACTAGAGATGTATCGACATAGTGAATGTCAGTGGAGATGGTTCATAATGGTGACAGGGGCCTGTTCCATTATACCTGACAGCGGCTGTCAGTTACTTAGTTAGCGGGTGCAGACCCAGAGATCTCAGTGTCAGCAAGAGGTATACCTGGCAGTTCAGTGTCACGGACACAGGCAAAAATCTTAGAGGGTTAAGACCGTGGAGTGACGGGCTGCTGCAGCAGTCTGGAGTACCTCAATGGAGGGGAGGAAAATCTCAGTGGAGCAGGGTGGGCTGTTTGTGGTTCAGTGCGATAAGAATGTCCCCTAAGATGTTGGGGAGAGGTGAGGAATTTTGGAAAGGTATAAAAGAAGCAATATGAGACTGTAGTTCTTGTGAGGATGGGTCGACAGGTGGATAAGGGGGAGAGGAGTTGATGAAAGCTGACAGGAAATAGGACAGATAGTGGTGGCCAGGAGGCCTAAAGAAGGGTTGGATGATGGACAGGAGGGCTAGTGCTGACCCTGCTGGAGGCAAGAATATCTAAGGGATCTTTGCGAAGGAAATTAAAACTTTGAGATGAAACAAATAAATACAGGAATTGAGAACAAGCTAGCATATTGTCTGAAATCTGCAGTGATTAACCCTCCAAATGCACTGGTTACCGCTCAAGCATGGTCTGAATACGCTTGCATGCTATGTCTGTTTTCGTCTCATTCCACAAATTGAGACAAATTGTAGTTTTCATCACATCCACTTTGCTTTGTCCATCTTAGCTGTAGCTAACCATGACAATGAGATGCTCCCATACAGTGGATCTGACAGTGTTGGGAGCCAGCTCTGGAGTCTCATTTGTGTTTGCCTTTTCTGATGCCAGCGACACCACACCAAGCTTGTCTAAGCTGGTTCAACTTTATGGGTAAAACTCTTACTTTAAAGTTTGTGTTAAGCGGAATTAGACCGGTGTTTGGGTCACAGTAAATACTGAACCAAGGAAATTGCACACCAGACTGAAGGCTCTGTAAAGAAACAGTTCAGGATGGCGCACGTAGCGTTATACCTCTAATATTGTGATAACTGCTTGCACAAGATTTTCCTTTTCCATCACCTTGTACCACTTTTATAGAGTTTGAATCAGAAAGGCTTTATCGGTGGCACCCTGGTGGGTCAGTTGGTGAAGTATGCACCCCATGTACAGAGGCTTTGTCCTCACCACCCAGGGTTCAAGTCCGACCTGTAGCCCTTTGCTGTGTGTCGTCTCCCCTATGACTCATCCCATCTCCTGTCAGTCTTCATCTGTGCTGTTAAAAAGGTCATATTCTGCTCTTTTGGTTCTCACCTTACCTTTACTGTGTTATGTAGCAGTTTTGTGCATGTAAAAGGTCTGCAAAATGAGTCCACGCCAAAGGGAGTTACTATCTCACGAAAACACTGCACCTGAAAGGCCTGAAACGCGTGGTTTGGAGTCAAGCCATTACTTCCGTAACTTATGTTCATCATTATGTATATATATGTGTGTGTATATATGTATATACATATATATATATATGTATATATATATATATAAATTATAAGCCAAGGTTACAAGCTGTAGCTGCTGTAGCTGCGTTATTTTGTATCACACTACTTGCTCTACATGACCCATCCCATCCTGCTCTGCCTCTGATTTGCTACATGCTGCCCGTTAAGTAATGCCCATGTGCAACTCTCATCAAAGATTGAACAGAGACGAGATATCTTGCTCTGTAGCTAAAACAGAGCATTCAAGACACAGTGTGTAAAGGCATTCTGCAGCAATACGCCATATGAGAATAATAATGTGCTTTTTGAAAATTAAAATATGTAAATCTATTCTACCAGGACCCCAAAAATAAGATGTATGAATCAGAAAATTAGCGTATTATGACCTCTTTAATAAAAGGTCATGACAAAGGCCAGAGAAAATGTAGAAGAAAGGGAGGGGTTGATTCATGAACAGTTGCACTGCCATTTCTATCCAACCAGGTTTCCGTTAAAACATGAATGAAGTTTAGAATTACTGCTGATATCTTGAAGCATTGCTAGGTTCAGGTTATTCCTGAGAGGGCTGGGGATAGATGGAGGCTAATTTGCGGTGTGAGTTCATTGCATCTCATTCACTCTACTACCTAAAAGGTAGAGGAAAGGAGACAGATATTGGAGGGACCCTGCATGTCCAAGACATCCTCTCCAGATTTGCTTGCTGTTGTTTTGGCTGGCAGTGCGATGCTTCTGAATGCAACCTGGTGGCAACCTGTAGCATCACATATCACTGATCAGCTTGTTAGAGAGATCCCCATGAGGGAAGGTGAGGGGAGACTGAATCCAGCTATCCTATTTTGTCAGTAAATCCCTGAAGGAGTGAGCCAGGAAAGCGGGCAGCATGGAGAGGAGGAATTGGAAGACCGATCCATGACCTGGTTGTTGACACAGAGGTTGTAGTGTTTTGTTTTCCTGTTGTCGAGGCTGCGGCCCTGTTAGTGGGTTGGCAACAGGCTGGCAGTGAGGCTGTCGCGTTTGAGGCTCCTGTGTGTCAGGGTGCATCATTTAGGCCTGGCTGAAGGGTGTCGCCAGCTGTAACAATAACAGTTGATCAGCAATAAACTTACTTGAGAAAGATGTCAACATCCCGAGAACAGATTAAAGTTATCAATGTAGTTGATCCCTTTCAGGCCACAGGCTTTGCTGAACCATGTGTTCAATGATACAACTCTACTGATCCCTGTGTTGACTGCTGGCAGTGGTCCACTGATAATCAACTGGGCCTTACAGTTCAATTAAATCCTGCTTAAGCACAATTTTGCGGCGCTTATGTCAGTTAAAGGATGCTTCTTCTCAGTGTCAGATCAGTAGTAAGCATAATTGTATAACCACTTTTATCTCTGGTAGCCGCATCTGCCACAACCAAAGATACAGGTTGAACTGTCTCCCAGCAACCATCTCCACTTCTGGCTCATGAGGATAGTTCAGTCCTGTTTTCTAGTTTTACTGTTTGGGGTGGCTGTGGTCTGCCTTTGTGTAGGCCTTGGGGGACCTGCCAGAAGCCATAAACATCAACCAGTCTTGCGCTTGTCTGTAGGTTTTGCACCCAGACTATCCAGGAGCAAGTTCCTGGGAAAAGTTGTGATGTGATTTCGCGTTAGCTGTCGATTAAAATATTCTGTCCAAAACGATCCTCGTTCAAAGTCTTCTGAAGCTATGTGTGGCTGTCTGTGCGCATCAGTGCGAATGAGTACAGAAGCACGGCATTTGTGTCAGTAGGCCAGTACAGTGCAAGTTGCTACTGAAGTAGATGATTGCAATCACAAATTTCCCATTCAATTAATGGTCATCTCCAAAAACACATTTTCCAGATGATTTAGTTGTGACAGGGAACCACTTTTTTAGGCTAAAAATAGCAAACTGAAAACAACTCAGGCGGAAAAAAGTGTCTGCACTACCGTAAAGGAGGAAGTAGCATGTACCGTACCTGTTTCAATCTCAGATAAAGATATTGAGATATTGTTTTACCATCATATCATCATCAAGACCATGTAGAGATGTGCAGCTTTCATTTGCATGCTGAATAGGCTTTTATGTTATACATCTACTAAGATGTATTGACTTAATCCAAAAGCATGAAAGAAATTGCCCAGAGGCAGGTTTGTAAAAGAAAATCACTATCAAAGCAGTGCTCCTTCTTTTAAATACAGATATTTACGGCGCAAGACTTTCCTGGTTACCCAGGGGCACCTCCAATGCACAGGTCCTCAGATTTGTTTTAATTAGGTTGCAAATTATATCTGAGTAATTTTACAGGTACAGTTAGTGGGCAAGACAAATTGCATAGGAAATGCCACATTAACATGTAATAAGACTGAACTAAGTAATCTCTAATTAGATTGCCCTTTTAGAAAGGGAGACTGTCTGTGATCTCGTGGGGGAAAAAAATTGTCTGAGAGTTTCGGAGGCTTTGAGGGCACCGGTGCACTTGACCTAAAACCTTTTTTAACAGCTTATTATGACACACAAAGGATACTAAGAGGTATTATTACATGATTTCACATGCAGATTACGAACATGTTTATTGCATTTGTGTTAATTTTATTCCTGCCTAGACTGGATGCAGAAATAGTTTTTTGACTTCCTTAGATGTTGGTCGAGAAGATACCTTAAAAGTGCCTTAAAATATACCTTTTTTAATGCTGAAAAAACACATCAGTTTTTCTGATTCAGTCCGGTGCAGCAGTACTGTACTGAGGAGGCATTTCAGGAGCAGGGTTTTCTGTGGGAGAGATGAGCTCCTGTTGGCCGAAACATGCTTTTTTTTAAAATTTCCAAGACCTTTTACATGCAAATACTGAAGAAAAGACAAAAGAAGCTTTTTGCTTTAAAAACAACAAATAATGGAAAGAATATCTCTTAGCTGCCCATTTTCCCCAGGCAATCATACACTGGGTGGAGAAAATGCATATCCGAATGTATTTGCGGTTTTGAGTGGTGGGATGATAGGTGCAAGATAACTTATCTGTCCTGCTTCAGCTGGCAGCTGCACCTACTGACAACAACAACAGGCACTTCATTTTGATATTTGATGAAGCCACTGTCTGTGTACTCGCATAAACCAGTCAGATGAGCAAAAAACAAGACGGGCCGAGAGAAGAATACAGCAGCCAAAAAAAAAAAAGGAATCACACAGCAACGTGATGGAGAAGAGTCACCTTCAGTTTTAATTAGTCCAGCAGCCAATTTCAAAACAGAGATAGAAAATGATGGACCAGTACTGACACATGACAAAAGGAAGATGAGGGCAGACTTTGGGCTTTCACTTCACAGTCTGTGATCATTTGTTCACTCACCGTCATGACTTTTTTTTTCTGGGATCCATTGTGATAACTTGACTTAATTCAAGCCATTCAAGCTGTAAACTGGACCGATTTTAATGGAACACTGTAAATGAAAGGATAATCCATACATAATTTATATGATTGTCTATGGATTCTCTTAGATTTTCTCATATTCAATGACACTAATTGCTTTTCTTATCAGAAAATCAGGCCGAATCAGGACTTTATCTGACGTATACAACTGAATAAAAAGGGGTGGCATAAATAATAACATGAACATAAGAAGAGGAAAATGCACAGGCTAACAAAGTCAATATTAACATACTGAAACCAACCATAAACTCAGCTCCAAGATGAATGAATGCAATCATATTAAACGGACATGTCTCCAGCTGTATTGGCATTAGTTATCTACACGCTTTCAGACCAGACACACATGCCTCCTCTTTAATAGCATCATGCATGGATCTGGTGTCTGGAGACAAAAACAAAACTAAACTACAAAACAAAACCAAAAAAAAAACCAAAACAGCACTTTACAAAAAATGTTACTGTACATATATTACCTTTCAATTAAACTCTGCATTTATATACAGTACAAAATGTTCTTTTTAGCTCTTCTCTCCTAGAATCTATAATTGCTGACGTGTGGTACAGGGCATACAGCAACTCTTAAAAAACAGAAAAAGCAACAGAGCGCAGAAAAGTACAACAAATACAACATTAAAACGTGATGATTTTAAAAAAGAGAACGTAAAACGAGCTACATGGCGAATATAAAAGGAACGTCAATTAAAGACAAACAACGTACATTTAAGTTAAGCAACAATATCAAGTTCACATTTCCCCCCTTTCATAACTATGCTCTGTTGTCGTGGCAAATCGTGTCTCTTTGTAGTCCGTTGCTTGAGTACTGTCATGGAAACAACAAAGGCTGAGCACACTATCCTGTTGTTATGGTGAGGTACAGTTTACCATCAGTCTGTTTTCTGCACCCTTTTATTCTTTTTTTTCCCTTTTCCTATCCTTCCTGTTTCCCTCATTCCCTCCTCATTCTGAAGGCATTCAGGTGAGTTTCTCTTTAGTTCATTGAAAACACCCCCTATGCAATGTTCTTAATTGCATTCTCATTAAGCTTTTCCATGTAGTTCCTAAGATCCTTTGTGTCCCCGAGCTCGATGTCCGGACATACCCATTTTATCTCACTGGTCTGCACCAGTGCTAATGGGCTGAGCACAGGACATCCATTACTGGCCTTGACGTTGGAAAAGGTAGTGAACTTCACCCTCTTTCTCTTGGTGGTGGGTGAATTAAGCGACTCGTTCCTGTGATCCCTCCCACTCGAACTGCAGCCTCCCACGCCGTTATTACCACGCTGGATGCCTCCGTTTAGTAGTTGACTACCTTCCTCGAGAGTGCCACAAAGTTCGTCCTGCTGCTGTTGTTGCAAACAAAGGCCCTCCTCTTGGCCCAGCCACACCCAGTCGTGGGCATGGGGCATTGCTTCCGGGGCTTCCAGGGACAGCTGCTTGTTCCGGTACTTATATGCATAAGAGATGCAGTTGATGAGGAAAACCAGGATGGCCAGGCAGAAGACTCCCAGCAAGGCGTACATACCGATCTCCAGGTCTGTCAGGCCTCTGCGGGACGGTAACAAGTCCTCATCAGTGCTGCGGCTGCGAGGCAGGTCTGCCTTGTCTGGATACTCAGAGAATTCGCTCGGTGCCCTCGCCCCGCTGTCTGCTGATAGACGGCCCCCGTTAGGTCTCACTGGGACGTGGCCCCTGATGGTAGTGGCTCCACGGTTGATTAAGCCAGTTTCCATGTCAGAGATAGATCCGCCATAATATGGAGGGTCAGGACGTGTTCGCCGGTCTCCCGGCTGTCTGTATTGCTCCTCTGGCTGACCAAATCTCACCTGTATGTTTGCCATTCCAGTGGCTAAGACAGTACGTCGCTTCCCCTTCTGGCACACCTCCGACTGGCTCATTTCAACACGCACAAGCAAACCCTGACCTTCGCCCTTGGCAACGATAATGGGCCATTTCCACGCTGCACTGCGCTGCACCACCACCACCTGTTCATCCAAAGAGGTGGCTGCCAGGTCAAAATGGGCAGGGTTGTAGTTGTCTAGAGGAGTCATGGATCCATCACTGAACTGGAGCCAGGCACTGATGAGGGACTCCTTGGAAAACAGAGCACAAATTGGCATCAGTATAACAGCAGTACCCAAATAACCCTGAAAATAACAGTAAACACACAAACAGTAATCTGCACATTTCCAGCTAATGCAGAAGAATGACTGGAAAATAAAAGAGAAGAACACAGTGGAAGCCAATTCGAGCCTTAATTATGGTGGAAAGAAACAATAGAATGGGATATGAAACTACTCGCTTGAAAGCCAAATATTCTTTACTCTCCGAGGGACGAGACATTAGCCTTTTTCCATTTGAAATTATAATTACAGGAATAAAAGAGCTGTTCACTGGTTGGATATGCAAATCAAAGAGATGGCTCTACTATATCAAGAGTGAATTAATTATAAAGGGAAAACTACAATGCATATCATAGACTCAATAATAACCTCGATCCAGCATTGAACTTGTAAGCAAAATACAATGCACAGTCGAGTGGTAACATAGTACTATCCTATCTCTTGTGGTAGGTTAAAAAAATGAATAGTAAAATCAAATGTGCAAAATGTAAGGTTTTTTAGTTGAAAACATGTATTACATTAATAAAAATTATCAAAATAATTGATAATAATTTTGACATCATGGCATCTATGTTTTGTGTTGCAGCATGCCCAGTTTAAAGCTCTTGTGCTAGCACTGCAGACACAAACCCTGACATTCTCAGCTCTTAGTCCTGGCAGCCAGATGCACACTTATCCCAGCTCACGAGCCAATAGCAGATACAGTTAGCAGAAGTTAGCAGTTACACTGGGGATATGCTGCCCCCTTTTTGTTTGCAGTATGACCAAGACAGCTCATCAATTCTTACATATTACACCTTTAACATATTTGCGTGTCTTGGTTTCGTACCTGTTTGAGTGACTCAATGACTTCCTGTGTGGTGGCAGTGGCAACAATGGCTCTGTTGCTCCCAGGGCTGAGCTGCAGGGACAAAGACAGTCCCGATACCAACTGAACGCCCAGCTCTGTCACCGTCACTTTGTCGTCCTGCACCCTGATGCTCCTCTCTGCCAGGACGGAGGACGTCAGAGGGGACAGCACCTGCAACACACGCCAACAGTTGCCACTCATGACAGTCCATAAAGATCCAAGATGACACTGTCACTGCGGATCGAGAGGAAGAGTGAATTTTGCCGGCGGCCATTGTTGTTGACAATGATGTCACTGATGTCTGAAGCCTGCATTGAGTTTTGTCACGAAACACCTTTGTGGTTCCTTCTTTGAAATCTTAGTCATACTCTCTGGGTCCCAGTGGTGCCGGTGTCAAAACAGATGTTTACGCGCACATTTGCCTGCAGCTTTGATGGCATGTCACCTTGTTGTTCAGTACCATAAAACTAAACAAAAGAGAACACAAAACCACACATTCTCAGAGTACACTGACTCAAACCTATGTCCTCCAAAATTGCACGGCACAATGTTGTCACTACTGTTAGGTTACAGAGAACACATGCACGAGGGCCCTGCATGGATAAAAAAAACACTGTGATTATGTAAACGCACATGCTAACGTAAAAAAAATGTACATAATCTCACATGAAAACATGTCATCTCCACCCATCTAATACATTCTCCCTGCCAGAGCTGTAAGAATGTAAATAGTTGTGATATTGCTATGAGACGAGAATCCCTCCCATCCGCTCCAATTAGCGCTCCAGTCTCTCCTCCAGCCACCCCCGCATGGCCGCATTTACCAGCCATAATGAACTGTCACCACTGATCACTGCCTCATTTGTACAGACCCTTTTCTCTGCTTTCTTCCCTTCGTTTTTCACCTCATTTCATTTTCCCTTCTGCTTCCCACACGGTGTCAATGATATCACTGAATGTTAAACACAGCTAAAAATCTGTGTAGTCAAATAAAAATAGATATACGAAATATGGTTTAACCTTATGAGATGAGGGCAAGGGCAGAAAGGCAGGCTGACGGTGAATTTTCCCGGTCAGTTTTGTAAGGTTATTCATTCTTTGAACAGATAAAAGGGAAGCCCGATGACAAAAATTACACAAAACATTTAACTGAAATGGTTCATATTCTGAAACCAGCATCACTTCACACTTCAACAATATTAGACAACAAAGAAGGGAATATAGGAAGGCCGAGCGAAATTGGAAAAAGTACAAACTTGAAGTACACCGCCTCTACATGAAGGGACTACTGATCAACTTGAACTATTAAAGATGCGCAAGCTGCCTACTTTTCCAATCTGATTGTTAGCAATAAACATAACACAAGGTTTTTGTTTACTACTATCAACCAGCTTGTAACTCCATCTCCTCCTGCTATTCATGCCTCCTCTCCTGCTTCCTGTCTTTTTTCATTGGCAAGATCGATAGTATGAGGTCTCATTTTACTCTTACTGTTCTTCCCCCTGCAATGTTCAGTCGTCCTATTTAACGGTCTGATTTGGCTCCTATCTCTCTACAAATCCTTTCAAAACTGTCGATACTACGCGTCCCTCCTCCAGTCCCTGTGACATAGTTCCTACAACATTTTTTAAAAACCATACTCCCTGTCTTAGGTCCTAGTCTGCTTTCTATCATCAATTCCTCAGTCACATCAGGGTCTGTACCTGACCTCTTTAAAATTGCCAGTATTCAGCCACTTCTTAAAAAACTCTCTCTCAACCCAGACCAGTTAGAAAACAACAGACCCATCTCCAAACTTCCCTTTGTATCTAAGATCCTTGAAAAGATTGTCACAGACCAGCTCCTGAAGCTGGTAGAAGGTCATAGAATCTTTGACAAATTTCAATCTGGTTTTCGCCAAAAACATAGCACCGAGACTTCATTACTGAGAGTGTCTAATGACATTCTTATACATGCTGACAAAGGTGAAAGCTCCATCCTTACTCTTCTTGGTCTGACTGCAGCCTTCAATACTATCGATCATGTCATTTTACTGGATAGATTACAGAATTGGGTTGGCATTTCTGGTACAGCCTTAAATTGGTTTAATTCATATTTGACTGATAGAGCCTTTAATGTCTGCATTAATAATCATGTTTTCTCTTCCGCTCCCCTGCTGTGTGGTGTCCCTCAGGGGTCAGTCCTTGGTCCAGTTCTGTTCTCCCTGTACATGCTTCCTCTGGGTCATTTGTTCAGCCCGCTTCCATGACATGTCATATCACTCTTATGCAGATGATACACAGATCTACTTTTCTGCGAAACCCAATAACCTGAATCAACTGTCCTCTCTCCATGAGTGCTTAGCTGCTATCAAAGACTGGATGTCTCTCAATTTTCTCCACTTAAATCCAGACAAAACTGAAATCATTTTAACTGGCCCTGATAAATTTGTCACTGCAGTTGATCAGTTTATTGGACCACTACGCACTAACGTCAAACCCACTGCTAAGAATTTGGGTATCATCTTCGATTAGCATATGACATTTGACCTACATGTTACAAAACTTGCCCAGTCCTGTTTCCTGCAGCTACGAAATGTAGCAAAAATCAAAAGATTCCTGTCCTGCCGTGATCTGGAACAAGTAATTCACAGCTTCATTTTCCCTCTCCCTCTACATGTGCCTCAGTCAGTCTTAGTTAATCCGATTACAGTTAGTCCAAAATGCAGAGCTGCCACATTTTAAACCAGAACCAGTCGTCGGTCCCATATTACTCCTGTTCTTACATCCCTTCATTGGCTTCCGGTGAAATTTAGAATCAATTGTAAGATCTTATTGATTACATATAAGGCATTTCATGACCTTGCTCCCAGTTCAGATCTCCTTGTTCCTCATTCCACTCCTCGGCCACTCCGCTCCTCAAATTTCGGCCTTTTTATCCGTTCCACGCTCGGAATAGTCTTCCCCATTCACTTAGACTAACTGAATCTGTGGACAGTTTTAAGCGGCTGCTCAAAACCCACCTCTACAGGAAAGCCTTTTTATAGTTTTCCTTGTTTGTTTTCTCATCTGTTTGTGCCTCTTTTATGTATCCCTCCCTTTTGTTTTATCTTCCCCTGTTTGTCCTTTTTGCTCTCTTTGTTTGCATGTTTGTGTGCTGCTATGTTTATCTATTTGTTGTTTGGAAAGCACTTTGGATCTCTGTTTAAAAAAAAAAGGTGCTATATAAACAAAGTTTTACATACTTTACTTACTTACTTGCTCTGCCTTCACCTTTTTTTGTTTAGATTCATAACACTGTAGATGAGTAATAACTGTGTGCTTTACATTAACTTTAACTCCTGCTTAGTTAGAAGGATGCTACATGCTCTGTCAACTAGGAATTTAAAGGATAAGTTTGCCCAAAAATGAAAAATATAGTCAATAACAACTCGCCCCCATGCAGATAGAAGGTCAGGTGAAGTTTCATAAACCCCCAAAACATTTCTGGAGCTTTACAGCAAAACAGTGTTGCAGCATTTTCCTACATTTTTCATGTAGGTGGGGAGTTTTTAAAACATAAAATGGCTATAAATCCAAATCCAGATTCCAAATGTATTTGTTAACACCTTTTTTCAGCCAAAATCCTCACTGTTGTTGCTAAGCTATAAGCATTAGCATGCATTCTGTCTAAAGTGAGTACACAAGCTTGACCGTGCATTCAGGGTATAGATGTTGCTTTTTCAAATCAACGGGAGTTCTTGGGGCTTCCAGAAACTTAAATTATCTGAGCTATATGGAGCCATTTTATGCTCTTTAGTTGTGTTTTTACATTTGGAAACAAGTCTCCATCTACTTCAGTTGTTGCAGTTGACGCTTCAATCCTTTTTTGCTGTGAAGCTCCAGAAATGTTTGGTGGACTTCATCTGACCTTCACCCAACTTTCTATGGTGGCAATAGATAACAATGTTTTTTTTTCTTCTTTTTTGTGTGAACTTATCCTTAAAGTTTCTAGTAGGCAGAGCATGAAGCATCTTTTGAATTTAGCAGGAATTGATTTTAATACAGGGCTAAAGGTGAGAGCCGGTGTCAACAATGGACTACTCTAGAAACATGGCAGTGCAACGTGACAGACTCTGTGGACAAGGACCTGCTTCCCCTGAAGGAAAACATAATAACAAATATTATACTCTATCTCTACCAACAACCCGCCCCCCAAATTCTACGCATTGGACCTTTAAGTACTCTAATATAAGCATGTAAGTGGGCACCTGAGCATACCTTTCTTCAAGAAGTCAGACGTCACCTTCTTTTGCAGTAGAACCTCAAACTATGAAAAGAATACAAGCCTACTGTGTCTCTCTCCTCTAAAGATGCCACAATTTGCAGTCTACAGTATAACCCCCCTACACAACCCTCCACAAGATGTGAAAAGCTTTTTTTTCCACAAACAGATCAACATTTGTCTCCACCTAACCCTTGGCTACACACCAACAAATGTCCAGACTGTCTTCTGCTCTCCTCTCAGAGATGTCAAGACTCCTTCTCTTGATTCTGTGGAAGTCGTCAGATCACTTCTTCCCTCCCCCTTTTTCAGGGTCCTTTGTCCAATTTTCACAAATGTCATGTCGCTCCTCCACCCCATTAGAGAGACTGCAGAACAAGCCTTTGGCCTACATTCATAGTTGTGAGAATCTCCCACCAGACACATCAAGTCCTTTCCTCACACCATATTCTGAGTTTACAGGTTGCTTTTTTTTTCCAACCCCAGAGAGCAATTAAAGACCCGTTCCAGGCTACCCTCTTCCCATTCAAAGCTGTCAGAGTCTTGTCTTGAATGATTTCTGTCCAAGTCTCAGAGGGCGTCCACTACCTGACCTCACAAAATCCCATTTACACCTGGATCTACTTTGGTGCAACCAACAATATTACATACAGTCCAGGGTTGCCCGTACCAATGTCTCTCTGACTCATTCTGACACTTCTGGAAAGGTTAATAGCAAAATGTGTTATGCATGCCAGTAGTCTATCCATAACATGTCAGACAGACGGTGCTTAAAAAGATTTATCCATTTCTCTTGATACACCATTGAACTTGCAGCCCAGTATATTAATGATGGGATTACCAATTCTGTGTCCAGTATGGAATCTTCTAATACCTCAGTGGCCTTTTGAAATCCTCAGATGTCATTTAATTGTCAAAACCAAGTCCTTCATTGTAATGCTGAACGGTTTGATCCAAATAAAACTCCTAATGCTTTATGTATTCAAAGCCTTAAGAAATTGGGGCATATGAAAATGTATTAGTGCTGTGTATCTTGGATGATTGAGGGCTGCTTCCATTATTTTAATGAAGGAGTTCTCAAGTTCACAATGTCCGTATTTGCTTATTTTGTGTCTTCTGGGTTTGACTTTCTGACAGAATAGATCATGAAGGCAGTGCTGTTTGGCAGCCAACTCACATCTCAGATTTTGGATCCTTCTGCCAGCACAAGAAAACAGAATAAGTTTGCAGTATGGTGAAATTTGCACTTGCAACTGAACTGAAAAGACAGAGAGGGATATTCACAGTAGTTTATTAGCTATAATAAACCTAAATGACTTGAAATGACTAGCTGATAGGGAGGTAGGAAGATAAAGTACATTCAACAATTGCTTTGGAAAATGTATTTTACTCATATTTACTGACATTATTTCCCACACGTAACTTTCAATTTCATAAGCAAAGCATCTGTTCTTCAACAGCCAGATTAATAGTATGGTTTAGAGTTGATTTGCCCACTTTCTGCTTGGAATGACGCCATAAATACAAATCTGCGGCAGCTTTATATAATGCAAGAGATGCTTTGTGGCTGTGCTTGAATATGGCAACCTTTTGTCGCTCTTACCTTCTCTGTCATCACTTTTAACACCAATCTAGCCAATCTCACAGCACAGCTGTTAACTGCCATCATTTCTCAGCCATTCAATAGAAATACAACCCCAAATGGGTTGGCATGCTGATTCAAACGTGACTAAAGTTATCACATGATCTCGTGAAGTACAAGAAGATAATACGCAGTGGAAGTTTGACTTTACAATACACGGACAAGGCAGATTCGCAAGGGATTAAGATCACAGATGTCCTCAGCAATCATTACAATATACTTGAGTTCCCCATGTAATACTGGTCCTGTGTTAGTAGGGCTATAGAGATGTTAATAATCTGTGCTCCAAAAAAGAACAGCTTGGTCTTTTATGACCTTTTAAAATGTTTTCCTAATGGGCTTTCAAATACAAATGATACTGAATTAGTTTTGAAGAACAAAGTTCAAATCTTTGTTCCTGGCACATTTCTTCAGTGTAGAAACTGAAGTAGAAGCCGTAGAACCGCAATAAAGGCGGGGAGAAAATGGGAACTGGAATGATGATATTGAAATGGGTTGTGTTGTTTTAAGATAAAATAATGAGAAAGCCGCTTAATTATATCTGTAACCCTACTGGTTCTGACTTCATGCTTTGCTTTGTTCATCTACTTGTTCATCTACTGTTTGATATGGCCTCTCTTAAACCAAGAAGCTTTGCGAAAACAATAATGAAAAGTTGTGAGTGATTTAACCTTTTTAGAGAGCACCTCAGCAGCATACTGCAGACTAGACAGTAAACATAACTAACACTCTGAGAACAAAATGTAGATTAATTACGAGAAGCATTACCTATTAAATCATGTCTGCACTCAGTGGTACAGTTAACCTTTATGTTCAGTTATTTAATTTGCATTTCAAGGGAGAGATATGCTCACCTATTATAGGTAGCAATTATAATTCACTTTCTTCAGATCTAGCTTGAACAAGAATAAAAAGCATTATCTAAAATTATCCCTTCCTTGGTATTGAGGTATATCTCTTCTGGGTTAAAATCCAATGCGTCTCTGTAAACCCTCCTTGGTGCCTGCAGTGATTGCACTTGGATTTCAGTGTCAACAATTGGAAAGCACTTGTGTTTGAAGTTGGACCTAAAATTGATCTGAATTAAACAAATGTCACATTCTCCTTAACACAACTGTCAATACTCTTGAGTCCACTTGATTGACTGTGTAGAACGTCAAGGGTGTGATGGAGTGAGCGAGTGCAGGAATATACTCTATAGTGATAGAAAGATTTACAAAAGTTATGCACATTTTCCACTTACATACACACTGTATACATGCATTTTCATTTATCCCAAAGCGTCTTTTTCATGTCAAACCAAGCAGCTTCTGACACCCTGCAGACATCTGAAGTCAAAAGAAAATCAGTCTCCTTAGCCACAATTTCAAAAAGATACCAATGTGCCACCAATATGGTAGTGTATTCCAACACCTACTTGTATAACAACACAAACTATAGCCTCAAAATTAGCTAGAATTATGACCAACTAATGAAAACGAGTTTAATCTAAACTTTTTTGACAGTTTTTTTTAATGACAACTGATCTTTAGAAGCACTTTTATTAGCTTAATTTGATCAAAATCACAGTCTTTTGTTGTTTTGTGTTGCTGAGAAATGAAGGCCATTCCAATGTGAGAAACTGCCAAGAAACTAAAGATCTACCACAACGGTGTGTACTACTCCCTTCAATGAACAGTGCAAACTTGCTCTAACCAGGATAGAAAGAGAAGTGGGATGTCCCTCTAGAGTGAGAGACAGATGCCTCACAGGTCCTCAGCTGGCAGCTTCATAAATGGTAACCAGAAAAAACATCAGTCTCGATTTCAACAGTAAAGGGGCGACTCCAGGATGCCCTCTAGGCAGAGTAGCAAAACCAGACCTGTCGGAAGTTTTTCTGGAAGCATGGATTGAAATTTCTCCAGATAAACTCAACAAATTGACAGCTAGATTGTCAAATGTCTGCAAGGCGATAACTGCTAGAAATGGAGAATGCTTTGAGGAAAGTTGGAAAACAAAAAGTATTATTTCACTTAAAATGATGATTTCTAGCCTTGTCAACTTACTTGACTATGCTTCATATTCATGTGGCAACTCATTTGATCAATTAAGGTGTGATTTTTCAGCGAACATTTTTTTTTTGGGCGACCCCAAACTATTGAGCAGCAGTGTACAGTATATCGCTGCAGAGCTGCTGTTTCTCATTGTATTACATTGTCATTCATCCTTCATTTAATTAGCCCCCCGTTAACAAGTGTAATTATGTAAACAGTGCAGCATACTAGTAAACTGGCCTGAGCTGTGTGAAAAGCAGGGCTGGATCTAACATTTGAGGCTTTCATAATACAGTCTATTAAATGTCCTTTACAGCCATTCATTCTTTACACCACCATATAACATCTGCACAGATCAGTGTGATGTTAATCTACCAGATGATAACTTTGAAGTAAAACAAATGATACCGAATGGCATACATTTCCAATTCTTCTTTTTTTCTGTTTCATCAACATCTAACTTAACACAAGACAATCTCATATATCTTTTCAGTCTTCTCCTCTCAGGCCAACAATGAAACAGCGCTCTCGCACACATTATCACTCCTGCAGTGCACACAGCTCTTCAATTGATATATAGAGACGGGGAGATTATGATTCCAGGCCACTGCTTCAACAATGTGTTGCTTTGTGTTGTGCTATCTTGTAAATGCCAGATTGATGTTGATTCACGGTGCGAGCAGGCGCATGTGCTGTCCTGAGCAGGGACCTGGTTGTGGTATTAAATAAATAGGACTCCCAGTGTGTGTCTGGAGGGAGAAGAGTGAGAGAAAGAGAGACGGCAGAGTTTTAAGCCTGTGCCACAATCGAAGGCACGGTTCTGTCAGCTCGTGATTAGCTGAAGTATTTGTGCCATGCTGTAATCAACGTAGTCGATGTGCATGGAGGGGGGTTGATCAAATTAGAGGAAGTTATGTGGCTCAGGTTCTACCTATCTGGGAACGAATAAGCTGCTCAATGTCCTCCTGGATCCACACTCTTACTTATGAAGTCTAAACTTTTAACTTGTATTTTATGATCTACGGCAGTGTTTCCCACACATATATTTTACTTGGGCGGTCTGCAGTACAAAGCGATCCCTCCTCTGTGGCTCTTTCATTCCATTTTTTCCCTGTTAGAAGGCTTGTTTGGATGGAGTTTGATTTCCGCAGAGGGTCTATGTGTTTATGTGTATGCTGTATAAATTGTAAAGACCGTTGCTGCCATTTGTGGTTTGGGTCTTTGTAAATAAAACCTGACTCTGCTTCTTTTTCGACTGCAAAACCTTTTCTTTCTTTCTCCATATTCTCCATACATGTAGCTTATTTCCAATCTCTATCTATTCAAACTCTGTCCAACCATAGGCTGTCCGGCTTGTTTGCCAAGCTTTATAAACATAGTTAAGCAAATCAGGAAACGGCGCAATTTCTGTGTATTTATATGCATGAGTTTAGTGCAAGTAAGGAAATAAAGAACTATAATGAGTTTCTGCCCCTGTCACTCTCAGGGGCGTTTTGATTAAATGTGGAGTTTTTTGTCAGGCACCTGGATTTTTCCTTAGAAAAATGTGCTCAGCAATATTATTATCTAATTTGATCATGGACCATGTAATACTATATGATGTGGACTCATAAGGGTCACTTACAGCTCATTCGCAGGCTTATTTTTATATATATAAAAAATGTAGGTGCAAAAAAAATAAATCAATAATTCAGTGTGTTCAAACCCGTATTGATGCCGGCAGCACTTATGGAGCTTCTGACAGCTTTGAATTTACTCTGGACTGGGACAGGCGTTTAAGATAATTTTACATAAATTTCCATGAATATGAGCACATAGCTTTGAAAAGGGCTACATTTGTCCTTCTTTTGAAAATCTGGCCCCTTGAAAGGAGAAGAACTCAGTGAGAAAGAAAGAAATACAAAGTGTTCACATAATGGGCTCATGTGTTTGCAAAGAATCGCCTATTTTTTATGCATCCAGCAGAGACAGGGCAATATTAGCATTCATTCACAGTCATGTTTCTGACTACCTGAAAAAATGAAAATCCAATATTTATTCTTCTTTTCAACACGTTTCTATCCCCATAAAACCCCTGAGGAAAAATATCTCTGTTTTAGCTCCTAGATGCTCCACTGTGTTCACCAGGTGGTGCTGTTTGGTCCTGGGTGGGTCGTCTATGTGGGCGTTAATCAGGACACTTCTGCTTGAAACAGATGCTTGCTGCTGCAGTAAACACCGCTCATCACAGTAGCATTTTCTTCTTATTTATTCATTTTCTATCTGTGCGACCAATAAAATTAGCTCCAAAGAGAGATGCAGATTTGGTCATGCATTTCCCAACTTCCTCGGTTCCCTTACTTATTTGCCACCATTTTCACATTACTTATAAACTTAATGCACTGTTGATATAGAAATTATTGATTGGTGGAGCTTCTCCTCCTCGCTTCGTTCATTTATCGTGCTTTGAGCAGAAAGAAAAGGTCCTGCATCAAAATCAATATATTGTGAGAGATTTTCTTCTGTGAGAAATTTCTCCCTGACTTTACCAAAACACTAGCCAAGTCTCACACCCCTGCACTGCCTCCCTCGTATCAGTCTCATTCAACAGTTTAAAAACAGGTGTGATGCTGTGCTTGCTGTTAGCTGTTTCCTTGGGTGGAAAAACAACTGAGCCGGTTGGAGAATTGTGGGCAGAATTGAGCATAAAATATGCAACATTTCCACATTCAAATTTCTATACATGACTAGATCTTCGCTATGTGGCTCCAACTTCTGGGAAAACATCGGATGATTTGTCAGAGAGTGAGGAAGGAAGTCGCCAAATGTGATTCAATGCAACATGAATTACATTTAAACACAACCTCTTCTGTGAACATTTCTGCCTGAGTCACGTCAGATTTTCAGCAATGGTAGTAGTTGTTTAATTATGAAGACAACAACTCCCATGAAACCACGCTAGATACCATCAAAATAGGTATTTTGTTTTCACTGTTTTGTCTGAAATCACATTTTAGCAACTTTAATGACAAACCAGAAGCTTCTGCAGCTGATGTGATGACTGAAAATCATTCCGACAGCGCTGCCGTGTCGCTAATGAATCTCAGGAAGTTCAATCAGGAAGACTATCTTTATGTTCCTTCAATCACAACTCACTCGCTATCTTAATCTTCAGTTCTTAATCAATTGACTGTGTGCGCTTACTTTAATTCTCCTCTCTGCTGTTTCAGTGCAAAATTGCTGCTGCTCCTCCTCCGAACCCATTCACCTCCAGTTCATTGTATCCAGTGCCCAGGTTGAGCTCACCAGAGTTCACCCCGTTTCATCCAGATCTTCAGCCACCAGCGTCTAGGCTCCATCAGGAAGGATTCCTCTGCTACATTACTCACGGCTCCACCCTCCCTCTTAAAATATAATGGGGCCTGATCGCCACTTTTTCTCACTTGATGTGCACAATGCTGTGCCATGTTCTTGTTAGGTGTATGTACTAAACACTTGGTTAGGGTTAGGAGAAGATCAAGTGTTGCAAGCTAATATAGTCATAAGCTAATTTGACCGTTATGGTTTACTGAGGATACGAGCTAACGGCAGTTACATTTAGTGGTAATTCCAGTTATATGCTATGAATTTGACAGTGGCATTTCTTACATATTGCACCTTTAACTGGCAACATTTCATCCTGGCGATGGGACTGCTGCTTATAATGTTAACAAAACACACACAAAAAATGCACACTCATACAACCTGTAGTTTGGTAGTTCCAGCGCTCTGTCCTATCACGACTTGGCCCTCCAGCAGTTGCGCGACCTTCGGGTCCACCACCCTCAGAGAATCCTTGACCAGTTGCGTGACCTCCACCTGCCAGTCAGTACCCAGCAGGAAGTTCTGCTGGCCCATCCTGTCCTCCTCCGAGGCTCCCCTGACTTCTCCGTTGTCTGCCACAAACTGCGTGAGGACGCGCAGGGTGGTGCTCTGATACTGCGCCACACAGCTGCTCTCCGTCCTCTCGTCAGGCGCATCGCGGTCATTCTTGACATCGGTGACCCTCTCGTACCTTCAGGGAACGGAAACAAGAGGAATGGCGCGTGGATCAATTGTCGCTTATAGCAGTGAGAGCTATAGAGGCAGATAACACGAGTCTACTTCAGTTTGTTTGTGGGGTAAAAAGAAAGCTCTTTGTGTCTGGAGAAGTCCTCGGGAGACACTTTGAAGGTTATCACCAGTAACATTCTCCCTTTTTCCTATCACAAATGCAATGTTATTCATTTATTTTTTCTTATCACCATTAATGCCCATAAAGTCTGCACACTCTGATGTATTTACAGCAGTAAAAAACCCCCGACTGTCTCGTTGTGCTGCAGGTTTCCCCGACCTCCGGAAAGTCGTCGGGCTGCCAGTGTTTTCAAGAATCCATTAAAAACAGCTTGCAGAGACAAACTGCTGCCTTGCTTGCGTTCTCATTTTCTTTCAAAGGGCAACTGATATTTTGCTGCATGTCTGCCATTTATTTGGCCGGCGGCAAACACTTTGCAGATATAGCCATCTCGAAAGATATGTTTTAGAGCAAATGCAAACCCACTGGGGGAATTTGTGACACATTTGTTCGATTCTTTTCTCTCCTGTTTAAGTTTATGTAGCCGTTTTTCACGTTAGAGGAGAAACCTTGGACTGGAGAGGGAGGGTGGAAGGAAGGAAGGAAGGAAGGAAGGAAGGAAGGAAGGAAGGAAAAATGTGTGCCACTGTAGACCCAATAAGACAAATCGAAAATTGACAGTGGATTTATAAAGATAAATCATAGTCTCAAAGCCATTACAAGGCGAAATTCATCGGGAACCCAGATTTTTAACGCAAGTTTTATTGTAGTTTATCATGCAATCTGTTTTCACTTGATTCTGCTCCACTGTATTGTATTTTCAAAGCAGTTTGTCTCCCCTCATGATTAACTGGAATTTACTGCACCTCCCAAAAGTTCTTGGTTCCATTTCTTTATATATATATATATAAAAAAAGCATTAAAACTGCTTGTAGACACAAACTGCTCCCTCGACTACTATAATACATCATATTAAACAACAACATATTGTATTTTTCGGGGCTCCGGGCTGAGCTGTGGGAGCTGCAGTGACGGGTAAAATGTGGCCTTGGGACACGGATCCGCTCCACGGAGTCAACCACGTCTGACAATGAAAAGAAACATCACTATGGCTATTAGGCATATACATCACTCTTATCCACCTGCCCTTCATCTCACATCACTCTTTATCGCCGGCGATACGTCGATTTTGTCGCCCTGTGCATTCCATCTCTCACGGTGCGTACCTGGCTCTCGTTTGTTTCTCACATCCATTTCTTACTTGACTTTCCTATAAGCTATTTTTCAACTCTCTCCCTCCACTCTCACCTTCATTCTCTTACTGTTCTGAGCTCTGCCTGCATCTCTCTCTCTCTCTCTCTCTAGTCAGGTGGCCAGGGGGTGGGGGGGGGGAGTGACAGTGACAGTTTCCATTAGGTTTAATGAGGCATAGCCGGTCAGGCAGAAAAACGGGCTGACAGGTTAACATGCTGTGGCCCAATGGCTTGGCTTAGTTCCTAACCTCTCTCCGCCAGCCCCTCCCCTTCCCTTACTCCACATCAGTGCAGGGACGGCAGTCTAAACCAAGGTGACATTTGTGGCTGGCAACAGAAACATGGGGTCAGGTCATGTTTGTAGCAGTGACTGACAGGTCAGCTAAGGTGCTGGGGTGTAATGAGGTAGCTTGCGCGCTTTTGTGAATGCGAATGAGCGCGCACAATGTTTGGAGCCCCACGCACAGTGGTAAACCTGCACCGAGGAAACATGTTTCATTTCTTCATTTGGCTTTAAACGTGATGTATCATGCATTCTTCATGCAGCGATGCACATGATGGACATGAATGTTGTGATCAGGCTCAGGGGGTATTTGTGTTAGAGTGCCACCCTGTGGGCTGAAAGCCAATGGGAAGTGGGACACTGCAGTGACGTTATGGCTGAAATGTTTTTGTGTTTTTGTTTTTGTGAAATTTTTTACTATTCCCATAATTTCTCTACAGATGTGTACTGCAGTTGTTATATCTGTTACTAGGGCTGCAACTAATTATCTATTATTCTGCTGATTATTTTCAAAATGAATGGGTTAATTGTTGAGTTTAACGTGGCAAATTATTGTTCAGTATAATTTCCCAGAGCTCAAAGTGACAGCTGAAAAGAGCTCATTTTGTTCAACCAACAATCCAAAAACCCAAAGACTCCTCATTTACTGTCATGTAACACAGAAAAGCAGCAACATCCCTCTTTGCTTGAAAACGGGACCTAAAAGGTTAATTCATCTTCAAAATAGTTAGTTTATCTAAAAAAAATTTCTCTGAATAGACTGATCGTTGCAGCTCTATTTAAAACATTCACCGTAAAAGGAAGCTCTGTGGAACATCTGTGTTGTGCTGGAAGTCATAAGCTTGTGATAACGTTAGCTAAGGTTGCTCTCTGTTAGCGGAGCGGAGAGAGGCGCTGAGACAAGACAAATCCTTTGGGCCGTTGTGGAAAATCCGACCGAAGTCCTTCACAAAGAAATCCACAGTCCAGCAGCATTTAAACAACTTAAACAAATAGCCCACAGGCAGAGGAAATGCGGATAATACCCAAAAGTCATACTTGATATCATGTCAACATATTACTTTGGTAGATGTTAAAGTCACTAGAAGAAGTGATTTTCTTGCAATAAATGTACTTAAGCATAAAAAGTACAAGTTAAACTAAATGATCCATATATTTGCATGTATCTTATGTACTTATATACTGTTATAAAGCTAAAATTGCCCACCTTTGGCTCTGATGAAGTCTGTAAGCTGCAAAGTAACTAGCAACTAAAGTTATCAAATAAATGTAGTTAAAAAATACAATATTTGCCTCCAAATGTAGCAGAAAATGGAAATACTCAAGCACAAAGTACCTCACATTTGTACTGAGGTACAGTACTTAAATGCACATAGGCATAATAATAATATCCATATCCACACACCCTGCCGCACTCTCCGATCCTCTTCTACCATCCAGCTCTTCGCCCCATCTGCCAACCTAACCACCATGGGGTCAAGAGCTTTCAGTCGATCTGCCCCCAGCCTCTGGAACTCTCTCCCGCCAGACATTCGCACTTCTGACAGTGTCTCCACTTTTAAATCTGGCCTAAGAACACATTTAGTCCAAGTGGCTTACTCTATATCAGACTAATCATATAATCACACTCTTGCCTATTCTCTATTCCCCTCTATTGCACCATTCTCACCCCGGAAGCTCAACCCTGCCTAACCCGGCCCGGCTGACTTCCTGTATGGTGAGGACTGCGGAGTCTGAATTCTGTGCCGAGCTCCTGGCACTATGTAATCGCATCTTCTTATTTACTTATTAGCCTCATTTGCACTAAATTGTCTCCTGCTTTTGCTGTACTGTTGCTGTTATGTGCGGTGTCCTTGAGTGCTTTGAAAGGCGCCTTTATATAAAATGCATTACAGGCCTGAATGGGCAACCAAGAGAAACGTCAAATTTTTCAGGTCACGTCACAATCCGCTCACATATGACCAATAAAAAAGTGATTAGAACATGTGAAGTGCTGCAAATGAATAAATACGGCCCACTTAATGCTTATATAATGCTAACTGAGGCTCCTCAAAACTTGATTGTGCCGATGGTCCAACCTCAAACTTCAACATCAGCAATGGTTCCACTCATTGTGTAAGCGTTTCAAACGGGGAGTATATGTTCTCGCTCATTATTTATTTGAATAAAGTGCCGACAATAAGGGGACACTCATGTCAACATCTACACCATATTAATTAATGTTTTCATTTCACAGCATGTATTTGATATAAATGTAATTTCCTGGATCGGATGAAAAGGCCAAACGCTGTGCCACATGAAACACTTTCATTCCTTTTTTACATTACCATCACTCCATTGTTTCAGCGCTTCATGTCTTCACCATAGTAACAGTCTGCTTCTAATAAGTAATAATTATAATGGCTATTATTAAATGTAAATTAGTGTGCTTCGGCGATCGTCTAACCTAATTTAAACGTGGTTATTTTCTATTTCATTAGTTTGAAGAAAAAAATCACTAATTTAAATATTTTTATTGCAGCCGACTTGGGCGCCTCACGATGCGCCGTGCAGATCATCGCGCGCTGTTTCAGCCTGAGGAATTTTTTTGTACACGCTCTGTAATGCTCAAAATTATGACTCATTTCTTATTCGGCCGCTTTTGGGAGACTGGATTATTAGACAGTCATTATGCCAACTCTGCCGCTGCACCTGCATTTTATGCCTCGTGTGTCTGCACCAACACCTCCGAGCCAATCTGTTGTATCCTCCATTGAAGAATGTTTTTTCGACTTCTCACGCTGGGATTGTTAAAAACAGATTAAGTTAATGACCTGAATAAAGACATGCGCAAGGTGGGGAGACTGAATGGGGAGTGGAAGCAGCGTGGGGCATTTCCCTTCCAGCCAATCTTGGTGGGAAGAAACCCTTTTTGTGAAGGCTTAAAGAGGTGGGGGAATGGCACACAGGTGACTCACCCTCAGTCTGAATCTGCCCCTGACCTATTGAGAACCTCATTCCCCTGAGATTACAAGCCAGAAGCTCTGGTCTATTTAGGCCTTATTGGGTTTTCTTGGTGGCCCGCATCTTTCTAGTGAGGAAACTGTGTTTATTTGGGAACCCCTTAAAATCCAAGCCCCTATACACCTTCAGTTTGACATTTTATTTCCCCGGGACTTGTAGGAGGCATTTGTTTGTTATACCCATATTTGTTTATTGATTTATTGTCCAAGTAGCAGACATTGGGCATTTCCCCGAGATTATACTTTTATGTAGGTCGGTCTGGCCCGTAAGCATTTTACTGCCAGTTACCGCCACATTGAGTTTAAGCGATCTCTACCACTCTGAACACTCTCCTGGCGCTCCAAGCTCCCACTCTACACTACTAGATGCACAGCAAATGGGGCTAACTAGCTAATGACGGCGACAGTTAGAAGCAGTTAGCAGGTGATGCACTGACCCCTGTTTGTTTAGAGAATTGATTTGACAGGTGGCCATTTCTCACATATTGCAAATTCAAAGGTGCATTATAGTTCAAATCATCAAAAAAAAATGTACTATGGATTGCACCTTTTAAGAATGATACACAGTGGAACATGCAACAGTGTAGATGCAGTAGACAATCAGGCCTCACCTTCTGTTGCCTGCGCTAACAGGGACCCTCCAGCCTTTGATCTGGCTGAGCTCGGTGTCCGCCACGTCGATGAGCAACGGCAGACGGGGCATCCACACACTCATCTCGAGCTGGGCACTCAGGAAGCTGTAGGTGAAGTTCAGCATCACCCTGCTCTTCCCTCTCGTCTCCTTCCCGTTGACGAACACGTAGTCACATCGCTCCGACACCTGGAGGAAAAAAAAAGGGGCAAAGTGGGTAATAGATAGACACAAAGAAGAAGCGTCAGTTTGAGACTTGGACAAAGTGTGACAAATTATTCAAATTCCTTAAAAAGAGCTCATTTGAATGCGATATTTCTAAAGAGCATCACGGATGTAGTAGGGGAAATTCTGTCACTTGGACTGCTTTGAGGAACAGTGTCTTTTGTTCTTTCTGTCCGGTTGAAGTTTTACAGTCAAAAAGCCTCTTCTGACAGGCTGCAGGGTGGAAGGAATTTGGCATTGCTTCAAGGAAACGTAGAGTGTCAGGTCTGCTCAGTTCCTTCCTTCGTCTGTTTGTGTGTGTGTGAGAAAGTGAGGGAGAGAGAGAGAGAGTGTGTGTATGGGGTGGGGTGGGTATGATTTTGGCTACTTTCAGAGACACATTTCAGAAGACCACTTAATTGGGGAAGCAACTGTGTAAAAAAGCCAGAAAACAACTGATTTTTGGGTCAGTGGTTACAGGGTTGGCGCTAATTTAAGTCTATGTGGTTCCTCCAAAAGTGAACTAAGTAATTTAGCACAGTATGTGTGTGCTGGTGTGTGTGTTTAAAGTGTGCAGATGCATCTTTAATGCCTGTGTGTGCAGTATAAGTAAAGTGACTTTGGTCCAACAGTAACAGATGGAGCCGAGGAAAGACTCAGAACCTCCTTCATCCGGCCAGAGAACAAAACCGCATTATGATTGGCTGGATGAGATGCAACTCCGAGGAAGTTTCCTCAGATGTGTCTCCGAAATTATATAGCGGGAGCATCACAAGTGTCTGTCATTAAACTCAAAGCACCGCAATCTCCTCATCAAACATTTCCTCCCTTTGAGGAGCAAATCTATCTAACGGCCCCGTCAGTAAATGTTGTTTGTAATCACTTGTGTTTCAGTTCATTCTAATCTGAAATACCATCATAAGCTTGATTGGCACGAGTGGTAATTTGAGCAGAAGTCCTCAGTACTGACAGTTTCTTCCTCATAACAAACCGGCAACAAGAAGTCTGTCATCCGTCTCCACGTCTTTGCATATAACTTGGCAGCTTTACTCCTGAATGATGTCAGACCAGCCCCTATCTCTGAGGAACAAAACTGACAGCTTGGTATCTGTCAGTTCTCTCCTCCTCGTCCCTTTTTTCATTTCCTCTTTCTCCTGCTATCCCACTCTTCCGCTCTCACCCCTCAGTCTACTATAGTATGACTGCGCCTCCTCCATGCTCAGCCTTCCCGTAATGAGAGCAGGTTGCACTTCAGAAAAAAAGGCAGATTCTTTGGTGGAAATTAAAAGTAGGGGGGGCGGGGAAAGATCTCACATCTGTGAGATGCTGCTCGCGATGACAAAACAATATCCAACCCGAAAGTCATGTTTTACTTCAACGCCGCAATTAGGCAGCGCAGGGTGTGATAGGATTATCAGTCAATACTATGATGACCTGGTGATTTTCTATCATGCTGTGAAAATGAAAATGTTTCATGTTACTAGGGCGGAGATTAATCAATGCAGTAATTCATCTATAGCAGTTCAGACGGATAATTCCAAGGTCCTGTGTGCAGGATTTACGGGGCTCAATTGTCGGATATCAGTTTCGATTTGTATCCACTGATATGTGATTATCCGAATCGCTGTGTACTCGTTGCCGTAGAATGAGCCTTTCATATCTACATAGAGAGCAGGTCATCTTTCACGGAGTCTGCCATGTTGCACTGCCACGTTTCTACAGTAGCCCAGAACAGTCAAAAAACAAACACTGGCTCTCTCGACAGGGCTTCTAGTGTTTGTGGTGAGAAAACACCCTGTGGTGCAGGGTGAGAGTGAGGCGAGGGGTGTTCAGTTGGTTGGAATTCACCCTAAATCCTACACACTTGAACTTGAAACGAATCAAAGAAAAACTGATGGACATCGACTGCTTTGCTATTTCTCAAACTAGCAGGATTTATTGATTGTCATTGTTTTACACAGTGGTGGAAAGTGGAGTACATGTGCATTACTGAACGATTGCTCAAAAGTTAATACAAGTACAAATTATTCTGCGCTCCACTACTGGGCGTTCAATCAAAGGAGTTTCTGTTTCTCTAAATCTTCAGTCTACATTACTCCCAACTGCTGCTCTGTTCTGCTCAGGGATCATTGGTTGCCTCTCCAAGCAGCCTGTTGTGCTCTGATAGCCTTATTGGATATGAAGATGTAGATTAAAGATTTAGATATTCATTCAAATTGTACTCGGTACTCTATTAATGATTTTAAAAGGAAATAAGTAGATCCCAGGGTCTAATGCATACTAAAGTATAAATATTTGAAAGAATACTCAGTAGTAGAAGTACAATATGACTTAATAACAGTAATTTGAGCAGCTGTAATAAGTTGCCCTAAATTAAAGTGAAATATATTTGGGTTTTAGACCGTTGGTCGGACCAATCAGGCATCATCTTGTGCTTGGAGTGATTCTAATGGATATTTTTCACTATTTTCCTGACACTTCTATAAGTGAATAATCGATTAGACACCCTGCAGTCAAAAATGTATCTTTCCTCTTTTTCCCACAGTTGAGTGTCTGAGCTTCACTCTGTAAAATGATGTGGAAGTGTCACGCTGGAAGGCTGTTTTCACATTCGTTGCTGAAAAGTGTGCTCATTACAAATCGGATTCACAGCCGTTTGCTTCACAACCAGTCCGGAAGCTAATCCTGGTCCAATATTAGGTTTGCACAAGGGTGGTGCGCAAACCTGAAGCCTCAAGTGCACATTGACTGAAAACGGACTTCACGGTGACGTAGGAGACATCTCCTGTGGACAATATTTGCATAATTATTATGTAATGATAAGTAATATGACGGGACAAGAACCTTTTGTGCAAAGCATCTTAAAACATGCCTGGAGGGGATCTTTAATCGTCTAATAATCATCAGCTGCGGCCTTACATGCAGCTTGTATTATAAAGTGGACGCAGGCGTACAGAAAAAACGGAATACTAAATTGTTGAGAGAGGCGCCTGCCCTCCTCTGAGCAGTGCTAATGTGAGTTGATGATCATGGACTATATATTGTATGTAAATTAGTCTATTTTGGAGATGTGTGCACATCGAAAAAGTCACAGGGACATGCACACACACACACACACACACACTAAAGTGCAGGGTTTCTAAAGGCAACCATCCAGAGAGTGAGCTGAAAGAATCCACTTCACTCCTCATTGAGTCGC
>CAEMYA010000179.1:4654678-4674301 GCA_903131615.1 Diplodus sargus | reverse complement strand
TTGAAAAAGAGAGAACATTTAGCAGAGCTTGTCAGCAGATCTGAGAGGTGTTGGTCCAGTACACAAAGCTTGTGATCAGAGATATAGACAGAAATACTGTATGTTCACAGTTTACTGTGTTGCAACGCATGTTGCTTGTGATGTGTTTTCTCTACACTCACAAGCTGCATTCAAATCAAATCCTTTACTTGAAAGTTCACATCTTCTGCAGTTGCTGGATAGTTCTTGCCATCTGTGACCCTTCATGTTTAGGTAGCCAGACATAATGGTGAGCAGCCATGAACGGTTACAGCAACAGGGTTTTATAAAGCACGCAGACGGCTGTGTGACTCAAACTAACGCTGTTATGTTTATTTTTATTTTTTTATCCTTCAGTTGTTTTATTTATTGATCAGACAAAAATAAATTGTGAGCAACTCTCAAGTTTTGGAGAACTTTTCAGGTCGCTCCTTTTGCCCGACAAACAGTCCAAACTATTGCATTAACATTGCAGAACGCAAGAAAGCAAGTCCTGTGGAGACATGTTATGCAAACTGTT
This sequence comes from Diplodus sargus, assembly GCA_903131615.1. Taxonomy (NCBI): domain Eukaryota; kingdom Metazoa; phylum Chordata; class Actinopteri; order Spariformes; family Sparidae; genus Diplodus; species Diplodus sargus. The sequence goes on along the minus strand of CAEMYA010000179.1, from coordinate 4,673,763 downwards.
GTTGATAAAGCTTTGGTTATCAACATTTTGATCAGTTGACTAATTGATCTAATCATTTAATGTTAATGTGTGTTGTGGATTACACAAACAAATTAAATTAAGGTTGTTTTTTTTTTTTTACATATCGGCTTTTAAAAGAATGCAACACATAATAAGCATCACATAAATTAATGGTCAATTTATAATCAAGCAAGTTTTGAATATTGGTTATTTCACTGTTGACAAACAATGAAATGCTTTATGAAACATTTATAAAGCATTGTTTATTGGAAATGAGCAATTGATGTTAATGAACCGTTACAATTACTCAGTAAATGGTTTGTTTTAATTGTAAAGCGCTTCCAACAAGTTGAAAAAAATATATAGTCATAGATTCTATTAGCTGTTAACGATGAAACAATAACAATAAAGTGTACAGCTCACATAGCATCAACCTTGAACCTGCAATTCTTGTCATGAACAACATTAACATTTTTAGTCTTTATTAATGTAACATATTTGCAGTTATTGCACAGAATCATTATAATCAACATATAGCTACTCCTATTAGGACAGATTTTATATCATGACAGCTGTGTTTTACTTGCATTGCATTACTTGATTAGTTATAAGAGTCAGAGTATAGACAAATACATGAATAAACACTTGCATCTGCTTCTTTCTACAGGATGAGTGTGTTTTCTGAGTCACATTTAAAAAAAAGGGTAAAAATCAATGCAGCTCAACAAGAAACATCTTTTTTTTTTTTTCTTACTCCACACATTCTTCTTTCTTGTCAGAGCGGGGCGCCTACGTTACCCAGAGTGCAACTCGACTACCTACAGCTGACTGAGAGAGTCAGATGCGTTATGCTAGTAGCAGCCAATGTGGCCTGAGCTGCTAGCCTCAAGCAGAGATGAGGACTTAAAATGGTGAAACTTGACTTTAAGGAACAGTTCACGGCAAAGTTGGACCTCTCCACTGTTGTTTGAGTCTGTCGCAGCTATGGCTTTAAGTAACTCATCTCAAGTGGAAAAAAGAAAAAAACCCAGTAGACAATAATACTTTATGTCAAGTCGCAGGCATTCAAGAAATATCACTTGATACACTTGAGAATGGAAAAGGCCTTACAGAGGAGCAGGAAGCAGATAATGAGATCAATTAAGACAACGTCTGCTAATCCTTCAGCTCTCAGTGTGTTGGCTGAACAGTGGATCCCGCTCATCACAGCTTAGTTTCAATAAAGGACGTCTGCGAGGCCTAAACCTTTGAAAGGGAAAAGCAAAACTCGGCTGCAGACAGCTCTTTGTTCATAAAAACTGGTGCTTCGCTTTTCTGCTTCCTTCCTTCATCCTTATGCTCCTTTTTGACAAAGAAATAATTTAAAGCTCAGTCGTAGATTTAAGGAGCTCCACACCTAATAAAAAGAGGTCTCCTCTGCCTTGCTTCTTTCTCTCCCGCCTATCATAGTTGTCTGTTTTCTGATAGATCGCTCTGAAATCTGTATGGAGGCTATTTCATCTAGATTGGCAATAGCACACATCTAGATCCTTTTTTTCTTTTTTACATTTATTTATCAAGGTTTATTTTCATCTCTCTCTCTCTAATGAAGTGATGCCTGCGAGCTAGTTCAGGCAGACGACTTGAGCTGCGCTGCTGCCCGCTGCTCACATACGTGACGTGCCTCCCGCTGTGATTCAGCCAGACGCGTCTTTATGTGTGACGTGGTTCTGCAGCTTTGTTACCCCACTGGGTGCATTTCAGAAGCGTCATGCCTGTCTGATACTGTTGACTTTCTCAGATTGTTTATAATTCAATCAGTTTTTCCTGAGTTTTATACTTCTACACACTGGTGAGTAGGCTCCATAGCTAAATTTGTCCCTTTTTTTTTGCCAGTTTATGAGCTGTGGATCCTGAACAGGACGTTCTATTTTGAAAATTGACCTCATGCGCACACTGTTCCTGTGTCAGACTTCCCAGCTGGCTCGATTTGCTACGTGCAGCTTCCAGCAAAAATAGACTGGGCCCATATTCTCTGGGACCTCGAGCAGTGTCTGGAAAAGGTCGAGATCAGCTCCGGCGTCAGCGCCAGGAGGCGATCCAGATGTGCCCTGTGGGGTCACTCTCCACAGTCATCTACGGGACACACACCCTCCCAATCTGGCCTGCTTAAACTGCAAAAAGTTCCCAACTCTCTCCGTGCCTGATGATGTCACTGCTGCCCTGCGTCAGTATTGTTACATGTTCTTTCAGCCCCACCACCGCCCCAGCAACCACCTGCCGGCTCTGGCAAGGACGCTCAAGATGTTCGCTCATCATCCCCCAACTTCCCTGCGTAAGTCTCTCTGCGGGCACTGATGAGGATTGGAGTTTAGAGGCCACATTCTATTCATGTTTTGCTCCTATAAGAATAATTTCAAACTTGAGTAGTCTGACCGAACTGAAGGTCTCGCAACAGGTTGATGTTGCAGTAAAACTCTTTACATAATAAAAGTAAACAGGTGTAAGACCTCATTTCATACAAATGAAAATGATGAACGGGCAGGTGCCATCGCTGCTTCTTTATTCAAAGTTGTCAATAAAGTTCATTTACTAAATGGCATTCAGTCTCCCCTCTACTGTTACACGGTCACATCACAACATGGCTGTTGTTTGAATCACCTGCCCCCTAAAGTGGTTGCCAGTTTGTTGTAGCTTACTTTACCAACACTGGCTATCTAATGCTAACATCGCTAACACTAGCTAATGTTAATGTTTCCTACGTTGCTTACACTAGCTAGCTAACGTAAGTTTGACTACCAGGACTGCTGATCTGCGATTATGTATGATTGTTTTATGTCCTGCTTGTTCCAAACATATTTCATGGATGTTTTCGTGCAGCATGAGGTGTTATGTCCTTGAAGTTTATGGTTCTGGGCAAATGAAGAAACCATTTGACAGATTTTGTGCGAACTTTGCCATTCACATGCTTGCTTAAGCGATGAAGTGATGTTTTTTGAGACTCCAACAGCCGTTTTATTCGTTGTACAATATTGTGGCCTCTGCTCCAAAACTGTCAACCTCTGCAGCGTCAGCACAATGTGGAAAAAAAAAAAAAAGTTACCATACAGCCCTGAAGCACAATCTCACAGAGAGAGAAAAGAAGAAAAAAAAAGCCTGAGTGGTCAGACGATGTTATTGCTGTCCGCCATCTATTCAGCGTATTTTAAAAAAATAATAAAGAATATCCAACTGAAGCCATTTACTGATGTTCCCAGCACCTTGAACCGCTGCTTTTTTACACCTCAGTTGTAAAAATGTGCTAAGTTTGATCCGAGGCTTTTCTTACCTATTCCAGTGTTTTAAACGTGCAAATAACTGTCTCAGTTTATCACAAATCTCTCTCACAGCAACAGTGAATTTGTTTAACGGGTAGCGAAGGATATAAAATCCGTTCCGGGAAGTCAGAAGGAGGGGGCGGGTACTGAGGTAATACAGTGTTAAGATGTGCAAAATCATTAGGCTTCTAATGCATTTTAGGTTTACAATGATATCATATAGACATGTGGGTTTACGTTGGGGGTGATAAATATGTATGTTGGGATTTGAGGTTGCTGAAGGAAAACACAGAAAGTATACTCCCTGTCTGTCTGGAAGCTTGAATAAGGGAACAAATCTCACAAATCAGTTTTTGCGCAACACTCAACATCCAAGACCTTCACATCAACTCTCAACCCCGCTCCTCGCTGAACAATTAACATCTTTGTTTTGTGATTAGACCATAAGACCAAATGTACAGTCTCTGGTGACAAATATATATTAAAAAAAAAAGAAGTGTTCTTTGGTCCGTGCGTCTGCGTGTGATGAAGTGCCTGCTTTCACCTAATGAGCCATTAACACAGGAACGACACCGAGCAGAGAGGCTTTAATGAGCTTCGGTGTGTATTACGGAGGCTGTTTGTGCCACAAAGAATTGAATATTAAGTGATCTCGGGTACAATACACAGGATCACAAGCGCATGATCTCCAGACTGGAATTAAGTGAAATTTAGCGAGACAGCTGGAGTGACGCACGAGGCACAAAAGACAGGATCTTTTTTTCCGCGAAATCCGACTACCTCTCACTTAGCACCGCCTGGCTGCCTAATGTCGTCCCGGGGGGTTATGAGGGGCTGAAATGCAAGTCCTATTCACGGGGGCCTTACAACGGATAAACACTTATGTCTCCAAATGGCAGCATTATTAGCCATGCATGCATGTGCTACTTATACAACACACAAGTATTAACTTTGACACACAGGCACACACCTTACCGCACTGCTTAACATCAATGAAGACAAAAAATAAATAAATAAAAGGGGAGGCATGGCTCTCCTCTCTCCTCAGCTTATCTTAACAACCTCTCATTGCGGTGCAGAGGAGAGAGCAAAAAAGGAGAAGAAAGGCGACGAGAGAAGGGAGAATCGATAAAAGGCCATTACGCTTCTGTGCAGCCGGGGTACAAGGGTGGAGTGTGCGGGGGCTGATATGGTTGTGGATGAATGATGCGTGTGAGGTGGCAGACAACCTACAGGAGCACCCTTTAGACGATGGTTACTGTACGCGACCGTCTGAAAGCTCAAGGACGGACGCTGGTGTCGCTGAATCAAAGTCACCAGCCAAAGACAGGGCGATAGGTCTATTCCTGAGATCCTGAGAGTCGAGACGCTTCTGAAATCCTGTCTTATCCCAGTTCAGGATGACATTTTTTTGTATTGCGGAAACATGTTTCCAATGGACACTTAGCAAAACAAAATATCCAAGGAAAGAATGTTTGCTAGTTTAGCTACCAAGTTAGGGTTGACCCTGCCCCAAATTAAAAATAACTACCAACTTGTAAGGACTTTATGGCAATAAAATGAAAATGGAGAACAACAAAATTACCGAAACGTTGTGACTGACAGGTTACTGACACCGATGTTAGCCTGCTGGAAAAGCTAACATCGATGTTAGCTTGTTGATGAAGCTAACATTTTATGTAAGACTGTTGGAAAAGCTAAAAGCTAACCTGATGTAAGGTTGTTGGAAAAATCAACATATATTTTAGCCTGTCGGAGAAGCTAACATCGATGTTAGCTTGTTGGTGAAGCTAACATTTTATGTAAGACTGTTGGAAAAGCTAAAAGCTAACCTGATGTAAGGTTGTTTGAAAAACCAACATGTATTTTAGCCTGTCGGAGAAGCTAACATCGATGTAAGCCTGTTTAAGAGGCTAACACTGATGTTTGCATCTTGGAAAAGCTAACAGATTGGCCTGTTGGAAAAGCTAAAGTTGATGTTTGCCCGTTTAAGAAACAAACACTGATGTTAGCCTGCGGGGGAGTAAACATCGATGATAGCCTGTTGTAAACCTCTTCTTTTCAATTATAGCAAGCTAGCTAGCTAGTGACAAGTGAAATTATCAATCAGTCAATCAATCTTTATTTGTACAGCACTGATTCACAACAAAATTCATCTCGTGACACTTTCCAAATAGAGCGGGTCTAGACCATAGTGCTAAATCCGACAGCTGTGCGAGTATACGATTCTAGTTAAGACTTCTTGAATTAAGATAAGATACAAGGCTTAAAACAGTATGGGACAAAGCTTCTGTGGGCCAGGAGTCAGATACAATTTTTCCTATGTTTAAACAGGACTAGCAGTCACGAATTGTCGGTGTAATGAGGCCCTTGGTGACTAGGTGGCCATGGAAAATGTTCGAAAAACACTTCTGGATTTGATTCTAAAAACCCTGCAATCGGTTGTCCACCTCATAGCATTACACATCCACTAATTTAATCTGTGGGGATCAAATTTAGAGGGTTGAAGGCATCGTTTGGCCTGGATTCATCTATCTTAAAAAACAGAAAAATACTGTATGCAGAAAAAAAATAAATAAATGAAGATGACAAGCAGTTTACAGCTCAGAGCACTAGACGAGACTGATTCAGATTCAGTGTCCATATATTCCAGTCAGTCAACTTTATCTTCCAGTTAATTGTGTTTGCCCATTATCAGAAAGTGTCTCTTTGTCATGGCTTTTGACATTTACCTTCTCACATGAAATAATAATAATACATTTCATTCAACATCCATCCTTCGTTGTATGGGAATGCATTGGTGCCATTTTAATGCATTGCAAAATAAATTCCATGAGCCTTGGATAAGTCTATTACAGGGTTACAACCAACACTTCACAGTCCGATTTAGTCGTTCATCTAGGGGCAGTTTTGAGTTGCATTACTTTGGGCTGTGGGAGGAAACCAAGGGGGCTTACCCAACCATAACCTGTTTAGCTCATACTAAACTAACTCTGGTGCTTCCGTCCATTGAATCCAGTTTGTTCGGGTTGGTGTGAAAGGAAGATGCTAAGACCATTTGTAAAGGTGTGTCTCTGTCAACCTATACATTTTTTTTTTTTGGTCTGAAACCTGAATTTTAGCATGAAGTCAAAAACAAAGCTACTTATCTACTAGCTACTTATCCTATATTGCTAAGGAAGCGATCTACGGATCATGCAACCATGTGAATCAATCAGAGAGAGCAGATAAACCAGAGGCGTGCTGAGCGCGTTTAGTCCTGCTCAGTGTTTATTTTTACAGGGATCACGGATCAAGCTTTTGCAATCGATGGGCGGACCGCGCTCCGAGACGACAGAGCGCAAAGGACAACAGCGGGGATGAGCATGGACTTCATGTCATTGATGCTCGGTGCTCAAATGCAGTCAAAAGTGAAAGTTTACCCGGCGTTGAACTTCAGGTATCGCCATCTTGTTGCTGCTCTTAAACAACAGGGCGTGAAATCAGCCTAAAAGTCGGCAGTTAAACCGACCGCTTTACCTTGGGCTTGTGGGAGGAAAACGAAGCACCTGTACATGAAAATAATATACAAGCTTCACAAAAGGAAGGGCCCTCGCTGGCTGGTGGATTTTTAAACCCATTATGTTCCTGCTGAGGTGGCAGTGCCAGCCACTGCACCCCCGTGCCGCAATCCTTTAGTGAACAATGGAGTAGAAACTCTCTCCGGCTGCATGCAGAGGTTATCAAAAGAGAAACGGTGTCTCTTCCAGAATAAACCTAAAGCACATCTAAAATATTATTGTTTCTACATACAATAAAAGGCAATGCAGAGTATCAAACAACAGAACCACATAACTACCTCATGTGTGTGAGGAGGTGCCTTGTATTTCCACAGTACACTTTGCACTGTACTAGAGAAGGTAAGCTATAAGCCAAGAAAGGACTAATGACAAACGATGTATTCAAAGGGAAAAGAGGAGGAGGGAGAGGGAGACGTCTGAGATATGTTTAGCCTTCAGAACTGTTTAACAACCGGCCTGCAATTTATTTATTACTGACTGAACAGATGCCTCTGACTTATGGAAGAACCGTCGCTCAGAGATCCTTTAACTGGCTGAGATTGACGGGGAAGCTCACAGGTCCCACGCCGCGTTGGCCTACGGCGCCCGCGAGTGCGATTTCTATTGCCACTGCAGCACTCTCAGCTATTCAGTTCATATCAATTATAAATAAAAGGTCTATTCCCACCAGCACCTGCACAGCAGGCTATCTCCCCGCCACTCGCAAACACCGGTGCATCTCGCAGCCCGTAGCAGGAGATTGAATGAAAGCAAAGAGCAGGAGGTATCAACACATTTTTCACATTATTTGTTCTTTTGGAAATGGGGATACCACAGCGGAGAGAGCGGTGTTCATATAATGAAATCTTATTATGTTTTGTAGCTTGGGAAAAAAAAAGAATGCGAGTTGTTTTGCACTGCAATGTCGAAGTCCAAGAGACGCCGGAGCGAGGTGCTGATAACTGAAATGACGAGAGAGGTGATGGCGGGCCGAAAAGATGGAAAATGACTTTTTGTCCGTGAGTGAGGCAGATGTGAGTCGTTTTCGGGAGCAGCTGTCGAAACTTTTTAATCACCGGGTTTGAGAACATTTTCACTCGAGAGAAGTCAGCGAAGGCCAGAACCGAACGCCGTACCGAACCACTTACTTAAGATCACGCTGTCTGCTTGCACCTACGCTGCACACTCAGAAAAAAAAAAAAATGTTAGTTGAATCTGAAGTGTTTTTTTAGCTGAATAATCAACTTCTCCGTCCGCACTGATTTAACACAATCGGCAAAAGCAGCTATAATTGCAGTATTGGGGGCAGTTTGGGGGCACTCTGCCATGACCAGGAGTAAGAAATACCATCATTGATTATTAACTCAAGACCCGCTGTGATTTATACTCTCCTCATTAATTAGATATTGATTCATTACATAACCTGTTGGCCTGACAATCTGTTGGATTTGGTTATTGTGAACCGTGAGCACTAAATACTTTTAGCGAGATTAAATATTAAGCCCTCCGTTGTTTTCCCGCTCCTCATACTTTCCCACTCTTCAACATTAAAGCGGGGAAAAGCCAAAGTCAGCAGCGGTAAAGCGGCGGCTCGTGATTATGCCTTTCCATATTCTGAGGACCCCACCTCTCCTGCTTCTGGAGCCCATTTGATTAAAATAAGCCAACGGAGCTGCGCCGTGGCGGACCCCGGTCTCATGGCTGGCCAAATAAAATTAAAAAAAAGACTCTCAAGCCAGACTGACAGAGTCGGGAAAAGGTTGAGGGAAGGCGAGCCAGCAAAAAGTAAACAAACGCACAACAACAAATTACAGAATGGACAGGCTTAGCTTCAAAGTAAAGCCTGACTGACGCACATAGAAGCTCCCTGAGAGAGAGAAGAGAGAGATGCTGGGTGACAGGCGTGAATTAAAGTCCGTGTGCGAGTATCTGCAACACAGAGGACAAAACAGTACGGGTGTTAGTCATCAAGGGAGTTTTACTCTGTGCAACATGGCCTCATACCCACAGCTAGAGACATTCAGACAATGTCACGACTCCCACTGCACACTCCACAGAGCGACCGCAGTGAGCCAAGTGATGGTGATCTTGAAGGCAGCTCGGCCAAGGCCTTTGAGCAAGAGGGGCGAGTTTCTCGCTTCTAATGCATGCAGGCCAGAGTCCAACAGATACATTGGATTGTGGTTTTACGCAATTATAATATCTATCATGTAGTGACGATAAACATCTCCTCTGGAGTCACAGGCGCTGCATGCTGACATGCTCCTTGCTTTATGATCTACTTATCTCATTCTGTTTGATTAAATATAACTTACGTGACGGTGCTTCTTTGGCACGGTCTGAGACAATAAGCATTAATGTAGGCATTAGCAGTGTAGATGAGTAGACTTTTCCTGGCTTCAGGCACACATGAGAGCAGCTATGATCAATACTGTTTTATAACAGTTGATCAAATAACAACGTTTAATGTGACAGCAATCACTCAGCTCTACAGTTTCCACAGACTCTATGGAGACCACTTCTTTATATTGATTTACCAATATGTAAATCAATATGAAGATTAAGGGGGCACTATTTTGATAATTGAGTAATTATTCATTTGATGTTTCAGCTTCTCTGCTGTAGGGTAAAGCTGATTTCTCTGAAGTTATCATTGTGGACTTCTTGGAAAAAGGCCAAACAATTGAGGAAATAATAAGCAGATTAATCAATAATGAAACTGACATCAGCTACAGCCTATCGATATAGGTGGAATTGATAACGGATAACTGATTAGGAAGTAGTCAGAAAAGCAGTTAAGAAATCCCGAATAACTACTCGAGATGGGAGCAGTCACCATTACAGAGTTTGTCGGAGGAATCCTGCTTTATTTGTTTATGTCGAACAGCTCTTGGCGGCGTCGGCCTTAAAAACTCCGGCCTCAGTCTGACTCTTATGCAGGCGTGTTTATAAGTGAGAGGGGAAAAATAAAAACCAAAGCTTTGCAGAGTAAAATAAATAACCCTAAAAGAAAACACAGTTTCCTTGTTTTGATCTCTCACTCTGTTTATCCGTCTGCCTGTATTTCTGTCTCTCCCACAGACTTGCAGTATAAAATAATCAAGACGAGGGGCCGGATGCATAAATTCGGTGTGGACTGCAGACTAAAACTGCGTGTACGCACAAAAGACAACTGCACACACACGGATTCTTTTCATCGCGACGCACGCCTCAATTTGTCTTATAAATTTGAATCACTGTGGAAATGGGCCTTAATTTCAGCTCCCACAATTATCCATTGATTGAGAAATGCCCTCCAACATCTGTATATTAACAATAGCTACTCCCCACCACTCATGAGACAAGTCAGTTCGTAGAGCAGAATAAGGGACAGTTAACCAACAGCATCAGGACAGCTGTGATTACACACAGTCGTGGCTATCTATAGTGCTCGTACTACTCATTTCTTGCTAATTAATGTATAATCTATAGAGCTCATGTCAAAGCAGACTTTACAAAGTGCTCGACAATTCAGGATCAAATGAAAAGAGGGAGATGATGGCTCCCATGTAACTAAGAACAACAACAAAGGTAATCAGTCATCGCTCGTAAATAATTTAAATTTAGTTGATAAATGCGCCTCTGAGAAACATTTTACATTAAACACTGGACTGCGAGACGAGAACACCGCAGTCGGGGAAAGTTGCCAAAAAACAAAGCAGTTTTTTACTACAAGGATGAGTCCTTAGCCGCCAGGCTAAGTGAGAAATGGGATGCATGTAATGGCATTACATAATGAAAACACAAAAAAGGTAACTGTATTCTAGGGAAGTTTGTAGAGCTCAGGGGTAGAGCCAGCTTCTTGTTATCGGAAGGACGCTGGTTCGATTCCCTTGGTTTGCATGTTAAAGTGTCCTCAGACGAGATACTGAACCCCAAACTGCTGCTGATGTGCTGGTAGGCACCTTGCATGGCCGCCCCCGCCATCAGTGTACGAAGGTATGTATGAAGTACTGTAAGTCGCTTTGGACAAAAGTGTCTAATAAATGCCCTAAATGTCAATGTAGATGTAAAAAAGATGTAATTACATACATCCAGTAAAGCTGATTACTAAGAGGATTACAATGACGCTTCATCATGAGTCTCACACAACATCACCCGTGTTTTTTTTTTATCCAATTGCAGATAAAACAAAATAATTAAAAAAATGCACTGCTTTGGCTCTGATGCAGCACGCAATCTGTGCTAAGTCACTAAAGTAATTTGTAATAAAGGTAGCAGAGTAAAAAAATACAACATTTAACTCCATATGTAACGGAACGGAAGTATAAATGCATGCATGCATGCGTTTTTGAAGTGTAAGCATCATCCACACATCTGGCCCATGGGCTAAAAAAAAACAAGTCTGTCGCATAAGGCGGAAATCCACCAGGGGTGAGAGCAAAAGGGAGAATTAATGTTGTCAAAATGCACGGGAGAAAGATAGCGCAGTGAATTAGAGGCCCGTATATGCACAAGAGGACTTAATTAAGCTATAAGGGGCATTATGGCTGTATGCAGATGGCTAATACTGCCTTGAGGACACTTAGCATGCCGCTGGATAGCCTCACTGCACAACCTATTAGTGCTCTGCCAGGCCACTTCCAAATACAGTTCCTGACAGCGTGACAGTGTGACTGATGGCAGCCTGCTTGAATACTGCTGGCTGGTCCTGATGTTGAGATAGCGCTGTGTGTAAATTACAGATATGAGGGAGCCCTTCTTCTTTGACTTATCTGTCTCCCCCCGCCTTCCCTGCAGAGGACACCACGTCTTGCTAATTCTGCTGTTGCCTCCGCCCGTCACTATCTGTCAAGCGCTGGAATGGAGTCAATATGGAGAACGCTGCATTTGGCCAAACTCTAATTATTCTAGACAAAGTCGGTCGCCCGTGACCAAAAAACAAGCTAATGTTGAGCCTCCTGCTAATGGCCCTGATTATAATACTATGGGACTCTGAGAACAAAGCTAATGTTATTGAGTTTGAAACTGAGTGAGTTTCAGAGGCTATGAATAAAAATGCTAATGATAGCATTTGGTGTGTACTGTAAAGAGCTATGGGGGCCACACTGTCTCTCTCCTCTAATGAGGGAACAGAGAGACACAGCGAGGCAGGAAAAAAGATCAAGAATTCATCGGAGGACGCAGTGAAAGCAGCTACTCTCAGTTGGCGTGTTCTCTGCGTGCTTTCCTTTTTCAAGCTTGTTCATGAAACTGCTTCCACTGTCTCTAATCCAGCCCACGTCGTTGGTTTTTGGGGTTGCACAGTCGTCCCTCTCTCTAAAGGCCCTGACATCTAAGAACTAGCTGTGACGAAGGTTTGACTGTTGCGTCGTCCCGCGTCTCCTGTGTCTCGGTCAAAATGCTACACTTGAACACACTGCTTGGATTCAGCCGGGGGATAATGGATACTACTGCAACAGACTCAAGGGTCTCTTGAGGGGCTCTTTTTGTTTTTTGGTGCACTTATATGCCTACCTGAACAGTGGGATTCCTCTCAAAGACAAGCTACCACCACCCAGCGCCAACGTCATAGGACCGACTGAAAGCAGGGGTGCCCACATTTTTCCCTCTCGAGGGACAAAATGGTAACTTAATGTTGGGTCATGGGCCAAAAAGCAAACATATGGAAGCCCAGTTAAAGAAAATACCTTGATGAAAACTTGATGGAATAAAAAAGCTCCCATGCTAAACCATAATTATGAGAGAGACACTGACTTTGTTTCTTTATAAATACAACTTGATTTTTTTAATCTTATAATAATTAAGACACTATGACACTAACTTTTTTCTGAAACTTTTTTCAAATTAGGTTAAAAATTTTTCTCTTTCATTGACTGAAATGAGCTTCCATATAAATACAAACTGTAGTATTAAGATGCAGAATGGTACTTCCATTCCAAAGTTCCCTCAACTGACTGACTTGATTATGAAAAAATATGTTATAAAGGGGGACAGATTATTCGAAGAGCAGTTTAACCCAGCAAAATAAAAGGGCATTAAGAATATGAAGAAGAAGAAGAAGAAGAATAAGTCTATTAATAATCTATTGTATGAAACTAAAACAATTATCACTCAAAACATCAGGCAGGCCAACTTTGGTCCACAGGACCCACTTTGGGCAGTCCTTGGCTTCAGCCACAAACCCTATGGCCCAACAATGGCCGACAGTATGCCATTAGGGAATGTGCAAACAATGTACAGGCATTTGTCTTTGTGAAAATGAGAATTCACAACTTGAGTTCAGTGAGTTTATAATATCTCAGCACATGTACAAGACCTCTCCAGTTCAGAGAGGGTGTTGTGTCTCTGTAGCCACTTGCTCATAGCTTCTCATTTGCAGTTTGGAGATCTTTGGAGCTGTTTAAGAATATGTTATAAACTCAACCAGAGAACTACTGGCGGTAACAATCTCAGAGAATATACAGCGAGAATTGATCTAAACGTACAATGGAATCTCCTCCTGAGTCCTTAAAAAAATGTATTCTTCCTAAAGTCAATCGTTTCCTGTTTGAAGATATTGATGCATTAAATATTCCTTCAACAAGGGTAAGCTGCTTTGAGAATAAGTGCAATCATCCAATCTGCAGTGCCATAATTGTCTAGTTCTCCGGTTTTCAGAACAATTAGAGTTTAAACTGAATGTTAGAATGACTTGTTAAGACAAATGTTTGCGCTGTGTACTTGGGATTGATCTCGCGTTTCAAAATACCAAGTCTAGACACAAAGGATAGAATATTGTGAGTAATCAATAGGACTACAATACAAATTGCTCTGTTCTTTTATCCTGGAAAATGGCCTGGAAGAACTATTGTTGCAGCAGCTTTAATATCTCAGTCTGATCCTTTTCTGCTTTTATGCAGTGATTGCAGGAGGATGAATGTCTGAGTTTAAGAAATGAAACTACGATAGCAGTTCATTTGGACGCTGTCTTCTTCCCTATTTGGTTTTTCTCTTTCCCCCTTCTTTTCACATATTATGTTTCTTAAGTTTTTACCTCCAGCCTTTCTCCATTCGTGCAATTAAGATACTTGTCAGTCATCCTCGAGTTGAAAGTTTTCAGTTTACAGCAGCTGTCAGATTTGGACAGCGAGGAGTCTGTGTTTCATGTTTGGCAGACTGCACGAGAGTGTGCATGTGTGCGCTTCTCCGTAGGAGTTTAGGCCAGAAGCCATCAGAGCAGGATGAGAGTTTTATTGAACAGAGGTGTCTGGCAGTCTGTACACAGACGAGTGCTGCTGCGTGCCAGCAATGATCGCTGTCTACCTACGGGTTCGGCTGCAGGTAGAGATTTGTGCCAATTACTAACGTCCTGTTTAATCAAAGTAATTGTTGGCTAATCTGCTACTAAAGGAGACACATTATGTTAATTTTCAGGTTCATAGTTTCAGTTTGGTAAGTACGAGAATAGGTTCGCGTGCCTTAATGCTCAAAAACAAAAAGAGTTTTCACACACTGTCCGATGCCTCCTCTGTCTGAGACCCTGTTTTAGCTCCTGTCCCTTTAAGGCCCCTATTCTGAATACCCAAGCTGCTCTCATTGGTCAACTCACACATGCCTGACCCAGCACCCCTGACAACAACAGAGTAGCTGTGCTAACTAGGCATTAATTAAGCAAATGTGTGACATGGTGATGGAGCGTGATGTCGCGTTTTAGAGACAGTGTTTTCTGTGGGAGAGAGGAGCTTCAATTGGCACAGACTTAAACTTTCAAGACCTTTTACATGCCCAAGATCCTATATAACACACGGGCGGATAAGGAAAAAATCACAAAAGCATAAAAGGCTTCCTTTAAAAAATACTAGAGGCACCGCGCAGTCGAATAATACAACAATATTGTATGAATTCTATAGTATAAATGCTAATATGCTGAAAACTCAAAACAACATGTCTTGTTCTTTAACTGATTCTACAGGTGGATTTAATAAACAAATATTAACTAATATACATGACCATGACATTCCCCCAGGTAGTAACTTTAAATAGTTGTTGTATTATACGTTTTCTGACGCATTACCTGATAAGAAATATGCTATTTTTAACATCTCTTGGTCAAAAGTCTCAAAGAACAAAAGGAAAAGAAAAAATCAAGTTGTGGAAATTAAATACATGCATCTTACTTGGAGAAAGTTAACCGAAGTGTTGGACAAACTTCAAGGCAAAAGTTAAATTTAAATTCTCCATCTTTGAATGAATGCAATTCATTTTTCACAGTGCAAAATCTTCCCACATCAAAAGACCTGTACTCCTTTGTGGGCTCCCAATTCATTTCATTTGAACCTTCAGTGTATTTCAGATGGCACTGAACTGCATGTTAACCAACACAAACCCCCAGATGATGGGTCTTAACAGTCAGACAAGACTTTTCTCTTTGAACCACAACCCTCTTGTGAGAGGGCACACAACACTTAGTTTCTCTATTTATTAAGTTTTAAAAAAAACAAGGAATTCCAGCATTGACAAAGGAAGTTGTTCACTTTTACAAAGACATTAAAAGTTGAGAAATATATAGTCAACGTCTCAAGGCTAGCCTACTGGCCAGAAACCATAAATCAACAGTGAACTGCTGCCTCACCAAATAGCCTTAATGAAAGTTTATGTGTGCTCCAAGGCATTTGATTTTCTACGTGGCCATTATCAATGAGGGAAAATTAAAACTATTCTTATCTCTTTGCAGCATACTGAATTCCTTTCATTTTGGACAAAAACAATTTACACAGTCATTATCATAACACAATTAGCAATCTGAAGCCACTTGCCAATTCATCCATGTTTGGACTTTCTAAACCCAAACTCAATTAACTTCTCAGTCCACACAGTCTGAGAGCTGTATTAACCAGATTACTTCCAATTAAAAGGGACAGGCTTGAGTTTGGCTGCTTTAAGGGACAAATAGACAATGCCAATCTATCCTATTATGTTATATTATATTATCTATTATTTATTTATGTATTTGTTTGTCTATCTATCAATCACTTTTCCTATCTATCAAGTCCTTTTCACAATCATTTCCATTGTAAATCTTGTGTGGCTAATATCAAATATGCAGTTTAATAACAGTCTGTTCATAACATTTACATTTAGCGGACGCTGTAAGTCCAAAGTGACTAACAGTAACTCATACATACATTCATGTACTGATGGTGGTGGCTGCCATGCAAGGTGTCGACAAGCACATCAGGAGCACTTTGGGGTTCAGTACCTTGCCCAAGGACACTTCGACTTGCACATCAGGGCACCTTTTAATAACAAGACGCTGGCTCTACCCCTGAGCCAAAGCCGCTCCTAAGATGCTTTAAGGTGATATATGTAGTTGACGACCTGCTAAATTCCTACTCAGAACAAATGTGGGTTAGGCATATCATCAGAGCAACTGCTAACTCCTGCTTACAGTGTCTGCCTTAGCTAGTTAGCCGTGCAGCTAGTGTTAACGCCGCTGGCTAGCTCAGGAGCTTTGGACCAGGATGGGCCAGGGTTAGCTGGTTAGCATGCCCACTTCAGTAGATATTTCTGGAAAATGTGATTGTCCAACATCTTCTTTCAACTCCTTGGATTAATGCTTTTAGTATTTGCACTCCAATAGGTAGAAACAAAACAAAAAACACAAGGTAGTAACAGCCACACTACCATCCTTGGCATTATAGAATGTTATGTGGACGTTATATTTCATTCCGTCATTCAACTCATTTTCCATCTCTGTCGTTTCCCCCCTTGCTTTCTATTGCTTTGGCAGTTCTGTAGTTAGATTTCATGAGTTATTTCATGATGTGTCAGCTCTGTACTCCAGTAACACACTGGACCTGACATGAAACGAGCGCGTCTCTGCCTCAATTTGAGGGTTTTTACATCCACATCAATGAGTTGTGAAGCCTGCGACTGCCAGACATCAGAAGACATTGGTGTCTTCTCTGGTGATGCTTTGTTTTTTTTTGCTTTTAGCCCTCAGTCTCGTCTTCATCGAGTGCAAAAACGCGCTCAGTTGAATTTAGGACAGCCGACTAACTTAGCCAGTCAAGAGTGTCCGAGTATTTGGCCATAAAAGTCCTCAGCTGCTTTTAAGGATAATTTTCCTGGTGAACTTTGTGTGAAAAGTAGCTACACTGCACATTTCAACCCATACAAGGACCTCGAATACTCAGCTGGAACTTTAATGAAGCACTCTAATTTGTAATTTTAAATTTTTAAACCGGTGTGCTTAAATGGAGCCAAATGATTGAAGGGCACGAAATACTTTCAGGCTAGACTGAATATTTTTTCTTAGAGTTCTTTAAAAAGGTCCTCTCACAACCTAGTATGGAGGATTGAAACCACCAAAATACAAGAATAAAGAAATAAAAGAAAAAAGAAATATATAAATGGTTGTATAAATAAATGAATATGTCATTGAATGCTCCAAAAAATACAATTGCCAATAAACTGATGTTTCTGCTTCACTTTGCCACTGTATTTTGCCCATGAACTTATCTATTCTTGTAGTTTTAGAAAGAAATACAGTTGTGTTGCAGCAGTTCCACTGATGATATGTAACTACGGACATTTACTTGAGCACTGTACATTCGTATGAATTTGAGGTACTGTTTTATTTTCATCGGCTTTACTTCCCCCCACAATTCAAAGGGAAATAAGTGTACTATACTAACAATACATTATTAGACAGCTTTAGTGAATAAAAAAAGAAGATGTTTGCATTCAATACATAAGTAAATCTTACAAAATAAGATCCTTTGTTACAGATTGAACTACCCAATGATAAATACAAGTACCGAATCAATAAATCAGTCTGTCAGTCAGTCTTTGATAATGCTGAAATGCATTTCTTCTGCTGCTCGGAATGTTTTATTTTTCAAAACAATCAATCAGTGAATTGAGAAAATAATCAGGGGATGAATCCAATATATATATATATATATATATATATATATATATATATATATATAAAATACACATTAGTTTCATTCCTATTGTTGTAAAAACTGTAAAATATCCTGCACCTCAGCTCACTACAACAATATATTGCTGCTTCCACACTGATGCCGAGTAACGATGAATTATGTCTATTAGCAGTATGTCAGTCAGAGGAGCCATTTTATTTTCTTTAATACTTGAAGTACATTTAACTGATGAACTTACATACTTCTACTTAACTAATTTGTTCGATGACCTTTAATAGAGTGCTTTTTTAGTCTAGTATTGGTACTTGTTTTTTGTTTTAAAACAAAATGACTACCCAAAAGGTGGAAGTTCATGTTAAAACGTCTGTTGTTGAGATAAAATTTGAGCATCCTGCATTAATACGGACATGTAAGCGCCGCAACGAGCGATGTCAACACTTATCGACGCCCACATATCTGCGTACAAACAACCCTCCCGGCCCATCCTCACCATAGCCAGAGGTACGATGCCCCCGAGGTCCTGCGGCGCCAGGCGGATGATGGTCGGCACCTCGCTGGTCAGGGTTCTGGTGAGTGGGTACTCCACCTGCCACGTCACCTCCCTCCCCCCCTGGATCACCATTAGCCCGTTCACCTCCAGGTCCACCTGCAGCACTCGCTGGTAGCCTGCTGCCTCCGCTCTGCAAGAGGAGAGAAGATGTGTGTGTCAGGAGTGGATTTAGATAAAGGAGGAGAGCAGGAAACATGGGGGAGAGAAGAGAGGCAGAGACAGATAGGTGGCAATTGGAGAGGATAACAAGACGGAAATAAGGTGGGAGTCAAAAGGGATGAGGGAGTAGCCGGGAAATAAATGAGGTAAAGGAAGAAGGAAAAAGCCAAACAAGACCAGGGAATAATGTGAACACGAGAGTCAGTGAGACTGTAAATGAAGAGAGGGATGGAAGGGGATGAGGTAAAAATGGAGCAGAGGCAGATAAGAAGATCTGGGATGTGAGCTGATACAGAGGAGACGCTGGCCTTTATCACCCATTAACAGGATACTTTGGCGTTTGAGGGACTGATAAACAGCGACGGAGAATTAATTGCACATTCTAATCAGGTGCAATGAAAACACGTGACAACACAAACATCACAGAGGCAGACGATGGGCACGGATACGCTATCTTTCCCCCCAAAATGTAAGCAACGTACCCTTAATCTCACAATCTCATATGAAACTAATCGCGGCGCTATTGAAATTCATTCTCACATCTGCACGGAAACACGATGTTGGCAGAAAAAAAAAAAAAGCAATTTATTCTTCCTCATTGCAATACAGAGCTTCTCTTGGAGCAGAGATT
>CAEMYA010000179.1:4630617-4643269 GCA_903131615.1 Diplodus sargus | reverse complement strand
TCTTCTTCTTCTCCTTCTTCTTCTTCATCTTTTTTCTTTTTTTGTGTGTGTTTCGCATCTGTCTCTCGATGTGCTGCAACGTTGTGGGAACGGAGGAAATTTGCCATGTAATCACCCCCCGCCATCCCCATCGCACTCGTCCTGCCTCTTCCGCTCTCGGTTGGACTTCAGCAGATAGATTTGAAAGAAGGCCAGCAGAGCATTTAAAAGACTGAAAAAAACCCCCATATTTTTTCCTTCGTACTGATGTTCTTGACTTTTAGCAGCGCAATAAAATGTACATCTATTTCCTGTAATTTGAATAGACAAACAACTTCTTGACCTCCTTAAGGGATGACATAAAAGCTCATCATAGGAGGTATAAGGCATTCTGCTGATTCCTAGGACAGCCTTCTTTTCCATTCCGACAGTCCAGAAAATCAATATAAGGTCAGACTATTGAAATCTCTTTGGATCATTCTAAATCAGAGACGGTCTGACTTTAATGCTTTTATTCCGCACAAGCAGGATGTTTCGACTGATTCCCTGCGGGAGGTATGATGCTGAAACACTGACTGAGGGTGACTGAGGAGGGGCCGGCCAAATCAGACAAGCTGACGTGTGGCAAACAACCGCAAAACTGGATTGCTGGAGCCAATGAGATGCAGATCCTCTGGTGGCCTCCAGCTGTGTGCGTCTAAGTGTGACCTTGACTGTGCTGCAGTTGTTGTGAGTTCTCGGCAGCGATTTTACATGTTTTTGTGTGAAATTATATCAAATTGGATTTTTAGAGATATCTCATGTTCAGCCCAGTCACCAGGCACCAGGCCTACGTGCCACGCTGACATGTCTGCAGCACGTGTCATTCCACATTACATGTTCACGACGTGACGTGTCAACAGTTGCGAGCGCGACACCCCTGGGTGTTTTTAAGGAGACCGCAGGACAATTTCAAGCTGTGGTTGAAGTGACAAAAAAAAAATGATGTTTTTGACAAGACCTCGGGACATCTGCTGCCCTTTTTTTTTTGTTGGCAAGCACGATCTTTGTTAACCCTAACCAAGTGGTTTTGGCGTCTCAACCTAACCAGACCACAAGCACAGCTTTGTAACAAAAACAACAACAGCCAACATTTATTCTGGCGATCATGTTGTCGCATTTGTTTTTTGTTTTTTCAGCTCTCTCCAAGTGCAGCATCTCAAATTAGGAATTTTTTGTCTTTAAATTGGCAGGTTGCAGCGAGTGGTGCAGCATGTGCCTTTTCTAAAACACACGGTCGATCTCGCAGACTCCACATCCACGTCTTTTTACAGCCCTTATGTGGACACGTGTTGAACATACACGCTCAACAATCAGAGGTCCACGAGACCAGAGTGCACAATGCGAGCTTCATTTATGCACAAGTATGATAGGGAATATGACAATACAACGATGAGTGCTAATAAATCACGGCTACTTACATGGTAATGTAATAAGCCCTCTGGCGATCATGTTAATGAAGTGGCTGCGGGGAGAAGTGTTCTGAGGAACTCTTATTTTCATTATTGAATGTGGCAGTGTGCTCGCTCTGAGGCCCGATGGCAAACAGATACTGTTAGTTATTTGAGCTAAACCTGCTGCATGTGTGACTTGCTGTTTAGATGTCAGTTTGTGACAGGTGGGAAAAATGGGAATGTTTGTTCATTTACATGGCGAGAGTTGTTTTTATGTTGGTGTATGATACAGTAAAGATGAATAAAGTTGAACAATTAAAAATGCATTTTGGAATTTATCGATGCTCATGTCAGTTAACCACATTCAGTGCTCGGCCTCTTATCTGGATCCTCTCAGAGGTCGAGATAACATCTTTTCAAAGTAATAATGGAGCTTCTGGAAACTTGGATTATGTCAGGCAAGCTGTATGGATCAATTTTACATTTTTTTGTATAATTTGATTTTTTCCTTTGTTTTAACATTTAAAAACAAGTTAAATCAATCAACCAATCAACCTTTCGCTATGCTTAAGAGATCGAGTCAACCATCACTACACAAATTAGAAGGAGAAATAGTGAGAAGCAAAAACAAAAAATGTCGATTCATTTGGAAAGAAAAAATAATATTGTAAAATAACATTCAGTTACATTAATACCTTACAATGTTGCAGTTATGACTTTATTAGGTAAAATAAAAGGATTGGAAGGAAAATACAATGACAGTCATGTAAAACAGTTAAGGAGAATGCTGCAATTAAGTTTTGGACCAAGAAACCTAACCCGGCTTGAAGGGTAAGTAGATAACAGACAGAATATTCATTCTTTGGGTGAATTTATCCTTTAAACCTTTGTTGCCAGAAGCACATCCTCAGCTGTCCAAGAGGAGACGGAGCGGACCGCTGGAATAGGTCGAACATTGTGTCCGTCGTTGGCTGAAACTATGAAACATGGGTGTGTTTCTTGAAACTGCAATTTTAACATTATAACATCATCATGACGACCACAATGCAGCTACAGGCTGAAAACAGCTCATTGTTTGGGAGAATCCAGTAAATTACATAGAGAAGTCTAAGTGTTACCTTCACAATGCGAAGTGTGGCGTCTAACGGCCTTCGCTGTATTCAACCCGTCTCTCGCTCCTGTGTTTCCAACCCCTCCGCACCACTCAAGCTCCCTCAAGTTCTAATGAGGTCTCCGTTTCTTATTCCTATCATATTATTCTGTTGTGGGTTGTTTTATGATGCTGATGTCGAGCATTAAGACTTTTTATGTCTCTTGCTCCGTTTCGTTTGTTTCACCGTTTTCTGGCAGACTGAATCAATAAGACAGTAGCACCAATTTTTTTCCTTCGTGGAAGATTTGTTAGTTCCGTCCTTTGTTGCAGGATTGAAGCGAAAATTCAATAACTAGTGGGCCGCATACTTGGCATTGTGCTTTGGATCGCTGTCCCTTTAAAATATGCCTGAATCTTGTTTATATGTTCAGGATTTCATATGCATCATCTATGCAATGCACGCCTTTTTATACGCGGGCTTTGCAAAGCTATGTTACCTTGAACCAATCCTGTTTCATCAGTGACACCGACATGATTTCTGGCCAGCAAATCTTCCTCTCGGTCTCTCTCTCTCTCTCACACGCTGGGAGGTAGAAAATGAATATAAAAACAGCCGAGATGCCCGCATTGGATGTGCACGTTCCAGCACAGGCCTAAACAAACAAGCGAACTGCTCCTGGATTCGGTTTATTGGACTGGTGTGTCTGGACGGGGTTAATAAGAACGCCGACCCCGCCATGACCCCTTGCTGGCCCCCGAACCCTTACTTCTGCTCCCTCGCCTCATTAATCCGTCAAGTAAACAGAAGCCTCCCCTCCTCACCCGCTGGATGAGAGAGGGATTTGATGAGAGTGGGAGGGAGAGAGAGGCGCACAGGCCCTTCGTTTGCCATCCCTTAAATTTCTCTCCATCTGGTGTTAAACAGGACTGTTGAGCAAACAACTTCCTCGGGCGCGAGTCGGGTGATCTGTCGCCGCTTCTCGCCCCCACACATACATACTTCACACACACACCCCCACAAGAAACGAGCGCTGAATTCTGAACACTAGTTTTTATGCATACGTGATGTATCTATAACATCTCAGAGCCAGAATACATTTAGTTTGTATCATAGAAAATGCCCATTTGGCTCTCAGAAACACGTTTCGTTCTTTATTTCCAATTCTAATATTTACTTCAATCCATAAGGACTGCAACTACTGAGTCATTCCATTATTGATTGATCATTTGTTTCACAATTCGTTGATTAAAGGTGCAATGTGTAAGATGTAGCCACTGGAGCACTGTGTTACTAGTACACCGTGGACCAGGACAGACTGAGGCTAGCCAGTTAGCATGTTAGTGGATATCTCTTGATTATTTATATCTCACAATGACAGCACTGTTATTTCTTTACATTCTGTTGATAATAAAAGTATTTGGGTTTTTTTCAATTGAATTTCTTTATATATTGCATTGTTTGTTTATGAAATGTCAAAAATAAGGGAATTCTGATTGCATTACCTGCCTGACTCATTGACTGTATATAAATATCGCAGGAGCTTCCAGGTGTGAAAAGTGTGCAGCCAGTGCCTTAAAGCTGCATTCTTTATAATGACCAGCAGGGGGCGACTCTACTGGTTGCAAAATTGGATCCAGTTGATGCTTGCGTCTAGCTCAGTGGCGGATTAGGCCAAAAAAAGTTTCGTCTTCCTGGGTGTGAAATTACTCGGATCTTGCACATGCACACTAGAGACTTCTGAAGTGTCTAACTTATGGTTCCGCCCTCTGCTAACTTGAATTAGAGTTTAAAAATTCAATATCGTGGCTCTTCAAGACTCTCCAAATGTTATCAGACTTAATGGCTCGAATTCTGGTCATGAATCAAGTCATTTTGTGAGGATATGGGAAATCATATTTTGGGCCGGTGTGCATCTAATCACATTGTTATTCCATTGATTGGACACATTGTAAAATTGGTTTCAATGCCTGATGCTGTTCGTGGGGGGGGACTCAGCTCTTAGTCAGATCCAACTAGGGTATTCCCCTCAGCAACATGGATAAACAAGCTGTTTTCAGAGGAAAATAAGTTCATAACACTGTTCGAAGCTAGAAAAGGTGGCAGGGTCCACCGTATACAAACAAATTAAACAGTATGAAATTGTGTTGTCCTTTAAGGGTCAGTTTGTTATACAGTCATGAAAACAAAGAGGGTTTGTTTAGTCAATGAACAACTTTTGTCTTCTGATAAAAAAATGTCTTCCCCAAAACTACACAGTGTGATGAAAGGTCATTATATTATCCGACAACTAATAATAATGATGCATTTGTACTTGTACAGCAATTAAAAAGGCGCCAAAAAACCCTTAACATGGTGAAGTGAAGCAGCTCCACACAGTGTGTTTAAGTTGGTGTGCGTGTATGTGCGCTAGAAATCCCTTGACAAGTTCTTGCAGCACCTCAAGTATAAAGTACACCTCAAAGAGAGCTCTGAAGCATTAACGGGGGCCAAGGATTCAGCGGATGATTTATTAGAAGATGAAGTGGATCAGAGGGTCTGAGCCTAGGGTCCCAAGGCCAACAGGCCTGCCTTATCAAACACCACCAGGCTCCATGGCCAATCTCCAACTTGTCTGTGGGCAACTCCCCATCAGCGCCGGCTTTGGTTGCTGATAAAAGTCAGATTGAGGACCTGCAGTGCTTTGTTAGGAGGACACTTTTAATTTAAAATGATGAATCTACTCCATTCATAAATGTATACCCAAATAAACGGGGAAAGATCATTTAAAAAACCATCTACTGTTAAATTTTAAGCATGGTTTTATAAACGTGGCCCCCCGAACACACAGGAAAAAAAACACAACAGACCGACGTAGTAGATAACCTCCTGTTGGTTTCCAGCTGATTTCATGCACTCGCGTCTGCGGCAGCCTCACCTCGATTAGCCGCGGAGCCAAGGCCAGATTCAGTCCCTGTCCCAGAGGGCCTAATCAAGAATGTTTCACTTCACAGGCAGATATACTAGTTCACTGATAACATACAGGTCAAGGATATGATAGAACCCACAGTAAATATCTAATTAATGTCTGGGGCTGTTAAGGGAGAGGGCTAGATGGAGGAGAATGCAGAGCGCGAAGTATCTCCGAGTAGGAGGATGTGGTATAAATCATTCCCTCGAGATTAAATTAATTATGGCTCATTAGTGGCATCGCGTCCATTTTGATTTCCATTAATGACGACAGGTCGGAGGGAATAAATATGACTTGTGTTTTTATTTTGTGTAGACTTTGGAGGTTGTTTTCCTCCGCAGAGCCGTCGTGGTCGTACAACGCGGCGGGACGGCCCTGGAACACACAGGACTTGCATGCCACTCATGCAAATTGAATTACATACGATCAATACTGCAGATCCATCTAACGATCACGCAGCTCCCCCCGTCTTGGACCGCTGTAAAAATCCTTTTTTTTTTTTTCTTTTTTTTTCATAGGAGGGAGGCAGTAAGAGGAGAGCGTTTTTGCCGATGCATTAGTGGCCCTGCTGGCAAACGCGGAGAAAATAAGATGTCTGGATGATTACTTAAAAGGATTACGGAAAAGCGCCGAAATACTTTTCATCCCAAATTGTATGCTACCTGTACTTGTGATAAGCCAATTGTAGAAAACAGCAGTTCACAAACATACAAATTAGACCACCTGGGAGGGTAATTGCTTCGCCTCCCCTATCCATCATCAGGAACATTGTACTTTGAAGGGACCATTCACACATTCAAGGACGCGCCGGAAAACACAGACACACACAGACACACACACACATAAATACATGTTATCTCTTTCTCACAGCATTGCTTTTCATCTCTCTCTCTCACACACGCACACAGTCTAATATTCTGTCCATTTTTGTCTCAAAGGGTCTACTTTTGACCCGGTATTAATTAGACGGATTACAATGCGTAGCTAATCAAAACCAGCGCCGCTCATCAAGGCCCCAAACCAACCGTTTCTTTAATCTCCCGTTTACTCAAATGCAAATAAATACCGCAGGTGCACGCACGTAGACACAACCTCGACAGGCGGGTCATTAACATCCGCGCATCTCGCTGATGCATGTGGAGTTCTCGCATTGAATTCGGATTGCGCTGAAGGGACCTTTGATTTAACTCGGGTAGTAAATGCAGTCCCACTGGTCCTGCTTGGCCCGGCCATTGATTGTATGTGTTCATTCGCCGCGTGAGTTAAGCTCGGCGCAATCAGAAAGAACAGCACGAGGCCCTCTGACCTCTCCCCTGCACGAACCGAAGAGGACTGAGTATCGAGCTCCCTTCCCGTTCAATCTTCGCTCGCCATTGTTCTGTCAATTACTCCGGCTCCTAACGACTCTCCGGCACAGAGTAAAGCTGACTTATAGACACATAGTCGCTAACCCAACAATGTGCATTTGCATGGGTTCACAGCTCATGGGGTGTAGTTAAATGTCAGTGCTAAATGAACAAAACATACTTTATTCAAATCAGCTATTGTGTATGCATTTATGCCTAAACTGCAGCTCTGCAGGCTAATTTTTACACACCCCAAAAACTCGGATTACACTCGCCGCCAATGTATGGAATATAATCAGCATATCCAGTGAAGGATGACATTATTGCCCACGATAACACATGCATATGCGAATGATGAATTTCTGCCTTTCCTTCTAATGACAGGATTTCCATAAGGAGGGCCAAATAATAACCGTCTTGAATTTCATATGAAGGTTGGAGGAAGTGAGAGAACCTGTCATCGGGATGGGGGCGAAGAAGTGATGAGAGCAGGGGAAGATTGCACCTCATACATGGCCCCGGGCTATTATTACCATATCATGAGAACAATCAGTCAAATTGAGTTAATGTGTACATGCTGTTTCGGCGCCACTTAGACGTGCATAACGGGATCACGCGCACGACACTGCTCCCAGCATCCGTATGAGGCGCAGAGACGGGGGCTGCTCGCACTCCTGTGGGGCGCCAGGTATACTACATGATTAAACAGGTCATGCAAAACAGAGGCCGACGGCCCTCCGTGCACTGGTTGATCCGTGTATACGTTCTGATCGGCTGAACACCTCAGCTGGCTTGATAAAAAAAAAACCGATGCGCCGGGAAAAAAAATGGTTGTAATTGTGATCATATCAGTTATTAGTCCAGTTGCCAGCATAAATGTTGGCATTGTGCATTTCTGCAAACTGTTGATTAATTTTCATTCATATGATAAACCCAGGGGAGAAAAGGAGATTCAGGAGAAGTGATGCCTTGTGTTCAAGTATTTAATAAAGCTAGATCGAGGAGAACAGGCTCAACAGTGCGTGAAGCTACACGGTGTAATGCCATGCCATCTCTGAAGAACACTGTTTGAGACTATTGAACCCTCACAAAGAATATCCATTTAAGGCTATGTCTGAGCCCCAAATGCATCACACCCAGAACGGAATACTCTGCGGAAAAAACTTGCTTACCTAGGCCATGATGTAATTAATGGGAGAATACACCATGCACGGATAGTTGACAGTTTTACAGCTGTTAACACCTCTTTCATCTCCTTTGTGCAATGCATCGTGGGAGCATAATTCCCATCAGAAGCGTTCTTTCTTTTTTTTTTTCCACACTACATACTCAAATCTGCTTGGAATTAGTATTCAGTATGGATTAGTGACCATGATTAGACCAGTGATTATTGTATTCGCCCGTGATGTCACCCATTGTTTTTCGGACTACAATTTTAAAGCCTCGAATTTGGCATTACAGCTGTCGTCATCTTGAATATTCGACGCCAGGAGTGACCATACTCGAAAGAAAGGATGGGCCCGGGGGGGGTATCCTGATTGGAGCTGACTGAGAACCTGAGGATAGGCTATGTTAGCGCTTGCTCTAGCCGTGCTCACCAGCCATGTGCTAAAGCATACCCTGCTTTATCATTTATCTTATTCTAAATGGGACCAAAAATGATATAATGAACTGAAATTAATGAAATTGAAACAATTAAGACCATAACGTCATTAAGAAAATGAGATAATAAACCAAGGGAGAAGCAAAGGCCGTTTTCTCATGAGCTCAGATACAATCAGAATTCTATTTGCAACCAGTGGAGTCACCCCCTGCTGGCCATTACACAGAATGCATTACTTAAACTGTCGATATCAGGGACAAAGCTCGAGGGTCTATAACCATGCTAGCAGCTGTCAGACTGTATTTTGGCCCAATGATGCTAGCTAAAAGCTAGTGTCACAATAACAACTCGCAGGTAGTATCCTTCATGAGCACTGGTTAGTTTAGCTTGCATGCTAACATGTGCTTTTTAGCAGTGGATTAACATTAGAACCAACACAACTTATAACAGAATGTGGTGGGCATGTCAGTAGTTTTAGTGGTATTTCATAAGAGAAAGTATTGAAGAAAAAAAAACATCTAAATTTGACCTGTTGGTGACCCTAGACAGCATGAATTTCTTTACACAATTTCACGGTATACCAGCCTTTTCCATTGATTTATAATCCCACCTACAGAGCACCAGCTACCTGTACATCTCAGCATGTAATCCCACAAAACAATGGGAAAGGATATGTGGTGCACTGGAATGAACTCTTCCATGAAGATATAACAATGCTTAGTAGAAGCAATCTCATCAAACTAGATTCTTTATGGAGTATATATGGGAATTGCGCCTTTCTTCTCTCCCTGGCACACTGCAGAGTATGCTAATCATCTCAGTCTAAAACAAGCTTGGGGTTTCCATTCCCTCCCATTGATGCTCGCTTCCTCTGTTTCACAGAAAGACCCTCAGAGGCTCATGTCACCTCCCTCAGCAGATGGTTGGGGCAAACACAGAATGACAAGCCTCGATTTCACTGATGCTTAAAACATGATTCCACCAACTGTTGGAAAACAATTTGAATCTTTAACCTATTTTCACACCGGCGCTCGCACACCGAGCAGACTTTCCTCATCACAGACCCCGGCTGAACTCGAAGACTTTACACGCAACTTCCCTGCAAGATTTTGTCTTTAAATCCCAACCCCCTACGATATACTTCCAAATACAGCTGCAATAATTGCAAACCTGATGAAATGCACAGCTCAAAGCATATATTGTTCGCTGGAATATTAATTTCATTTATCCCGCGGTGTTGTCACTCAGATGCACGACTACGGCATTGTGTTTTTCAGATGGCAGCCCTGAGAACTTTGGTTTACACACTTGCATCATTGTGTAGGTGTTGTACGGTTGTCTTGTCAAGTCTTTTAGAGTACGCCTCACTCCCACCCGCTCGCAGCGGGGGGGGGGGGTCCTCTCCAGCAACAGCAGACAAATTGAATGTGGTGGCATGTTTCATGATCCTGTAGACTTTGAAGGTGAAAAGATGCCAGAGGGTTCTATTTGTTCCCCTTGTTTGTTTGTTTGCTTGTTTGTGTGTGTGTGTGTGTGTGTACAGACGAGACTTGAGAGTTAATATTTACAGTAATACCTACTTCACAGTATGCAGCCTGTTTCGGTGCGTCTCACTGGATTACATGAATGTGGTGGCTGGTTTTACATACCAGGGAAGAAAAAAAATAACCCCCAGTGACCTCATTAATAGAACAGACTTAGGATCAGCTGTGATCTATAGCATGACGTAAGCAGACAACTGCATACAGTATGTCAGTAGTTATTATATAAAACCTTAATTTGACGTGGAAATGATCTGATCCCCAAGCAAAGAGTTATTTTTCTGCTGGTTCTGTAGAGGTGTTCCAGTCTGAGGTGAACTTTATGAACATTTTCTGTTGAAAACAACACGCTCCCATCCTGTAGTCAAGTTAGCAATAATACATATGCAGCTGCAACAGTTACACTTTAAAAATAGAGGCTCCAAAGGTCCTTGGTTAGGCTAAATGAAAGATCTCGGTTACATCTTCAATGCAATCAACATTGACCTTTAGTTTCAAACCCTGGCATCCTGGGTGAAAGCGCCGCGACTGACCCATTCTCCCATGCCGACCTCTTTATCAGGCAGAGTTTATGGCTCTTTATACTACTCTGCTCCTATCATCCCACGCTGCACATTAACACACACACTGTACTTTTCACACCTCGGTGAGGCAAACTGTTTTGACGTGAGACCGGGCTGCGACTGTTAATTAAAGGTGTGAGGAATTAGCTGACCTGGAGTCAGTGTTTTTTAACACGCCACATCCATTCATCTCTCGGGATCGAATTCTTAAGCAGCGCTAACCTGCACCCTCTTACGTGTTAGAGTGCTTTTGTTTGTTTTTTTTTTTTTAGTTCACAAGTGTGTAAGTGACAAATGGGATTCTTAAAAGCTCCCGAGCCAAGGCTGTTTAACGCTCGGCGTGCTTTTTGAATCAAATGTGGGTCCGATGTCAAATCTAAGAGCATGTATATAAATTAGGTATAGTAGCAGCGTTACTCTTTTCTGTAAAGTCACAAAGGATGTGAGCGGGACCTAGAAACCTTTTTGTTACAGTTACAGCACGGCAGAAGGCTGAGCGGAACGTCACCTCAGCAAGAGGAATAGCTACAGCAGCACAAGGTTAAAGGAACTGAAGAGAATCATTTGAATAAACCATGAGCTACCGTGAGCGATCACATTTAAAGTGAGATTTATCAGATCAGTCGATAACATGTAAATTCATTGATTTAAAGAAAATCTATTTCATCTTTCTTTTTTCCTTGTGTTGTGGCGCGGCCATCATCAAACTATTAATCCCCCTCACTAAATCTTTAACTTTCATTAATGCCAGCGGCTTATATTATGATTATCCGACGACAATCCTACGTGCTCCCATGCTGAGTTTTCGCTCAGCGTGCGGGCGAGTAGGATTGTCTGCTTGGCAGCTTTCATAGTATAACTTAAGGAGATCTGTTGCCGAACTAACAAATGATGAAACTAATGAGAAAAGTAGGAAATTCACCAGGGAGAAGCGACCATCACACACTCACGGAGGCCATTTGTCAATTAATCGATTATTTTAATTGACTGAAAATTCAACTGCAGTGATTTGAATGGTTGATAAATCGTGCCAGTCATTTTAGGAACGGAATGCGCCAGCAGACATCCCCGAGTTGCTGCTTGTTTTGTCACATTGCAAAAGTAATTCGAATGGACAGATGGTTAAAGTGTACAGATAAATAAATAGAGAGCGAAAAAAGGAGTGAGACATTTCAAGATGCCACTGTGAGCTCTTGGAAATTATGAAAAAATAATAAAAATAAGCGTACTTGGTTAACAAAACACGTTTTGAAATCCGTCACCATGCGGCCTGCGCCTTCTACTCAATGCTCCTCCTCAGCGATGCCGCTGCTCCCTTCTCTGTGCCAGATGCCAAATATTGCGCTAGCATTGCAGCTCCCCACATAATGGTCCCGCCGTGTTAAAGCAGAGCAAAAGCCCAAAAGATATGACTTTAACAAACAGCACAATGGCTTAAAGAAATGCTTATGTTTGTCAACGGCTCTGCTGCTCTTGAGGCGAGCGCGTCCCTCTGTGTGTGTGTGTGTGTGTGTGTGTCTGTGTGTGTGTATGTGTGTGTGTGTTAATCCCAGGGGAGTGAGCGGACTGAGAGACGTCGGCCATTAGATTCGCTTTACTTTAATTAGTTCTCAGATGCCACGCCTCACCTCCCGCAATTACAAATCGAACTCCCGTCCCATCTGGGAAGAGCTACTGATTGACGCGGCCAGCACCGGGCCACGGGACTGCAGCTGCGGCGAAAACACAGCCGTCATTTGTTTCCTTTTTCTCAACTATTTCCCTCAATCCCTCAAAACAGGAACCCCAAATTGTGTTGGCTTTCATTAAAAATAAATAATGGAGCCAGAGGCAGGCTGAGAACCTGACACGCATGGCTGATGGCTCTCTTTCTTGACGTTGCGACGTGACACAGATATAATATGTAAAGACTCCCAGAGTGTGTATGCATCCCAGTACTTACTTATCCCTACAGCTGATGTGGACGTCGGGTTCAATCGCACTTTCGACTGAAAAAAAAAGAATCTGAATCGAAAGCTCGACGGTAAGAAGATGCGGTCGCTCATTTTCCCGGGCAAGACAGAGCGGCGGGGACACAGAAGCAGAGGGCTGACTGCTGAAGGACAACCCTTAACATTTAAGTGTCCTAATACATCTTCATAACAGA
>CAEMYA010000179.1:4618001-4630428 GCA_903131615.1 Diplodus sargus | reverse complement strand
GCCCTCAAATAAAAAAAATGCCGACCACAGCATTCCTGCGACACACACACACAAAAAAAAAAAACTGCCGGATTGGTTTCCACAGCTCTTCTTTGGGCACACACCGGATCCAAAACGTTTTGAGACCTCACGACGGGCGCAAATTGACACGCCGAGGCTCGCTTTATCTACAAAAGGGAAAATACAAGACTCGCTACAAGGCAGGCAGTTTTCACAACAGACAGTTCATTTGCAGCGTGGCATTGAAACAGCAAAAGATGTAATCCGTTCCATACTGTAGCTAAATCAGCGTTTGTCAAAATATTGAGTGTGGTTCGTGCGGGTTTTGCAGAGAAACTGCAGTTGCTAGAGGGAGCGAGAGCGTTCCACACGCTGATCATACGCACTTTAACACAACCGTGCGTTTTCTCTCCATGTAGATTTAAAAGGGAATTGGATTTTAGCTGGCAACGTGTGGGAGGTTTTCTCTAAAATACAGTCTCATACGAAAACAAATATCACAGCTGTGTAGGTCTTTCGTATGTCAGCATTCAGAAAAAAGCAATCTGCTGCTGTGTGTGTTTCCTCTTTCGAAGAACTCCGATTAATGTGATTGTTATGGCTCTTTCTGTCCAGCATGTAGTGACGTTCATACTGTAACGGCACTCCTGGACTTGGTTTCACCTCTTCACTTCCTCGTCATTTGTTTCTCTTTTCACACCTCGTCTCTAAGCTGCCTCCTTTTGCACAGATGATCGGCACAGTGAACATATGGCTGCAGACACACACCTCTGAGATGTGTGTGTGTGTGTGTGTGTGTGTGTGTGTGTGTGTGTGTGTGTGTGTGTGTGTGTATGTCTGTGTTTTTCCTCCCCTTAGTGTTGCGGGTGTCTCTACTATTGACTGTATGAAATATGGACAGAATCTTCCAGGTCTGAAAGAACAGAGCCACAGCCAACGTGCCTTAAACCTGTAGTCGTTCTAATGACTTGGTTGCAAATACAACTTTAATCTTATGAGAAAAGAAAATCTTACTTCTCACTTGATTTATAACCTCAGTAAACAGTTTAATAATACGTTTATGGTCTCAATCCCTAGTTTCAAAGACAGTTTGAAACTCATTTTGTAAATTGAGGTCCTATTTAAAGTACAATAGATGACGAAGCAGGTCTGATTCACAAGTCACTATAACAGCGTGTCATCGGGTTCTCAGTCAGATCCAATCAGCACCTCAGCTCTCCTGTCTCGCTCTGGCTCAATAAAACCAAGATGGCGACGGCCGTCATGCCAAACTTAAGCCTTTCGAAATGGTAAATGGCAAACCGATAGGTGATGTCACTGTGGGTCTGTAATTTGTCCGCGCACATTACCATCAAATGACACATAATTATGCTGAAATGGAATCGTCTGTCCACTGCTCGCCTCTCCTGATTGGATGTTGGGAGTTAAGTGATCTCGCC
Organism: Diplodus sargus; assembly: GCA_903131615.1. Lineage (NCBI taxonomy): Eukaryota > Metazoa > Chordata > Actinopteri > Spariformes > Sparidae > Diplodus > Diplodus sargus. The sequence continues at coordinate 4,628,989 of CAEMYA010000179.1, read as the reverse complement.
CCGCTGAGCCGTCTGAAGCTGGCGTTCGGGCGGTTGGCCGCGGTGTCCCACTTTCTACCGCGAGCCAGTAGAGCTGCATTTAGCTCCCGCTGTTTATCTTCCCGTTTCTGGCAGCGATGCTGTTTTAATGGTCGGCAAAGTGAGCTTCAATAGACATTAGGAGAAATGTAATGTTTCAGGGCACTTGTCTTCTCGAGCTCCTTGGCCTCAATCTCCACTTTTTTTTCCCTTCACCCCCATCTGGATTCTGGCTAATGAAGATCTTTTTGCACTTAACCTGACTGATGGGATATCTCCTACGCTCAGCACAGCAGTTGAATGGAATCACTCCCTGAGTACGGACTTATTACTGGAGAGTGGGAGAAAGAATGTCAAAAAAGGGAAACCGTGCAGGTACCAGGGAGATGAATCAAATTAATTTGGAAAATTACTTTCAAGGCTTTCAGACTTAATTCAACAAATCTTGCTCTGTGTAGCCTCAAGCCAGCCTAGGTCTTCCTTTTCTCTCCCGTAGTCTGGAAAATATCTACAGGGTAGCAACAGAGCCCACAAGCTTTGACGTTCGACCAAACAGAGAGCTCCTTACGGATGATGTGACTGGGCACCTCAACTCCGAAACCTTGTTTTGGTCTCATAAATGAAGCTGGTGTGCAACCGCAAGGCCAGTTTTGCTCCTGAAATGTAATCCTCAAAGCGATTTCATAAGAGTCCAGACAGCTCATTTTGTTCCAGTTAGCCCGTCAAGCGGCGTGTTTGTCCGATCGAGTGTGTGCGTGTGTGTGTGTGTGTGTGTGTGTGTATGTGGGCGTATTTGTGTTGCTACCTAACCACAAAAAGGAAAGCACAATTAAAAAGCTGGCTTCAAACGGCCGCCACCGCTGGTCAGGAGGTGAATCTGGCGCTGCCGAGGGACGGTTGTCATATTTCGGCAGTCATGGTCACTTTCAATGAAACAGAAAATGGCCGCGACTGCTGCTCTCCCTGCTACTGTTTAACCTCATCCAAGAAGATCTCAGAAATTAACTTAAGTGTTTTGATCATCTTCACACTTTCCAAAGACTTTGAGCAAGGCCTTTCGTCATCAATGTGCTGCACCTACTCCATTTGATATGTGAGCTAAAGGCATCTGAAAGCTCAGGGTCGCAGCAGGTGTCGCATTATCATTTAAATACTTCGAGCCTGTCTTTTGTCAAGTGCAGAATTGCGGGGCAGCATACCGGATTCAACATGCGTGACCTTGATTTGATTGTCTGCTCTCAGTGGGGCTGTGAAAAGAAGCGCGCGTAAATGATAGATGGCTTGTCATTCATCACTGTCGTCACCTTGACACCCGGGAGGAAATAACAGCCCGGGCCGCGGTGTGTCACTTCCTGTGTGTGCAGCCACTTTGTCTTTGCCTAAAACCGTTAATCTGCGGAGTTGAATGTCAAATACTGTACAAAGACACACACACACGTACCTTTTATTCATTAACGGAAATAAAATCATGTTTAGCGGTGAGCACACACACCCTTCAAGTGTGTTTGTGGGGATTAGAAAGTGGATCTTTTTTAATGCTCATTGTTCTTCTGTCACACGTCATCCAACTGTACAAATGTATATGACCAAAAATGTCACATAATTACAGACATTACACGTATAAGGCTCACACCTAAAGGATTACACGGGTGGTTTGGCATAATCCACCCCACAGACGTAATAGTTTCAGACGGAGATCTTTCTTTTCGAGCAGCCTGTTGTGCTCGATTCAATTTGCGCGCAGCATGGAACAACAACTCGCTCGAGATATTTATCATTCATGGCAAACATTTCCTCGTCTACGTTAAAGTTGCATCAATAGACTTACGAGCAGAGACTCTCTACAGAATCCTTTTAGCTTTCAGGGACTCAATTTTGAGATTCTGAGTGTCAATTATTGAACAGCAGCCTCTTTAATGACGTGAACAACCAGATTAACCCTATTCTTGTCACAACATGCGTCATATCAGCTTCCTTATACCATCCACGGCAGTACCACTGGTGGAATCACCTTGTGATTGTGTGTGTGCGTCATAATGGCGAAATGTAGAACTTGGAGCGACTTTGTAGTGGGAACCTTACAAAGAGACAGTTCAGAGTTTACATGTTACGCTGGCGGCCGACCTACGACCGACCTTTTGTCTGCCGCCATTATAACACGTAAACGTCTTACAAGTTGGACATTCAATGTGGAAATGTTACATGCAACTTAAACATCGACATTTGTGCGAAACGCGGAAACCTGCTAACAATCTCTCCTCTGACCCATTGCATGTTGTAAAAGGAGAACACAAACGTCCACCTTCTTACAGTTGGTTTACATGTAGAGTCCCTCCATTTTTTCATCAACGTAACAAGCTGAAGCATCATTTCACACATCGGTCAATCCTGTGGCGACGACCAAAACTAGCGCGCTGCTAAATAAGAGCCAGATCTGAGGATATTGTGTTATGTGTGTCCTGGTCTCGTCTGTTTGATGTTCTTTTATGAATGCGTGCCAAATGTGTAACTGTATGTCTAATTTGTGTTTGAACTTCTTGAACTTCTTCTATCGTACCGTATGGTATTATATCTTTAAAAAGGAGGAAAATGTGTTTTCAGATACCCCACTGAATACACAGAGTATGTGGGGGTGATTCAAAGTGAGCTGCCGTGCCAGTGTTTTACTGTAATGGAAGAAATGTAAAGTAAGACAGTGTGACTCAGTAATGTGTTTTTAATTAACAGCGGTCGCCTGACGAATATGGGGTTTGAGCAACAAAGGCAATATTTGTTAATAGAGTCAATCCATTGATGGGTTTGGGCTTTTTCATTTGATTTCCATGACACTTTGAAAAGTATAGAATATTTCCAGACTTATTCTTTAAGTGCCAACAAGCAGCAACACGGTCTTTCCTTAACAATGCCTTTCATTGGCCGCGCTTAAAACTGGTTCACAGCACTGCCAAGGAATGAATGGTTCAGATGCTGAGTCATGTCCTCATTTATCCCCGCTCCTTGCGATCACTCTCTGCTGACAGCTGTCCGAGAAATTGAACAAGCGCCGCCGCCGCTGTTCTGGTTGTTCAGCGGGGTGCTCGCTTCATATTTCATCCACGGATTGATTAATTGTGTCGAAGGAGGGAGTCGGACGTACCTTTGATTGAAACTGTTCTCCTTCTTCCGGCAGTGGAGAGTGACAACTCTGTGACCTTCACTTCTCACGTCCTGACTCACCGTCCACGCGACAGGGTTGCTGGCTCTCGCTCCCAGGAAAGCCACGCCGTCCTTCAGCTTGACTCTGCAACGGGAAAAAACAAACAACAAAAAAACCCCATTAAATTACATGATACTGGAACTGTCAAAAGAAAAGCTCACAAATTAAGTTTCGGAGACACACATGGCCTCTTCTGCTCCTGCGCTGTCCCTGACACACACACACACACACACACACACAAACATGTCAGAGAGAAATCCAATGAGCTGGTGCTTTAATTGCCTCTACCAAAGGTCACAAAACCAATGCTTCCCACTCTCTCACACAAACATGCAGGAAGGACATCAACTATGAAGAAAAATATTTGATTCTGAACAATAGTAAGATTGATCAAAAACACGCTTTAGTCAAAACAAACAAACAAAAAAAGAACTTAACTGGAGAAAAAAAACCACTTCTACGCTACAAAAATGGTTCACAAAGGATTTCCTTCTACGGGGGATGAGTGATTAAACTATTTTCTGCATCTGTAGTTTCTCACAACCAGATTGTCTGTGTCTGTATTTGTGTATCGGAAGTTATTAATCTAAGCCTGACTTTGATACTGGTTGATCAGAAGTTGCTGTAGGCTATCTTTGTTTCTGCCTCCTGTCTGAGTTTCAGTTGAATGTTTTACAACAAGTTTTTCATAAAGTTAAGTTTCCAAAGAGGACTTTTTGATATCTGTACCAAATATCGACCCTTATCCATTTTAGATTGTTTTAAGTGGGGCTCAATGTGTCAATTTGTCAGTTTGGACAGTGCACTGAAGCTCCAAACTATGACACTCTACTTACCCCTCTAGTGTCAGTTTTGACACATGGACAGTTATTAACATAGTAATGGCTGCAGTTTGATTAGGTTTAGGCCAATAATCTACTTGGTTCAGGTTAGGAAAAAATAATTTAGGTTAAATAACTACATTCAGTCTCGTAAGGGTGCTTTTTGTAAGTTACGTAAACTTCTCGTTAGGCTTAGGCACCAACACTACTCGGTAAGGATTAGGCAAAGACCAAACCCTGGGTTAAAATAACTACATTCAAACTTCAAGACATCTGTGGAATGTTAATTACGTTAACCTACATATATTCCACAAATTAAAAGCAAACTACTCCTTCCTCTTGGTCTGCAAACAGGATGAGAACCCTGCTCACTGAAGTGCAAGTCCTCTGAATGGACTGGGACATAATCTTATCAAAGAACAACAGGCTGGACCAAACCGGGCTGACTCATGAGTGAGAGGGGTTCAAATCAAGGTCTGAAAGTGTTTTTAACGGCCATCAGATTACATATTGAATGAAGGAGCAGTCTGACATGATGAGTCCTGTTTTACACCTCATGACATCCCAATATCAGGACTCTCCCTTCGAGCAATAGATCGCTTCACTTCAGACAATTTTCTTCCATTTTCCACCACACCTGAGGTTTAACTCCAACATCTGCAGCCTCTGCCACACCTTTTTCACTGCCTTTCACTTCAATTACTCACAGTCACAGTCTGTGGGAGGCTATGCAGGTGCAGGAGGAACCGTGTCCTCCTCCACTTCCACTGCACTGACATGCCGCTGTTCTCCTCCTCCTCCTCCTCCTCCTTTGTCACATGAAATTACCATGAAGTACGTGAGTGACTTTCACCGCTTCCTCTTTTTTCCCCCCCAACGTGACAAATTGCTCTTGTTCCAACCACTGGCATGAATGGGACGGAATATTTTATGCGATGAAAAAAGAAAAGAGGCTAGATCTGAAGCGAAACAGCACCAAAAAGGTGAGGAGGAAGAAATATTTCTATTCGGTGGAAATATGAACGCTGGGTAATTCCCCCCCCCGACATCAAAATAATTGGAGACCGTCCTTGTTCTGGAACCGTGAAAAAAGACTTGTAGGAGATGAAGAAAAAATACGAGCGTTAACTGGGGGATAATGACACGACAAACCATGTAGCAGTCCTTAGAAGAGCACAGTCATTACATCTTCAGCGTTGGAGCGGTCTGCTTTGATCTTATCCAGGCCGCCGAGGCAGTAATAACTGGCCTTGTGTTGGTCTGCGCCCCTGACGAACAAAGATAAAGGCGGCCAGCGTGGAAGACACAGACAATAACTAGGAGGGGAAGACAGATTGCCGTCTGCCCTCCTGCTTCCCAGTCATCACCTCAGCCGCGGCGCGGTAATTACTACAAACCCACAGATTCGGCAGCTGACGGTGGACCACAGGGGGAAACCATAATAAACTAATATGGAATAAGCTCCTCCAGTGTCATAGTAATATTCTGTATTGATCGAGAAATTCCAATTTGGAGGTAGAAATCCCACGAAAATGCACAGCGGCACCGTCTCCTTCTTCTTCTTCTTCTTGTCTTTGTCTGCTTTCTTGCTAACATGTATCAATAGGATCTCCTTGTGCTGTAAGCGTAAATAATGGCTGAAGAAAATGTGTTCTGTCTAAAATTAAAATCATTTGCTTTGTGTCTATGCTTGGCATTTTGACTGATCAGTTAATCAGTTCATTAACTCATTGGTATTGATCAGTATCGGTGCACAACGATCTTCTCCTAAACTACAGTTACTGTGTGATGACAACCGTCCTGATACTGCAGTGCTGATGTCTGTCTGTCCATCTGTGCTGGACTAGCCAGTCCGTCCATCTTAACTGAGTAACCTGTCTGTCTGTCTGTCGATCTTACTGGCTGACCTGTGTCTCTGTCTGTCTTACTGACTAATCTGCTGTCTGGCTGTCTTACTGGCTGACCAGTCTGTCCATCCATCCATCTTACTGACTAACCTGTCGGTCTGTCCATCTTACTGACTAACCAGTCTGTCAGTCCGTCAATCTTACTGACTAACCTGTCTGTCCATCCATCTATCTTACTGACTAACCTGTCTGTCCGTCCGTCCATCCTACTGACCAACCTGTCTGTCTATCCATCCGCCTCACTGACTAAACTCGCCCTTCGTTGTTTCTTTCTTTCCTTAATATCACATTTCCCAGTTTCGCAGCGGTCTCATCCTCTCTCTTCCTCCTATCTCCTCCTGCTGCGACATTCTCGCTTCTCTTTTCTCGAACACAAGCATTAGTTCAGGGGGCTAAATTAACAAATGGCACGTTGTAAATGAGATTGGTTTGGCTAATATGATTTCTGGTGAGAGGGGGGAAAGGGGAGGGGGCGCACTAAAGGAAAGCAATTTGAAGGAAGGCCTCCTTTCACATGCATCAGCACATGAAGCCGCCTCATTAATTCCATGAAAACCTGCATCAGTGGGATGAGTATTTACAGATGAGGCGAGGTTGTCAGAATAGACGCTTTTCAGCTCTCCGCGTTTGATGCCCAGGAGTGACACCTCAGGACGGCCACTGCCGGAATAACATGTCAACGCACCTTGCACTCTGAAATGCCTCTCGCTTGCCGAATGAAAAACACCGCTGCGCATTAATATTAATGCGCTTCTCACAGCAGGAAATTAAATGGTACATAAACTGTTGACTGTGTGAGACCGGAAGTCTTGTGTACAAATAGACAACATATAAAATGATGAACTGTTAATGCATCAAGATTGAAACAATAAAGTAACAAAACATACCAATAAAATATAACCTAAATTCTACACATCAGCTACTATAGTTAAAAAAAGAAGCATTTTAGAAAACTAAGTGTTCACAATATAGTGTGCATTTTACCTTAAAGGAGACATATCATGCTCATTTTCTCGGGAAGGGCAAAGCGTCTGTAAATGGGACACCTGCTCTACCAACTGAGCTCTTTGGCACCCCCTGACATCGGCACTTAACAGAATATCACACAATGCGATTTTAGATAAATAATCATCCATAATGTGGATAAAATGACTAAGTGGGTAACGGCAAGTATAAGAACAAGTGGAACAATCTCGTAGGTTCAGAAAATTGCACCATTTTACTGAAACTGGGCCTGTCAAACCAGGAATAGATGCCACTTGTGCCACATCACAATATAACAATGTAACAAATACGATACGTACTGCGGTCTCATATGATGATAACAGTATGTAATCAATATATCTTCCAGATCTAAGCTGCAGCAGAGTGCGCACCATTACGGCAGCTGCACTTGACAGTGACTAAAAAAAACCCAGCAGTTTTCAGGTTACTAAGTGAAGAGCAGAGTCTTTTTCCCTGAAAGCAACGGCACCCAATTTCAGCAGACCTTAAGATAATAATGACTGGATAGCATCCATGAAAAGGGACAAATTGCTGGAATGATTACATGCTGTCATCCTAAACATGTTTCTTGCTTGATGTCTAAATGGGCTCTCTTTGGTTCCCTTGACAATAAGTGAAGATTTGAGAGGGAGAAAAGGCTCACATTAAGATTGAGGAAGAGCAAGAAAGTGTTTTTTCGGTGGGAGGGCCGTCTTTCGCGAGCGCCGGGATGGAAGGATGGCTTGTTGTTAAAGGTTCGAGCGGAAAGAGGTGATGGTGGTTTACAGAGCCCGGCGAGGTGGATTGGAAACGACAGGTGTTGTATCAGCGTGGATGAAAAAGGACAGAGGATGGTGGGAAACTTTTAGAAGAGGAGAGGACTTGAGGAGAGGGCTTTATTGCTTAAGAGGCTGGAATAACAACTTGTAGTCAGCGCTGGCATTTGCTGTCCGCTCTGGTCTTGTGTTTCCAACAATGGAAGAGAGCGATATGTCAACGCCATCCTCGAGAGGCCATTTCCAAGGTTATTCCCCCCACTGAAGTTAGAATAACGATAATAAAAATGAGACGAAACAGGAGGAAAATGGGCTCCTGTGACGCCACCCAGGTGATAACGGATCATTACTCTGGCGAAGACGGAGACACCCAATAAATTCACACACCCACACATGCATACACACTCGCGCGCACACACACACACACACCTGAGTCTGCGTCTATATCTGATATAATGTTAACACAATGGCAGAGAGTGGGCTGGCGGACAAAGCTAACCTTTCACGGAGATAAACTGAGAGTGAGAACAATTGCTCTGATATCAGCCTCGCACCACAAAAGAAACTACCTTCAGTGTCTACATCACAGACAGGCTCCTCGCAAAAGGAAAAGAGCTGCGACACAGATGAGCTGCAGCCACAAGCCACGTTCTGAGGCACCATTAACTCGCCCATTTGAGATGGCGGATATCACCCGAAGACAACGATACAAATCTGACCTGGCGGTTAGTTGGACAAATCTAAAAAGCGAACGATAACTCCTCGTTGAGCCTATTTTCCAAATGAATTTTAAAAAGGCAGTTTAGCGTAATTCAATTACTGACAGCAGGCGAAAATTGGCCAAATCGCATTGAGCTCGTTTAATTGGCCCGTGTCCCTTAATTCTCAAACACCTGCAGCTAAATCCAGTTATGAAATAAACACACAAGCTGTTAGGCCAAAAAGCCCCGGCTTTCTTAATCTTCCCCTCCCCTCCCTCTCTATCTCTCCCGCTCAGAAACAAAATAATCTGCATCGCCTCGGGGCAAAATCAAATTAAATTAGTAGCCAATGACAGGTGAACCGGGCCGGGAGCCGGTTCGATACATTCGGAGGGTGAGAGAGGGCTGCGCCGCAGACGCTCCGAGTCAATTAGCTGAGGAATAGTTGTCGGGTGGAGTGTTTGTAGGGGCTGAGCGGACACAGGCAGATGCGGAGATAAAGAGGGAGCTAATTCAATTAATGAGTTTGATGCTGTTCTTGCCATTATCAGAGCTAGTTAAAAGTGCTGGTGCGTGGCGGCGGCGCGCGCGGAGGACAAGATTAACACGATCAGATAAAGAGCGCTCGCCAGACAAAGCTCATCTCCACCCGTGCGTTCTGCCGCTTGCTCTTCTCCCCCGTCTCACCCCTTTGTCTCACTTTCGTGTCTCTTTTTTCAGATCTCCCTCCGTCTGTCTCTATCTGTCTTCCTCCCTCACTGTATCTACACACCTTACCCTTTCTCACGTCGGCTCCCTATCCTCCCCCTCAACGGGAAGCCCCCTCCTCTCTCCTCTTCACCTGCCCCGGGCTATAATATTTTTCATTTGTTAGAGGAACCTGCATGCTGTTGGTGACTCTGACTCACTTTATTTAATTGCATCATTGCAGTCAGTGAACCTTCACCAGGTAATGTGAAGGTCCACAGACCAGCAGTGTGCACACATTCTAGATCCTTCTGTTTTCTTTGGCCCAACACACGAGAGAAGACTTTTTGGTGTTCAAGAAATTCTACATTCTTAATTAATATGTTTTTAGCTCGGTTGGTTGGCGTATCACAACATAAGGCATTCATAGTCCCCAGAGGATGAAGCCTACTGACTTTAGTGTCCATTCCTTTAGTGCCCACCGGCACTGACGTTGACAATTTGTTCAATTTGGACTCTCCAGTGTCCACACTCGAGGACTTCGAGGCGCGTTCCAGGCAAGTCCACTAAGCCTTTGAGCTGTCTCGCTGTCATCTCGTCAAATGCTTTTATGATTTATTAGTCTTTTATGGCAATATTCTGTCCACATTCTGCAGACTTTGCCTGAGGGCACTGCGAGATGCCCCCATGTCCACAAAAAAAAAAAAATCTGCAATAGTCCCCTCGACAGTGTCCTTTCAGTGGACAAAACGTGGGAATTTGCCCTGTCTGTACTGAAGGATGTCACAACTTTTTGCAAGCTTGTTAAGTGAAAAATCTACAAAGTGCTGTTCCATTCCTATTTACACTATTTCTGACCTTTTTCACCCTCTCTTGCTCAAACACCGAAAAAACCAATTGACGTAAGCTAAGTCCGCCAGGGTCCAGGGGTGAAGGCCTCACAAGGGACATGGACTGGAGATTGGCCCTTAGTCATACATTATTACAAAAGCTCATTTTTCTCTCTGTCTGCCCTTTTCCATCCTCACTACTGTAAAATGAATCTTAAAAATGAATCGATGAACAAATCTTTATTTTTTATATAAAGTTTAACCTTGAGCTCAAACTGAAAAGACAAGGGGGTGGACAAACCATTAACACGTTCAGCTGCGGTGGAATCCAATCCAATAACCTTGCAACAAATACCTTGTGTCTCAGCTGTAGATATTTTCTGTATTACTTCGCTAAGTATGTTCACGAATTAATCAGAGTTGAAATTTGTTTTACTTCAGCAAAGAAAGATGTTGGAAGTGACGATATATCCAGGCAGAATTTCATCCGCAACCTCTAATTTTTTTCTCTGGATGTTGCTGCAAAGGTTTTGTTGGAAAAAATGAAGCCACGAGACTTAGGACACGTGCATCACTTTGCCCCGGCGAAAGGTCAATTTATCTCCTTACAGACATTTTACGCCTCTTCATCTCAACAATCTTTACATATGATACCTACGTGATCCGAACCAGGCTGCGCTTTGGCGGTATCACAGCTATAATGGGCTACCAATCTATCAAGGGACCTTAGATGATCGACGGGAGCACTTCCTAACCTGCTGCTTAGTTATTTCAACCTCGAGTGGATTGTATTGATTGCTACTTAACTGAGGAAATGCTGACTGTCACTAAGCATCTTTACGATCAGGCGGCTGTACCAGCAACAGCACTGTCCAAGAAAAGACCAGGAGAGAAGAAGAGTGGATTGCCTCCTGCCAGTTTCTCCTCTTTAATATCTGAATGCCTGAAAAAAACACGGAGGGCATCACCTATCACCTCTCTCACACCATTGTTTTAATTAAAGGTAAAGCAGCCAGATGACTGGCAGATTATATATATATATATATATATATATATATATATATATAT
>CAEMYA010000179.1:4597218-4617969 GCA_903131615.1 Diplodus sargus | reverse complement strand
AAAAAAAAAAAAAGAAAAAGAAGGAGACGAAATAGCTGTCAGAAAAGTGCAGCTTACTTCAAATGAGAAGAGGTTTTAAAATGTGAGCTGGCCATAGCCTCATGACATGAACGAATCCATGACAGATCAAGAGCAATCACATGGGCAGGAGCACTGAGAAATTCAGAGAGGCCCCTGGGCTCGTCTGACGAAAGGAACATTTCATTTGAAAAAAATAAATAAATAAACCTGGTAGAGGTTTCATACATACAGTACTTCTCGAATACATGTTAGTTGTGAGAAAATCTTTTTTTTTTCTGTCAATAAATAAAAAGGATACATATCTAAGGGAGTCTGGGGGTTTTAGTTACTAGGTCGGTGGTTAGCTGAAACAGACAGTGCCTTCACAAATATCTGCTGCTAACATTGGCAGGTTAAGAGATCCCAACATGTCATTTAAATTACACTGGTAAGGATATATATATACGACGCATTTGAGATCCAAACCCTAACCCCAACCTCATTCGGAGGGTGTCCGGGCCACATGTGACCACAATGTTTTAGCAGTTTGTATAGACATTTTTCCTGGGCCTACTCAACTGATGTACTCCAAGAAGCCACAACAGCAATTACAGTGGATTAAACACTGTCTGATTTCCACGTAGTTCCCTGTGATGTATTGTAATTTGCATGCTGGGCTCTCCCTACCTTCCAATGTTAGTATGGGACGTTTGTGAATGTCTCTTTCAACTAACCATTGAACCACAATATTCCCTGACTCCCTTTAGAAATTGCATTATTTTAAGAGTTGTTGCATGAGGAGACATTTAAAAAAACTGAAATGGCTGCGGAAAATTCTAAATCATCGGTGCCTTCATGTATATTCGGCATTAAATGGAAAACATTAAGATGTCTGTCTCAAACGCGTCCTGTCTGCTTCCATGTCTGAAGTTTATCTTACACCCTGCAGCTTTTTGAATACCCTGTATCAACTGATTTTCACCATTTCCACCAAATTTATTAAAGAATATAACACACTGGCAGTAAATATGTCAAGTTTTACAAACACAATAAACAGTAAGCGATTCAGGCTACTTCTTTGTGGTCTGTAGAGAAAGTCCCCAGACTCCCTTAAAAAAATGCTTAATTTTGAGGCTTGTTGTGCTAAGAGAAACTTTATAAACTGTGTGAAATGATATCTACATCAAATTCTTCACTATTTGGATGCATCTGTTAATTCAGCAAATGTTTCACATTCAGATATATCTTTCTTTGTGTAGAGAACGTAGCAGTTTTTCTCTGGCAAGGACGTGAGATCAGAACACAAGAGCTCAGATGTCAAGACACATTTATTGCCAAGTGTGAATTAACATGCTTGAAGCTGTCCACTTGTGATTGGATCACTCGGGACGGATCCTAAAACCAAATGTGAACAGCCTCACAATGACCAGCCTGAAGATTCTTGTTTTTCGCTCATTGAATGAGAGCTTTTCTGCATCAGCTGAACAATGAACACAATGGAGAGCGCCACTGTAAGGACATTAGAATAAATAAAGTTATTGTTGTAATGGCGGGAAAACAAATTATCACTTCAGCAGAGGGTGTCAGAGCAGTGTCAGGCTTTATGAAGGGGTTCACATTAAAAAGAACCAATGAAATCTCACCTCAGTCTCATATAATCGAGCATTTAACAAATTACATTTTGTAAACAAAGGCCTCAATAGTGTTATGATAATTATATGATGAGATGGCACTCATTTGGAGCCTGTTTCTGCATAATGCACAACTTCTATTCTGGATGCCAAAATACAACTTACACACAAGCAACCATAGATGGCATGTAAGGTTTAATTAAAGCACTATTTGCCTAAACATGGGAAGAGAATGAGAAAACAAACCCGTAGGTGTAGCCCGTAAATATAAAAGTTATCAAAACCAATAGCTGAATGCAATGACTTTGTTTTCCTCAATCTGCCCCGAGCTCTCATCATCGCCATACGTGGCATTAAATTCAAGCGTATTTCCAAAAACTGGATGAAAGAAACGGTCAAAGAAAAATCCCCCAAAAAAGACTGAATGATCTTCTGAATAAAGAAACAGGCTGGATGTGGGTGGGTATTGACTGAAATGACAAAGAGCAGCGTGTGTGTGCTGCAACTGTGTACTTGAAAGCAAGCCAAACGGATGATGACACTGAGGGGTGTGACAGCGCAACACCAACTGTGGCCAAAAGCAAGTCACCTCCGGTAAATGAGTAAACCGGCTCCCCTCACAACGCAAGACTCCAAATGCAAAATTCAAGGAACACAACCAATCCGGTGCCCTACATGTAGGATGTTTCGACCCCTCATTTGCGTCACAGGATTTGTAGAGCAATCACGGGATTTCAGATTAACACATATTCGGAATATGTGTCACGATTGGTTTTCCTCTTCATTTTTTTTCATAACTGCAGGAATGGATGCCAAGTGTAGTGTACTCCAAACTTCCAACTTTTTTTCCCCCATTCAGTTTAATGCTGGATTTCAGGAACTCGCTACCACTGCTGCTGTAGATTAGCTAAAGAAATGAGGTCATGTTGCAGCAGACTGAAGCTTGATCCCTGTGGCTCTACAACTGAATGGAAGCCTAGCCAGTTAAATAGGGGATAGGCAAAACACAAGCAGACACTGCTTCCAGTAAGTATCTGACACAAGGTTGCATCCAAGGGATAAAAATGTGACTTTGCGTTAGATTTGTTGGGCCTGGGCGGATGATCCAGGACTGATCCAACATTTGGATGGGCTTGGAGGGGGGCCAGGCAGTGTAATCTCAGGATGTAGTGGGACAGATTATGGCAAGTTGGTAAACCTGATGTAGGAAGAGTTACACAGATTAACAGTGATGCTCTCAGCTGGAACAGCGACAGGGCCCGTACAGTAGCAAAGGGTCATCCTGATGGTCCCGATAAACAAGCTGAAACACGTTGATCCGACTGTAAAGTCTGTATTTATATTATATAAGTTGTTTCTGAAATTTTGACCCCTGGGAAGGGGTTGGGGTTGCACCAGAAATCACTACATCAACCTAAGTACCACTCAAGGGGAAAAAGCGGGCCAGAATCACAAATCAAGTTCAAGTTCAAGTCCAAGTTACTCTATTAGTACCCAGAGGTAGATTTTGTTTGCAGTAGTCTTCATACACACATATGGGAAAACCTAGAGACACAATCACACATCATTCAACTTAGGACAATGAAAGGTAAAAAATGGCAATTTAAGTTCTTACAAAGTTCTTATGGGTCCAGATCATTCAAAGATAGTGAAATTGAACTGAAGAAAGAAAATATACAAATGACAATCTATCAGCAGTAAATACGACACCCTGTATCCTGAGACCAACCTTTCTTAAACTCAAAGCTACCTCAGGGAGGAGAGGACAGTTATATGGAGGGTGACAACATAACATAATGGGTCACCAAAATTACCGTTCAAGTGAAGTATATGTGTGGGAAACGCTTCCCAAAAAGTAGGTCGATACCTCAGGAAGACCAAAAGATATGGGACGGCTTGAGGGAGATGCTTTTAATTTGACATGTGAGTCACCAGGCAAATATTTTAGTGGCTAATACATATATATATAAAAAAACTTTACGTGCTAAACTCCAGTGATGGTCATTGGGTCAGCCAGCTGGTTGATCATTAAAAGGAACAAATTAATTTTTACCTGAGTCACAAACTAACATCAAACAAATAAGGCTGATGGAATCCTTGAAACACCATTTCGGTATTTCGAATGCTGTGAGTGCTGTGACAGTGATATGATATGATGAGATAGCATACTGCATAATGAATGGTTGTTGTTTTGATGCCAGGATGCAACCCGCACATAGGTGATCACAGAGGGTATGTGAGGCATAATTACAATAGTATTTACTTAAAAATGAGAAGAAAACGAGAAAATAAAACAGAACTGTAGCTCATAAAAAGCTACATTTATCACAAGCTCAGCTGTGACTTTGTTATCCCCAATCAACCTCAATTAACCTCCATATGTTACATCACATTCAAGCTTCACCACTTTGGTCCAGAATGACAAACTTCAACAACTATGGGATGGATTGCCATGAAAGCATCCACATGTTCTCCCAGAGGAAATATCTTAGTGACTTCACTGTTCCACTGAATTGCAGCACCACCATGTCGTTTAATCAGGAGAGACAGTGAATGAAGTAGAGATTATATTTATTATAGCAGATGACATGTCATCATTGAGTCTTGTCAGAAAGTCCTTGCCGCTTAGACTCTACAGGGGGATTTGTGTAATGGAGGGGCATCTGCCCTGAGCAGCAGCGAGAAAAAAGGAGCCCCCGATGATCGAAAGTGTGACGCAAAGGGCCCAGGCCCTCTTGGGTGCCCCTCCAGCGGATGTGAGGCATGATAGTCATGGTGATATGAGAAATAAAGCATGCAAAAGAAAAGCCTCACTGACTAAACTTTCGCTGGAGCTTCATTTGACATCTGTGGCTCAGAGTCAAATATCTTGACAAGTGGATTGCCCTGCAATTAGCTACAGTTATTCAAGGTTGCTGGAGGATATGTTAAAATTACTTTGGTTATCCTCTCAATTTTCCTCTGGTGACACCGGCAGGTCAAAGCTTCCACTTGTTCGGTCAAATATCTCAGCAGATGGATTTGTTGCATTTTAGGGCATTTGATGTTCCAAGAGAAGCTGCGATGGTGGCTAGTTAAAGCCTGGCAGAGCTGCTAGCATGCCTGTAGCCTCTTAGTCCTGTCATACATGCACATGTGTAACGACTGTACAGATAAATACTGTACAAATGAGTGTCAATGAAGATCTGTAAGCATTTCATGACAATTGTATGATTGTGCATCTGATAAAGGAAGTCATATTAACTCAAATCTTTAGCTGTTACTATAAGTTTGAGTTGAAAATGACTTACAAGACAGAAAATATTCTGCGCTGTCAGAAAACAGCTTTTGCAGCTCGCACATCAAGGAGAGGAGGAACAAAAAAAATCATAATTGCCATATGTATGCAAATTACATCAATCTGATGCCATTACCGAAACAATTAATCTTTAGCAATCACTAAAACATTTTAATCACGATCGTTACAAATGGTTGAGTATTCATTATGCCCTCTAATTAGATCATAAATTGTATGAATACACTGTTGTGGGAGGTTTTGAAGGATGTGACACACTGGGGACAAACACAAAAGCCAGCTAGGACTGATGAAGTGTGCAGCATTAATGGCACTGTGGAGCCGGGGCTGCTGAGCGGGGACTAAATGCCCATTCCTCCCCGACTTCGTCTTTTGAGTGATTTATCGACCGACTGACTTGGCTGAGGGGTTTAGAGCCTGCAGATGTGTGGTCAGGTGACGTGGGTGATCAGGATCAAGGGTCAAATGTTGCAGTATGTCATTCAGCTGTCCTCACGTTGGGGACTGCAATATCAATACCCCCAGATATGATTGATTAAATGGTTCCTGCTAGCAACAGCAGACACAATGTTGGTCTAAATGTCATGTGTTGTTGTATTTCCCCATGTTGTGACATTTGTGCGGAGGCAGTACAGTAAGCGCCGGGGTGTCAGCGTGACAGGAAAAAGATGACAGCCACCGTGTTAACCCAACATTACAGAGAGTGTCCGACTGAAACTGTCACAATCGTGTCACAAAGAGTGAGAGTGTCGGAGACTTTTCTCTCTTGCCGAGGAAAAAGACAAAACCCAGAAATTAAATGCTATCTCGGTTTCATTTATAGTCCCAAGGTTATGTTCACATACAGCCTCAGCCGCCCTCCCGGGACAAAAAAAAAAAAGCATTTGTCTGAAATGCCTGCACACTCTCCTCTGCGCTCCGCCATGTGAAGATTATCGGCAAAATGGAGAGCTGCAATTGCAGGTAAATCAATTGAGGTCTGATCTGTGAAACCTGGCATGTCAACCAGTACATTAGCCCCATTTGCACTTCATTATGTGCACCACTGGGCACTGCGGAAAAAGTCACCATCAGCAGGCTCCAGTACAGACAGGAGACGGGGGGAGAGACCCAAGTCTACGTAGTCATCTGGCAGGACTTGAAATGTGTGTGTGCGCGCATATGTTAGCACCGTGAAGGATGGGATGGCGAGGAAAAACTCAAGTCATCAAAGAGAAGATGGATGGATGATTGAGGGATTGAGCAATTTACTTTGATGAAGGTTCCGGACAGAAAAGCAACACGTGATCTTGGCCGACTGCTGTGCTTTTTTCTTTTGTTACAAAAGGAAAAACAAAACAAGTGGAGAAAAAAAAAGAGTTAGTAGTTCATGGGTAAAACGCTACCCGAACACTCAAGCGAACGAGTGAAAGAAAAATCCTGAAAATCATTAACAGATATAGAGACATTGTTTTTCTTTTGACTTGACTTGAGTATTTTTCAAAATGGAGCTGTTGTTATCAGCAGCACCAAGAACAATACACTTTGCAAAAATCTTGTTTCTCCCTCTCCCGCACTGTCTCTCCCTGCTATTCCCCTCCTAACTTGTTATTTTTTTTCTTACAGTTTCCCTCTCAGGGCCCCTGATCAGAGATCTGAGACTTTGTTGATCTATAAAGCAAAGCAAACCCTCCTCTTCTCTATGTGCCTGCGTAAAAGGCAAAATAATGTGCCTTTTTTTGTTTTGTTTTTTCCTCGGGAGAAAAGCTATGTCAAACTGCACGGAGCATATTCATGTCGACACAGGTTTCGCATGCAGCCGGGAAACGAGTCACAAGTCTTGGAATCAGAGCGATACCTCGTTTTCTAAATCTAATGTACTGTGGAGGTGCTAATATAAAAATTACCAGCATGAAAGGAGGCACTCACCAGAAATATTGGTCTTCTCTTGCAAATATATTGATTTGCATTGTGCTGAACCTTTAAAACAAAAAAGCAGAAGTAAGAATTTAACTCAACTGAACAGAAAAAAAAAAAAAAAAATGAGTGGACAAACAATCTGACCCTGCTGCATAGCTGCTGGTAAACTACTGGAGAGCAAACTCAACACCATCGTTTCACTGTGTTAACAACCTACACAACTTCGTCCTTACAAAATGCTTTCATCATGCACCATTCATGGGGTGCACCAAAGGAGATGGCAGGGTGAAATTAAGGTGAACTGTAGCGCTTATATGCAAATATGCAAGCTGACCGAGGGAGCACTCTGGTATACAAGGAGAAAAAAACCCACACCATCAGTTTATGTACAGAGTAAAAAAACATGGCTTCTCTCTTTTTTGATTAAAACATAAAAAGAAAAAGAAATGGTACAGCTTTACTCAACACTGAAGGATCTCATCTCAGTCCCGAAGAGAGAACGTTTGCTCATAATATGACACTTAGTCACTTGGTGCTGCTGTCATAATAATAATTCACAAGCATAGCAAGTATTCTTACATTCTGTAAATAATCAACCCACCACTTTCTCTGGCATTTCAGAGAAATTAGGAACTTCATGCCAAGCAGCACCTCATCTTTGTCTGTCTTAATCATCTTGAAAACAAGAGTCGAAACAATGATACCACTCTATTTAAAGATGCAAAAATGTGCAGATTCGACTAACAGAGAGAAATTACAGTTTTGACACTATTTCAAAGAGGCATATGATTCCTCATAGCCTGCACTCCTTTCCCTAGCAGTCCAAAGCTGCTTTGCTTGTGGTGTAAACAACTCTAACTTACACTTCCCTTGTGTATACAGTCATACATATATCTATGACCACATCTAAGCTCGCTAGCTGCAGTGTGACTGAGCTAACTAGCTAACAGAAGCTACAGTTAGCAGCAGTTAGCAGTTACTCTGGTGGTATGTTGCCCCCAATTTGTTTGGAGTATGAACTCAACTCATTGAATTGGCCAGTTCTTACATATTGCAGCTTTACAGGTGCTATACAATATTTATAATCATGTTTTTACATTAATGTATAATCACCCGAAACTAAGAACCATTGCGTTTTTGTCGCTTTGGAGGATTCCAACTAACCAGACACTATCTGTGGAAACTGCCAAGCGCATTGTGAGGTTAGGCGAGGCGTATTCAGTTGGCCGCCATCTGCAACCTCAGATGCCGCTAAATTCTACACACTGGTCCTGGCCCTAATTTTTTTTCTTCAGCTGGTCAAGGCACTGCTTTCATGCAATATTTTCAACTTTGGACATTTCCTGAAGCCTGTGTTGCATGCCTTAAGAAGAAATTCACACCAGTTTCTATAGAAAATGAATGAAAGGGGGCATTTCACTCACTCTGTCCAGTGAAGAGATGGCAAACACTGTCTGCTTTGAATGATAAGTGGGCTACACTTGAATAGTTCTTTTCTACCTTTGTGGACAAAGAGCTTTACAGTTTACCTTTCGTTCAACCATGTGCACACCATTCAAGGCAGTGACCTGGCGCGGCGGAGCAATTCGAGGCTTATGGACTTGGACACATGGACAGGACTTGCGCCATGCATGGACCCACTAGCCCACTCCACCTCCTGTGACAGCGACCCATAATGAAACAGGATGTTGATGTCACAAAATACTGTCAATAGGCTACTTATTGTCAGTATTTACTTGTTGGTTTAAACAAGCAGCAACCTCCGGGCAGGGACATGCACATGATTATAGAGGGGCAGGGGCTCAAAGTCAGAAAAGGGCAGTATGTGCACGTGCACATTTTTTTTTCAGGCCTTAATAACATATTATGTAGATTAATGTAAAATTAATAAACAAAGTACTTATAGAAAGCTAAAAAGCTAACTACTTTTGTGTCAACAAATTATTGCCAACATGAGTTTATTCACATTATCATAATACTGAGGTTTAGAAGCCATGCATTAAGAGGTCTGCTAACCTTAGCTGCTTCCTGGCGCTCCTTCGTCCTCCTTCATTTTTACTCCCTTAATTTTTGGCATTGTGCTGCAGGCATAATCAACATGAATCCAGTTTAATGACAGATGTGAATATTTCAAACTCAGATAACCTGCAGCTTATATCCCATCCCATTATTATTATTGTTATTATTATTATTATTATTATTATTATTTTATTAGCCTACAGAAGTAGTAGTCATGCAACTACTACTACTACTACTAAAGCAACCCTACAGTAAGCCAGCATATAAAATGGTACACTATCATTACTGCTTGGACACACACACACACACACACACACACACACACACACACACACACACACACACAAACAGCTAGCATACTCTGAGACGTATATTAGTTAAACAATAAGCTAGACCAATTTCCCGACTTCCTGAAACTGAGTCAGAAACTGACCTGGTAGGCTGATAGACTAATATGATATTTTTTCAAAGGCTCCACATTAGCACAGCTTGCACAACAAAAAGAAAATCTAGTAGGAACAGCAATGTTTACCTCAACTCTTATTAACAAGCAGTTAGCTTAACAAGCACAAATGGCCGCTAAGATTTAAGCACGTTGAATAACTCTAAATAAATAAATAAAATAAAAAAAAACACAAAAAGGGCACTTTTTAATCTGAGGTAGAAAAGCACCCCTTGGGCCCTATGTGTGCACATGCCGGCCTCCGGGGTTGAAAAATGAAGCCAGTGCAGAAGTGCCAAACACTGCAGTTCCTCAATGGCCACTTTAGGCTGGCATCAAAAGCAAGCCAATCTCCATAAGAGCTTATGTTAAAATGCCCAACTTTACAGCAGAAATAAACAAGCTTACAGCCTGCCATGAAACACTTTTGGTCCTCTTTTCCCATCTCTATTTTTAACCACGCTCCGTTCGGCCTGCCACGCTCCAAGTCTTTGCCCATTTTTGGATTAGCAAGGAGTTAAGAAAAACTACTACATAAAGTTATCGGTCATTTCCCATACAAATGACCAATGTAACTTTTTCTGACCATTGTTTTTCTGCGTCATTCAAAAGACATGCAGGCATTGCCCAATCTGCCATCCCCTGGTTTGAGAAACTGGGACGCCCCATTGATGTAAGCATATTTTCCAAGATACAGATTTTAGCAGGAGACTCCCATTTTTCATTTCACTCTCCTGGTTTCCTCCCGGGAACTCAATTCTTCACACTTTCTTTCCACTTAAACTTATCATAACCTGTTTCTGGCACTGTATTGCCTGTAGTCGACTGTACTGCTGCGACCCGTCCTCCTCAGTGAGTGAGGGATGGACAGAGAGATGAGGAGCAGAAAGGAAATTTCAGATGGCCTTGGAGAGAGAGACGAAAAAGTTTTAGAGGAAAATCAAATAACCACCGGGGGGTCTCACCACGTCCCTCGCCATTGACAGGCTGACAAACTGTGCATTATTATTTGTTGTTTTCTGAGAATCAAAAGTGAGATTTTAATTATTTGACATGAAAGTGCTGATGCATATTACTTATCATTCTGTTACTTTAATTTTCAAATGCCAGAATACAGGAAACATGTTCACTGAATTATAAATGTTTTGGTGTGGGACCCCCAGAATCCTGCTTTGGTTAAAAAGATCCTCCGTTTTTTCGAGATCTCAAGGTTGACAAGAAAGGTTATGAGGCTGTCAGGACCTTTGTTGTAAGCCCCTCTTCATTTTTTTGTCTGCTCTGTCTTCTACTATAATTATCTAATAAAGCCATACCACGCTCCAAAAACACAGTGTGCGCTCTCTGTAGGAGACGAGACGTGAACAAAGTGAGTCAAAGTGAAACATTCTGTATGATTAACATCCACCCACCACACTGTTTTTACCGGCACCATAACATCTCCCTGCTTTTGCCCCTTTGTCAGCATTTGCCCAACCTAAAGAGGCCCCTTTTGTCAAGAAAACACAATCACAGAAGCTGCTTCAGTGTTTCACCGAACCACCGATGCTTTGTGCCTCTGGTGAGGCGAGACTCCTTTTTAATACACCCCTGATCCACAGAGCAGTTCCTGATAATTGACGCCCTGACATATAGACACATGAAACGTACACTCATGCAAAATTTCTCCCCAACTTTTCACCCTCCCCCCCGCAGGAGTCAAAGCCTCTCCTGTGTGCTGCAGTAGTAATATGCCGTCAGGGGGGATATGGGTGGCTGCCGGTGTTTTAACAGGGATGACCAGCTCGCTTCTCTGCTGTATGCTGGTAGTCCTTATCAGCCAGCACCATGCCCTGAGCACTGCTTCCACTTCACAGGGGCCACCAACACCTCAACTGCCACTGGATGTTTACACTGATCCCTTCACAGAGGACTCCCTTGGGCTGCCGTCTGCGTTTGTGTGTACTTGTGTGCGTGTATGTGTGTGCACGACTCCCTTGGGCCACAACACAGCTTGTCTGCACTGAGCCCCGTGGAGTGACAACGCCGGGTCTGTTCCCTCAGACCACAGTCATACACTGCGTGCCAGAGGACCGACCAGTCAAAGAGTGAACAAGGACAAGTGGTCATTCAGGCCTGAACCACCTTGACGTGAGCAGGAAGGACACAACAGCGATTTTTTAAATATAGACAATTTTCAAATCAGATATCATGTAAGTTGCTAAATGAACCCTTTTAGTTGTGGTAGAATACGGGACATTTGCAGGGAAAAGCTTAGCCTACGTTACTTTTAGTTGTTACTCTTAGTGTTGGATTTCATCGTAAAGCACGGTGAGTTGTTTTGTTGCTCTAAACCTGTGTGTAACTCCAGAACCTCGTTCTTTTTTTTTTGTGGGAAGTGAGGTAGTGAGTGTTTGGGAGAAAAGGGGAAAAGATAAAGAAACAAAGAGAAGGTTCAGTGCAGCATGACGTTCTTACAGTCCCTGTGATAAACTACATTCGTTTTCACCCTTGAGTCCATGATGATGCCCAATAAATGAGGTGCAGGGCAGTTTGAACACAAAATGGAGCAGAACTAAAAGGCAACAGTATATCTCATTTTTTTTCTTTGGTCCAGACCAACTGAACTGAATAATAAAGAAAACATAATTAAATATCGCACATAATCTGATAAAAAACAAAACCTTTTGGTATTCTAGAAATACCATGTGTCAGTAAAAAAATGCATTTTTCACTGACACATGCTCGAGAGCAGCACCCAGTAGCAATTAGCTCGGCACCGAGAAGTAAATACACTGCAGCCAAAATGTAGAACATTTGTTGCATAAAAAATATGCTGTAAGAAGTTCTTCATTAGTCACCCATCAAAGGAGCGACACACAGGCGGCACACTGAAACCTCAGCTGGCCACTCCGTCAGTGAGATTAGTTTCTTTCTGCTTCCTGTTTCTTATTTCAACCCCACATCTCTTTCAGGCCTTGAGAGAAGGGGCTGTCATTTTTATTCTTTTGGCAAATGAAGCCAGAGACCTGCACGAAACAGACACATCATCGCACAAACAAATATGTACTTTCGCAAATACTTTCATTTGTTATACTTTCATGACACGGAAGGTAGGCGTGAACCCACATACAGTCCAAACGCGCCTGCAACTTTGACCTCGGTATCCCTGTCACTCACTCATTAAATCTGGAGACACATCTCACCATTATCGAAACCTGTAAAAAAAAAAAAAACACCTGAAAACATAACAACTCGGTTCTCGCTAATTTATGCCGCAGTTGCCGAGCAAAACAACACGGAGGAAAAATCTGCGAATTTGGATGAGATGGTGGGTGAGGAGATGAGGGCAACGAGGGATGTAAACTTTGCTGAAATTGTTGAAGGTGAGTGAACTGAGTGAGCGCAGTGAAGACTGATGAATCCAATTATAAAGTAGTGCCAATTTATGGCACGAAGCACAATTTCGGTGTTTTTGTTTTTCAGCCAGGAATTGCTGTTGTTTTGCAATTTCTATGAAAATGTCGAAGGGTTACTGATTCCACCCAGGAAAAAAAAAAAAATCAAACATGCTTGAGATAATCTTACCGAGGAACAATGTGCAGCGACTAGATGAGAGGGCAAATTATTACAACGATTTAACACGACAGAATGTCGGTCGTGTCCTCACTGTCAGAAGCAAATAAGCCAGCCAAAAACTCAATCTGACTTTGTTCCATGACATGCTTAGTGTTTTGCCACTCCGACAACATAGCTTTGCAAGCTCCCAACTAACGCTGGAAGATAAGGACATAAATGTAGTTTGGTTAACTGAAGCCACTGAGAGAGACTATTTCACACGACTTGTCAAATGATCAAATCAACAAATTACATGTGACACCAAATTATAACAAAAATAGTCAAGTAAGCTGACAATCCAGCGCCCTCGACTAGCGCAGCCCAAGGCATCATGGGAATGCCAGTCGACGGCTAACAGTCGTGCTAACGACAGCAATAACTGTTTTCAACCCGAAAGGACATCCGTGGTTGAGATTTATCAAGGATTTATTTTACAAAGTCTCCAAAAGACACTGCAGTGTGACACAATCACACCGAGCCCTTGTTAGCACAGCGGCATGGGCAACAAAAAGAGCTAAGTCTCTAACATTCGGCTTCCTCCAGATATTCAGTATGTGGTATATGACATGATTTGATGTCATATAAGAACATTGAAGAAGACAAAATGGTGATGATAATAATAATAAAAAAAACCTCCCTATTTAATGGCCCAAAATTGATTGTAGTTAAATGTGTTAATAACACAAAAAAATGCAACTTACTATTAAACTACCAGCAAGTTACTGAAACATTTTAACTTAGTGAACTACTCCCCAAATCGGAGGCATCCACACACACACACACACACACACACACACACACACACACACACACACACACACACACACACACACACACACTGTTGTTGTGTTTCCAGTGAGTGAGTTTCTCACAGAGCTATCAGGGCGAGCCACATGAGTGATCATGGCAGTGTGGACTTGTGACCCTGCGCTGGGAGATGGCTTGTAAATGGGCTGGAGCGCATTTCATGCTTTTTCATGAGCACACTATGCAGTCACTAAGTAACTGGAAATAGCAGGGAATTTGAGATGTGATGTGTTTGTGCGAGTGCACAGTTTGGTGTCATTTTGTGTATCAGGAAAATGCGACAAAGAGAATCAGAGTGAGTCTTCTGGGCCGCAGCACAGCTCGTCTGCGCCGAGAGAAGTGGAGCGACGCTGCCAGATCTCTTCCAGTCGCCAGTGTTGTGGGCCAGAGAACGGTCGACTAGAGAGCGATCAGGGGGCAAAATGGTCATCCAGGACCTCTCAAGCCTTCACATACAAAGTAAAACAAGTGAACAGCAGATAGAACATTTGCATTCTGGACGGATGCTTCCTCCGGGGTTGACTAGAATGACACTGATTGTTGAAAGACTGCTGTGC
This sequence comes from Diplodus sargus, assembly GCA_903131615.1. Classification (NCBI taxonomy): domain Eukaryota; kingdom Metazoa; phylum Chordata; class Actinopteri; order Spariformes; family Sparidae; genus Diplodus; species Diplodus sargus. The sequence goes on along the minus strand of CAEMYA010000179.1, from coordinate 4,603,725 downwards.
AAAACCCGAAGGGAGCGTTTCTCCAGAGTGATGGCACCGTTTTCTGTTATATAAGTCCATAATTTATACAGACAGACAAAACTTTACCATCATTTAAATAAAGGCATAAATCACTGTCACAATGGCACAGAAGTGTCTTTTAAACACTTTGTAGTCCACCCCCCCATATTTATTCACCTCTACAGCTTCACATGGATATTTTGTCGTCAAATTCTCATATCTGCACCAATGAATATGAATATCCTTTCCATGACCGTATATCAATCTTTGCAGAGCACAAGTGCCAGCGCCTTCGTTGTTACATGGTTGATGTTGTCCCGTTAGGTTGAGGCCCCAAAACTACCTGGCTCAAATGAACAGAAAGCCACCTTTAATAAGGTTTGATCTACCTACTGAGAGGGAAGTTCCTTGATACAACAGTGAGAAATCCATTAGCACAACACGATGTGATCAGTTCATGTCTAGCGGTGAGGCGTATCCTTCATGTATCAAAACCACCGGCACACAAAGCTGGTGGTTATTCCCATTTCACAGGAAACCAGAGTGAGTGGAGGAAATCTGAAAGTTGTTCAATTAGATCCCGATTTGATCTTACATAAGAGTTTGAATCTTTTAGCACACAGGGTAGTTGCATCACCTTCTGCACATTGTTAATGAGTATTTCTGTAATGGTCTGTAACTAAACTGTGATGGAAATTGGGAGGAAAAACTCCTTCTGTTTCAGAGTCCTGACTAATAAATCTTGTCTTGTTTGCTTTAATTAAAAGCAGTGCTTTGGTTTATCTAAAGTTCCTTTAAATGTTTGAAACACTTATTCTCATCTGAACATGTCTTACTGTTTTGTCTCATGCATTTTTATATCTTTTTCCTCAGATTTGTTCATTAGACACTGGACACATTTTATTTCATTAGCACTGCCCATTTAAAGGCTTGCAGGGGAGTTTTTGTCCACTAGGAGCACTACAGAGTAACGTCGTGACGCGAGGTTAAAGTCAGGCAGAGCCGGTGACATATATAGAGAAATTCCCTGTTGACTCGACCATCTGATCTCACAATGCTCAGTTTGGTCTTAGTGGTATACGAAGGCCACGCCTTTGTAGACCGCGTCCTTTGAAGATTGAGACACAGTTATAAAAAAAGTATTCAAAAACTGGCTTGGAGAATGGAAATGAATTCAGCCTCAAGGATATACTAAGTACAGCTTTTGCACACCTGAGGATCGACGGTAGCTCAGGAGAAGACCGATGGCTGACAAATTCAGGGAAAAAAATCTCCTGCGCGCTGTCCACTTCGCTTGCAAATAAGTTTAATGACAATTTGTGGTACCTTCAACAGAGCAATTTGAGATAGCGTTAGTTAGATATAGTCAAAGGTGACCAGCACGCAGGAGTTTTTTCAGGATATACAAAATGATTTTCGAAGGAAACGTTGACTGAAAACACAACTTTTAGGTCAGTCCACCAGGTACAATACCCTTACCTTTAATATGTACACCTGTTAATAAATAATTGAGTGCTTCAGCCAGTGTTTCTATCTGCTCTGTCACAATGATGGAAACAGGAAGGAAAAGGTATTTCTTAGAAAAGGTGTTGAACAAAATGATTTTACAGTGCCAAATCACGTTTGAAGAGGCAGCTACACCGCTGAGTCGTTGAGTCAAATAGTAGAGAACGGGATAAACTAGACATCACTTTATCAAAGACACCACGCATTAACATCACTCAGAAAGAGACCAGTAACGTCGACGGCTTCAAATTACAGACCATGAATTGGAGTGAAAATGTGTCAGATTTCAGACTATTTACTGTCAGTTCTCCATCAGTAACAGATCTGTGGTAAGCTTAAGTACCCCCCATCAATAAATCATCATCTCTCTGTTCAAATATTTTATTAAAAGATTAGATTTTTTTTTTCTCTATCTTGAAAGTTTTTACGCTCATGTTGCTCCAGTCGTCGCTGAGCTTAACATTCTCGAAGCTCATAGTGCGGTATCGAGAAAGTCTTTCAAACGTGCACACACAGGCGCAGAGTGCTAACCAGCGGGTGCCGGCTGCTGACGGTCCGTTGCGCAGCCTTCCCTCTTTTTTATTGACCTGTCGCTCTTTTCATCCCTCCAGCCCTTGTGGTCTCACTCGCAACTCAACCCAGCAGGTCTTCGACTGACAAAAAAAGAATCACACGGATCACGTGCGTCTCACACGGCCACGTCTGTTGACATGTGTGGACGCACACACACACAAAAAAAGAGATCCCTTGCATCTTCCTCTCATCCAGCGTACACTCTCTGACACGCAGGCTGACACACATGCAAACCCCTGAGCAGATCAAGGCTTATCCACCCACAGTGGCGGTAGCCCTGCAGGATGATGAAGGCTTGGATCCAAGCACCAGCTTATATCTGCAGATCAATGGCTGACCTCCCAACCAGCTACAGCCCGACTGACCACACCAGCTTAAAGCCCGGCCAAAGGCACTGCTCCAAGCTGCATGCTGAATATTATATCAGTCTAATGATTCTCCCCAGAAGCCCAGACTCTGTCAGCTTGTTTTTTTTTTTTTTTCCTCTGACGTTCTCTCTAGGTCTTTGTCACTTGTCTCTCTCTCTTTTTTTTTATGTCAATGCCTCGAACTCTTTCTGCCTACATCTGCCTGTGTCTATGAACGGAAGGGGACCTGCTCCGGGAATGAAAGCAAAGCGCATAAAAGAGTGATATTTTTGGAGGAGCAGAAGGTAAATTTTAACATTCTGTGACATAACTATCATTTCCAGAGCCCCCCAAAAAAGGATGACACCTAAAAATGATCCTGCCACTGTAAGAAACTTTGCAGAGTTTCCCCTCAGACATCTCGATGCCTTGAATCTCCTCAGCCAGAGGCGTTGCTCCCAGTCAACCGAACAAACAAACTACATACGCAGTCAAAACATCTCGCTGCATTCAGCAAATACAAGAGACATGGGTACAAATGTTTGACCATTAGAAAACAGAATCAACAAACTAAATAAATGCGTAGGAAATTATTGTGGCCGCGACTTCATCCATTGGTTTGTGGACTACAGCCGTTGCCATTTTGTTTTTTTTCTGAAACCTTGAAGTGACAATATCCTAGTCGGATCTGACTGAGAACCAGAGTTTTTTACAGGTTCACTGAATTTGACTGTGCGTTTCACGTGGTTGGCTGCAGCTACTACTATAGGGAAGTCGGCTAATTCCATTTTCCCTCACCATGTTTAATGGTGTATACATCAACAGTGAAGTGAGTTTGGAGGCAAGAAGTTACTCATGCAGTCTTTGTCTGGTCCTATTTCTTTTCCTCTCCCCTCTCTGTAGCGTTATGTTCATGAGGCAAAGTATATTTCCCCTCCTGCTCCAGTCAGCAGTCAACGTTACAGCACTCAAACACCTCGGAAACAGAGGTCAGCTGCACGGATCGCTGCTGCAGTCAGGTTAATAACTAGGAGTGACTATAATCCAATTTTTTTATCCCAAAAGTTTAAAAGTAATCTCTGCGCTCACCTCCCGTCGATAAACAGTTCCAGTTCACTCAACACGAGGCAAACATCTTTTGTTCGGTTTTCTTCTGATAGAGCCCCCTAGTGGCAGAAGTGAAATGTTGCAAATTTCGTCATATCTTATATATATCATACATTCATATATTTTACTCTAAGTGGGAACCATAATTAATAAAAATGGACAGGTTGTATTCAAGATGACCTGAGACTAGCAAATGGGATCACAAACTCTTTCAGAAACTGTTTCTCTACTGCTGCAATTGATCAAGTGAGAAGTAGGTCCATTTTCTTGTAGGATTACATTCAGCTGGACATTCTGCAGACCCTGTTGACCACTACGAACAGTGCAAGCTCTAGGTACTTATCGTGTATCGTCTTCACTTTTCAAATGTAGCAGCTCCGTCCTCTGTTCTATGCACTTAATGCTCCCGGAGACAAAACAAGTACCAGCGTAAAAGGATTCACACCACTGCCCTTCGAGACACTTTCAAGCTTTATGTCCAACATGTCTAATGCTCTGAAAGCATAAAGGTGGTGGGAGTGCAGGTCTAACAGGCCAGTGTGTTCCAGACGTTTTTTTTCAGCAGATCGACTTCTAATCTACTTTTAATCAGTAGGAGTCGGCACCCGCCACATAAAGGCTTGGACTTCACTTTGGTAGTTTTATACTTCTGGTCTATGTTCCTCTGACTTCTGCGCTTAACTACATTGATTTTTTTATTGGGTTGTGAATTCTCCCAGGGAACAGCATTATTGTGTCCAGACGGAGGACTGCAGCTGCTCCTGCTGTGCTGCTGACAAGGATGCCTCCTCACTGACAATAGCCAGTGAAAAAAAGAACTAATTGGCCGCGTGTTTGTGGGATAATCGGCAAAAACAAAAACAAAAAAAAACCTGAAAAATTTGCAAGGAGTTTGGCATCCCTCACGTCACATCTCAGGGGGTTTTTGTAATGAATGCTTCAGTCGATGATACTCCATAAATAATACATTCAATTACATCAAAATCTAATATCCTGTCTTTGGTCATTTTAAATGCATGAGTAGCTTCTCCGTGGTGAGTGTGGCAGACTATATTTTCTGTCAATAAAGCCCGCATCGTGATTAATCTGCAGTTTTTTTATCAGGGCTTCTCAACAACAGGTGCACCTCCTCATCCCTCGCACTCATCATTCTGTCACGCATTAAAGCAGAGTATTCTCTCCATCAGCATGCAGCGAAGACCTTGCTACCCCCACCGATCACACCGCTTTGTGAAAGTGGTTTCACTTTATGCCAGCCACATGAACAAGATTTTGGAATAGGACGAATGTAGTAAAGAAACATTTCTCTCTCTGCAATATTTGGCATTAGAGGAGGCGACACTTCTCCTCTAGTGCCGCCATTCAGATTGGTTGTGTTTTCATTATTGTCTGATTTGTGGAATACTTTACTCAGAGGGGCAATTGTTGAGCCGCAGGTGAAGAGCAGGCGTCGCTTTGCGTGATAGCCCGTGCCACCAGTGTGTGAACATGTGTGTGTGGATGCTGACATGTATTGAAAAGCACTTTGAGTGGTTGGTAAGACTAGAAAAGCACTATTTAAATTCAGTCCATTACCAGCTACTCAATGGTAGTACGTACACCAAGAACACGATACCTTCTAGACTAGGGCTGCCCAAAGTGGGGCCCGTTAAGATGTTCAGTTTGGCTCACCAGATGTTTCTAAAAAAGGGTTTCTAGAAAAAATTGTGATTGAAATATGCTCCCTAACCCTCTGGACTCTGCACCTGAAATGGTTCGCCGGCACCTACATTACTATTTTTGCTTATTGTGATGTAATTTCTCAAAGTATCTTAAAAACCTCATATACTTCAATCCATACAATGTAAACTCAAAGGTTATGCAAGCCGATTAAAACGTAACAATTGATCAAATGATTTGAATTGTGTCATAATTTGAAGAAAAAATAAAAAATCGGAAACGCATTTTCAAATCGTGCTAAATCAACACAAAAAATGCATATCCAAAACAATTCTGAATGTAGCAACATGAACAAAATATTTCATAAACACTTCATAAGTTATATAAAATGGTGCTTTCTGACATTCATACATTTAGCAAACAGGTCAGTGTTGGACTAATTTGCCAGCGTAAGTCAATAAGTCAGTACTACAGATTTGATGAATGCGAAACTTATTAGCTTACTTAATGAACTTAATCTTGCTTTTTCATTAGGTCTGTAAATTTGCACTAGTATGGTGATTGCGTTTAAGTTATTCCTCTTTGGAATACGCATCCTGACTAGTTTGCGAGAGCATTAAAACTCAGAGAAACAGCACCGGGAGAAAGATCCCTCAGTACGCGGGCTCAGAGGTAGGGCGAACCGAAATTACTTGGAGCTAAATAGTGCTGGTTGCTTCCCTTGGTATATGTCTTCTCTTATTCTTTGCTTATTTATCGACTGTTCATTCTACGCGTCTCCCCAACCCCTCTGTGGCTGAAGCGTTTCGTATATATACGGCCGGGTTGGGGCTGCTGCGTTTTGTCTGTTTCTGCGTCTGGCTGTCGGTTTCTAAAACGGGCTCACCATGTATGACAAGCACGCATTTCATCATCTCTCTCCATCTCTTTATTTCTTCGCCTCAAGTCCGCATTAAAATATGCATGACTCTGAGTTTGTGTTACAGCTGTCAAGTCTGCGGGATCAAGCTAATCAAAGCAAATCCTTACGAGAAAACATCAAGGATAAACAAGTGATTAGAAGGCCAAGCTCGTGATTGTCTGGGAGAGAGAGATGGAGAGAGACACCGACGCGCACTTAGCCAGCAAGAGCTTATTCTGCCAGGACTGCTTCACCGCCTAATCCCACCCTGTTTGTCAGCCCCTCTGGCCCTATATATATCATCTTCAACTCAGATGTAGGAACTGGAGTTAACAGTGTTGCAGAAGTTGGAGTGGAAGTGTTGCCTGAAGACGTTAACAACAGCGTGTAAGTAAAGTAAAGGAGCTGCAGCAG
>CAEMYA010000179.1:4577433-4594089 GCA_903131615.1 Diplodus sargus | reverse complement strand
GGGGAAAAAAAAAAAAAAGAAGAAGGCAGGCAGCAGAGAAGCGGCAGGGCGACACATTCTGGGCTTTGCATGTCCAATAAATTCAGCAGTTTAGACACAAACTCAAGTGGAGAAAAGTGACTGAAAATCATTATGGAAGAAAATACAAGGATTCAAATTACTCGCTCCAGGCAAGCAGTGATTGCTTTGTGGTGGCAGGGCCCAATAGAGAGTAGGATCTAAATAGTGAACAGTCTCCCTGGGCTGCAAATCACTAATTACTTATTAATGAGTAGATGAGGAGTGGTCTGCGCTTTCAAAGTAAAGACTGGTGAGCAGGCGTGCGAAGCAAAGAGCAAGAGGGAGATGGTTAAAGGAGGGCAGAACGGGGTGAGGGGTATGCAACAGAATCTACTTTTAATTTAAGCCAAGGTTTCTTTGTTTACATGTGAAAACCAAAGAAGGTGTTTTCTTTTCTTTTTTTTTTCAGCGCTCCAGCTCAAAGAGGACGAGCATGTCAAGCTGAGGGAAAGCAAGAATATGACAGGAAAGGAGAGCGTGAGTACGGCGAGAGGGAGAGAAAGGTTAAACAACACAAGGAGGATGGGGGAAGAGAGAGAAACCGAGACAGAGCGGCAGATAAAATACAAGAAAAAGTACAGATAAGTACGGAAATGGAAATGGAAAGCAGACATGCCTATCTGGGCTGACCTTTACTGAACTGAGTCACGGAGGAGTGCGGTCGAGATAAGGCTAATACACTGAGGAGAACATCTTTATTCCAACCTTTTCTCCCGCTGATATTTCTGCAAACAATGACCAATAACAAACAGCCGAGGTGCCAGACCTGTGCACCCCGAGCCGCGTTAAGGATCAGAATCAGCTGCCGCGAAGCACTGAATCATGTCTGGATAACACCTGAGCAACTTCAAAAGCCGGCCTCGGCTAAATCCACTTCGTTTTCATTCATAGCCAAACCCTGCACCTACCTCCACCACCTGCTCAGACTCTGGAAAACAAAAACAACTCGACTGTTTTGGGGCTGGCGCAGCATGAAGGATCCCACACTTACACCTTCACACGCTCACATATTAGAAATTCATTTGTATTCATCAGCTAACCGCTGCCCCCCCCGGGGGGGGGATCTGTGGAAATATGTCGGATTGTTTAGTCAAAATTACAATACAGCTGGGGCCATTTATCTTATGAAAAGCCCGTTAATTTCTTCAGGAGGAAATGGTGTTTTCATTTGCATGCTGAGTAAGGAGTAGCTAGAGAACCCTTTCCCAACCTGTTACGCCACTCTCTCCATGGCTAATGAGGCAGCGAGCGGGGAATTACTGACTCCACCGGGAGCCCTTAGCATGACAAACACACCATGACTTAACAGTTGGCGCAGAGCATGTCCACGCACGCATGTGTGTGATTGTCCGTATGTTAATGCGCATATTCAACGACTGTGGGTGTGTGTGTGTTTCCCGGTGGCTGGGATTAAAAGCCTGAACAACTACATTGGAAATAATTACATTAAATTAGTTTAGATTAGATCAAATACAGCCAATTACACAATAAGACAGAGAGAAAAAAATGGCCAATAAAATAACCCCCAGGTTAAGTGTGCTGTGTGTGTGTCTGTGTATGTGTGTGTGTGTGTGTCTGTGTGTGTGTTGAATTTGCTGTGCAACCAAGGAGAGAAGCTGGTTCGGCGCCGCGTGTGTCTGATAACACGACTTATCACTCATGTTCAGCTACATGAGGTGCATAAATTATTCCCGCTTGAAATCATAGCCCACACTTTTAGCTCAGAGTGGGAAGTAATGTGACGTCAGGTATAATCTCGTGAATTTCAGGTCCAGAATGAGTCAAGAGACTGAAGATGCATGTGATGTTTTTAAAGACGAAACTTAATATATAATCGATTGTCCGGCTAGTAGGACGCCGAGATGAAGTTTAAAGGTCAAGGGACCGAGGAAAACGCTCGGTTTTATAGGAGACACAGAGTATGTGATCGCATCATTCATTTCTACTTGCAAAACCAGCTGACATAACATTAAAGTTCCCATATTGTAGAAGTGGAGTGAGATTTCCAATACTCTTTCGACTATTCAGCAGATCTAGGTGATATATAAATATGAAAGTAGCAAACAGTCAAAACTGACGCAGCCCATATTCAAAATCTGTGCATTCAACTGAGCCATCGGGAATTCCGTAAGGTTGCGATGTCACAACGATACAGTCCCCCAAGCAGTAATCCCCAAAGAGCTGATGCAGAAACACAAAAAAAGACGCAAGTGAGAGTAAATCCTCACACATGGAGAACAACAAAAACATTTTTAAAAAATAACTGAACCAAAAACTCAAACCCTGACGAAAAGCTGCCTGACTTTAACCAAAATACAAGTAATGCATCGACATCAGCCCCGGTCTGCTTCGTCTATAGAATGACTGCTTTGCATTCAGATCTCTGACCTCTCGACACAGAGGTTAAACACTGAGATACCAGACTGATGTCTTTGTTAACCAAGGTCACCCAGAAGATGGATGGGTAATCCAGCGGAATCGTATGAAGTGCTCTCAAACAAGCAAACAAAGTGCAAGAAAATGCACATCACATACACTGACGTACTTGAGTTTGAAGTGGGAAGATTATCAGCCGTTGGAAGTCTGCTTTACATTATAAGTCAATGGAAGCCATTTCTTTTGTCTTACCCTGCTGTCGCACAACAGCAGCACAGAGTTTTTATGGCATGCCGGGACATCTTTTTTTTGGAGAGTATCGGAAAAAGCTCGAAATATTCAAGGTGCTCTGTGCGGGATAAACCAGTGAATCGGTCAAGAGGATTATAAACTATGTTATTATTCCAAATTCCTTAAGAGTTTTACAGTCCAGCTTAAATAGAGAAATGAGGCAGATCTAGAGGAAAAATTCAGCGGCAGATGTTGGAGTAACGGCTGACCAGAGAGATTCTTTCCTCGCTGGAGTTATAGAAGACTCTGGTGGACGAGATGAGAGGAGAACCGAGGGGGGAGAAGGGTAAGGATAGAGAGGGGAGAACAGATAATGGGGAGGAGGGGGGGGTGACTCCAGAGAACATGAATAGTTAATGATGCCTCAGCCGCTGGGGGTGAAACACCAGACCGCCTCGTACAGTACGCAGGCCCATAAACACAACCCCGCCAGTGCAAACACACACAGAGAGAGAGTGAAGCTGAGCCTCTGCCTTCGACACACCGCGTCAAAATGCCCTTCGCGAGCCAGGGTAGACGCATTAACACACTTTTGTAATCAGACCTTGAATTGCACCATCGTCTCGGGGATATCGAGTGCTTTTAAGGTAAAGTTTTCTATTATGAGGACATCTCAACAACTGAGAGGAAAAACTCGCCTTGAACGGCACCGCGAGTTCAACCCCGTAGGATAAAAAAGCGAACGCACAACAAAGCCGACGCGAGATTAATCATCAGCGTCCGGATGTTGGTTTACAGAGTTTGGTAAGCTGGCAGTCAAGTACTGCAAAGTGGCCTGTGATTTTTTTTCGATACACTTTGAGGTTTTAATCTTTCGGTTGCTAATGAGGTGTTTTTGGCTGAATTTTGAGTCCGCGCCGTCCCGCGGGACAGCATAAAAGATGAGCGATAGGGGTGCAATCGCGGTGCAAAAAGGCACTAAAGGAAAAATACCGCCTTTAAAGTTCCCATTTACACACATGCTGACAAATGTGATAAACACACACTGCGAGCGCTAATACTTCATGGGAGTTCATCATCACTGGAGCGGGAGAAAAAGCAATGAGGCTTTTTGGCAGATTTCCTGCTCACCCAGGGTTGACAAATTGCCAAGGCTCTCTGTCACAGCTCCACTTTAAGGCTGCTAACTGTTTCATCTGCTATGATTTAGATCTCGGGCATAAAAGTCGCCCGGTGGAAATGCATATTCCCGCACACCTTCATTTGCATCGCACAACACGGCGCAATTACAGTCACTTTGGATGGTAATTTGTATAAGACAAAGCTCAATGAATCAATAACTACTTTGTTGTTGTTGTTGTGTGAAATTACCTCAGATAAAAAAAAAATAAAAAAAATTCCCTCAGACTGGCAATTTTGAAGGTGAGTACATGGAAACAATCTTCATAAATAGCACAAAGGCGTAATTAAGGCGTTATCCAGTCAAAACAATCCCCTCCAGACTGTCAGAGTTGCAGTTTGGAGGGATTTAAGAGCTACAATATCCATCTAATTTCTCTCGGAAATGACTTGCAAGGTTACAATAAACATCCAAGAAAAACACTTCTCTGTAAAACAACTTCATCCACCTCATCCAGCGGCACCTACAAACATACATCATCCAAAGCAGAAGGAGAATCTCCTCTAAAGAGGAGTCTAGTTGAATGCGCTTGAGCTCGTTGTGTTCATGGGTTATATTCAGTCGAAAGAACAAAGTGCGATTGATAGCAAAAAATTCTAAGATAACACATTTGATTCTGTAAACGCCGTACCAAACCTTGAAAATGACCTCCGAAAAAAACTTCAAGACTTTGTTTTTTCGCTTTTTACTTAAACTGGAAGGTTTTTTTTTAGCTTTGTGTATCATCATTAAGTAAATGTTGGGTGTGCGAGGTAATGGCTGTAGAATAATGACACCATTCAGCGTTTGGATTCGTTCCCTTTCATTTACTTGTCTGCCACCGGGCACAAAATCTCCCAGGAAGAAGCGAAGGCTGCCTGGTGATGGAGTCAGACTGGCAGCCTGGCACCGTTCCCATCTTTTTTTTTTTTTCACATCTTCATTATAGACTAGGTGCAAGAATCAACACGATTTGTCCTGTGCTGATGCTATTTTCCACTCTGAGAAAAAAAACAAAAAACGGAAAAGATCTGCTTGTCTTTCTGCGACAGATGCACTGACGATAATGCCATTTGGAAACGCCGGGGGGGTTCGGGGGGTGTGGGCTGGTTCCACTTTAATTCGAGCGCCACTGAAGAGGGTTCTGTCGCCACTTGAAGGAAACTTTTATACAAATACAAAAACGGTTCGGAGTTAGTTTGATTTGAGGCAAGCTCTTTGTTTGTGGTTGAAACAGTGCAATTTCACAGCCGAAATTAGTATTTGCCCTGCAAAAACCAAAGTAGGAAATTATCTAACGTCGCCCGCATGCGGCTGGGTTACTGAGGACTTGAGGGTGCTCGTCGTTGCCGCCGTCTGTTTCACATTTCCTTTCATTTTCAATATTATGTTTCGCTCTGATTAGCAGATAAATGACCTAAATAAACACGCTAAACAACAAAGCCGATGCTGGGCAGTGGGCTGCCAGCGTCATGGCAACGTATTGGTGGCCTGTTTTTTTTTTTTTTTCATCTTCAGATCATTTTGATGAAATGAGCTGTTATAATATATATCATGGTGTCCTAACCGCAGCCGCACAGTATCGTAAATTCACAATTGCACTGTGACTGTGTTGCACATCCCTTGAACGAGGAGGCAGATATGACGTGTTTGCACAACACGCAAGCTCGAAACTGTTCAATATTTTAGAAACAAAGAGGCATTGTACCGGATTACTTGTACCCTGCATAATTCATCTCGGTACATGACTCAGACAAACAGTGACTAAGAAGTGTTTGAGAAATGTCTTCCTGTTTTAAGCCGCAGCGCGATTTCGAGCCGGTGACTAAAGCGAGATGTGAAGTGACAGATGGGGGCACTGCAAATGTTGCTGTGTATTGTCATATCAGTGGTTATCTTTTCACTCCAGCAGTGCTTTCTCTTTCCCCGCTTGTGTTCCGTCGGAATTAGTTTGTGGTTTCGCCGGCAGGGGGGATCGACCTGAGGCAGACTTACCTGAGGGTGAAAATCTGCACCGAAGAGAGCGTGGACAGAGCCAGAAAAGTAGAGAGGGTCTCCCTCTGCCGGATGGGTTTGGAGGGCGTCATCACCACAAAGTTGTTGTCCAGCTTCAGCTCCGACAGCGGCTGGAACAGCCTGACGCTGCCGATGCGCTGCATGGGCGTATGCCCGGCGAAATAGCCCATCGGCCTCTGCTGGTCGGTGCGGACGGCGCTGCCCTTCCTCGAGTCCTCTGAGCTGCAGTCCCCGCTGTCTGTGGTTTGAACCATGTAGTAGAGCTCCACAGGAGTGCCCTGGGCCTGCTCAGACACCCTCTGTCTGCCCGGCCTGACAGTGGGCGGGCTAAACCAGCTGGCCAGAGGCTCGAGCTCGGCCACGCATATCCCCAGCTCCCCTTTTAGCCTGCATGTCCCGCGCACCTCTTGGGTCTCGTGGAAGGCGAACATCCTGACGCAGGGCAGCTTGTGGATGGCGCTGTAGTCGTCCCAGTCCCTCCCCGCGATGTAGAACAACACCTGAACCTTCGGCCAGCTGGGGTGAATCCTCTCGCTGATGATGTAGGTGTGGACCTTCCAGTTGAACGTGAAGAGGGGCGGCGTTGACGCCGACGTCGGCGCCGACGGTGCGGTGAAGGACGGCGCGTTGAACGGCCCCGGCAGGGTCTGCAGCAGCTCCAGAGGGACGGGCTGCTGGACGGACAGCGGCCCGTAGCTGGCGTTGACGAAGGGCATCTGCCGTGCCTGGTGGACGAAGAAGGACTCGGTGCGAGCCTGCAGGCTGGAGTTCCTCATTAAGTCCTGATTAGCCTCCTGGAGGAAGAACGCCGACTCAGCGTTGAGGATCCGGTAGCTGACGGGCAGATAGATGGGCGTGGGGCCATACCTCTGCAGGCCCTCCAGGATCACCTTGCCGTCCACCACTGAAACAGAGAGAGAAAGACAAATAAGGACACGTTTACCTTTGTTTCAGCAGCTGAGGCAACAACATCTAGAATAATTCAAAAAACAACCCCGGTCATGCGCCAGGGCACTGGTAGCTGTGTGAGCGAGGTTATCGTCTCAACGTGAGCCAGGTGTGAAATCAAAGAGCAGAATGAGAAGAATTGGAGGAAAATAACTCCGGACGCAGACGGCGGCGCTTCACATTTAACATAACATTTGCATGCGTATCCTCCAACCTGCGGGAATCGTATCTGCAGTCGCTTCTAGTGGTGAATGTTTAATGGTTTGCTGGAGACATTTCCATATGATATCACTTTCATGAACCGCTGCTCTTATTTAAAATAATTTGTTTGACTCAATTTAGAAGCTGTTGTGTCTTTCTGAGTCGCCCGCTTATCGGGCTTCTCCACGTTTGCTCCACTAACTCGATCTTTTTTCTTTTTTTTTCCCCTCTCTGCTTCAGTTTCTCCTTATTTCTTTTAAGCGCATCTCTTTTTCAACATTCTCATCTGCCTCCTTCCCTCTGTCACTTCAACCTACTCTTCCACCGCTGCAAGGTACTGAAACGTTGGCATCATTTGTTACCATATGATATGTTTGAGAGTACTGTCGATGTGTGCTATTGTCCCACAATGCAGCATGTTGAGATGAGGAGGCGCTGTAAGACACTGAAACAAGCTGTGGATGGTGGTGAGACAGGAAGAACAATCATGACATATTGGCTGTTGCTGGTGAGGTTATGTTAGCAGTCTGAGCGATGTCCTCTGTGTGCACCTAACGTGCCGTTTTCTGTTCATACGCAATGTTTCTGCTCACAGCTAAGAGAACATTTCTGTTTCCAAAGTATCCACCCATACACAAACAGCTGTCACGGGATTACTTTTTATACCGTCAAAAACTCTGATATCACATCGGCACTAATCTCCCGGCCTCTCTCTTTCCCGCCAGCCGTGCGTGGCCCTAGGAGCTGCTTCCCCTCCATCCCTGTCTCCATCCTGCAGCCCTCCCCACCCCCTGTTTCTCTTCGCCATCAGGATCCAGATATTTAGACTGATGGAGTTGCCCATGAGAGCCCATTGATTTTCTGTCCCGGTCTCTCGTTGCTGCTGCAGACGGGGCAGTGGCAGTGATTTGTGAAAATCACGGCGGCGGCGACCGACCTGGCCGGCCAGATGGACGGAACCAGAAGCAGGCACAAGAGCGGCACTTTAGAGATGGACCGTCCCAGCTCTGACACAAGAGGATGCTATGAAGGTTCACCCAACCTCCTCAAAAACCTCGTTTCACCTTGATGATGAGATTAAAGATGAGGATCGTTTAATAAGATAATTGAGATAAGACGTATGTTTACTACCCATTTAACATTACGTATGCTGATGGTAATGACCTCATATGTGCATTCTGTAATCAAGAAAAAGGGGTCATCATGCCCGCATTAAAGTATACAACAATAGGTCATTAAGGACAGCTACCGGTGCTGAAATGAGGTTTTCATCATCTTTTGTATGTGTGTGAGAAACGTCTTTGATCAAAAGACGCTGTCGTTAGCTGTAACCCAGCTTAATGGGGAGCCTAATGATTCAATAAGAGAGTCAATAGCCGATCCTTCTTCATCTGTGCGAACCTTTAAGTCAAAGTCTGCCGGAGCGGCTACGTCTATTTTGTTATATTACACAGGGACGTGGACTGAAACTTCAACGGCAGTGAATCAGAAGTCATTTATGTGACATCCAGTATTTTTAATAAGTCCATTTTTATTCCCTGATGAATACAAAATGTTCAAAATACGGCCGCTTTCTCCAACGCGGCTATGAGAATTGTGTTGGCTGCCCGAGCCGCTGAACCTAATTACAGACCTCTATTCTGTATAATCACGTATATTAATAGCAGAAAGTCGGAGTGAGATATTGGCAACAAAGTCATGAAAATATTATAAATGAATCACAAATACTTTGTGGGCAGTCGCTTTTTTCTTTGTATTCATGCCGCGCACCTTTTTAAAACTACCCCAGAAGTCAACTGCATTTCTTTTTCACCGCCGCATCCCTGATATGGGAGAGAAAATACCAAAGGAAGCAATGACCTCGACTGAGACAGTTCACCGCAGTCGCCGCAGTTTTGACTGAGAGAAGATGTTTACCCTGAAAACTGACAAAACAGAGAGCGATGTCGGGAGGGGAGCAGGTGCTTTAGTCTGCGCCGGATCAGGCCTCCAGCGCCGTGAGAGGATTTCTCTGTCTTTCTGTTTCTCTGGGCGACGTGACACACTGTCCCACTTACGGCTCACCACGACACGGATGAAACTAAATGCCTCACTACAGCCGGAAAACATTGTAATTTGTAACTTCAGATTTGGAATATGTCCCTTTCTATGACACCAAAGCGGTCGTCGTAAACAGAGAGGCCAAGCCGACGTGATTTGCAGCCCCGGGTCGCCCTTGGATTTTCGTGTCTGCCGCTACTGTACTTGTAAATCATGTCCTCGGGACTGTTTCTGCAAATGAAAAAGGGGATGATTTGTGCAGATAAGTTAACCCCTGTGGTAAATCCTGGTTGTAAACTCTCGTGGAGGATTTCTGGGCACTGCCAACCCCTCAGGACATGTGGGCTGAGGAGTCTGATCGCATATCAAGCATGCGGCTGAAGTGGGCTGGCCTCATCATTAGACATATGCTCGAATCAGGATTTAATGTCTTGATGTTATATTCATGTAGCGTGAACCGGGAGGGCCCACAGGAACATGGGACTCCTGATTAGAATGCATTTAAAGTGTTTTCCGTGGAACTCCTTCAACACGCGGCGAGCAACTTCTAAAATTAACTCTCAAAATGGTATTAAAGCAGTCGTGTCCCCGAGACAGCCATGTGTGGCTTCGAATCAAACCGTTTCTTATAATCACCTGTTCTCATCCCTGGCGACCCGAGCAGAACTTCACCCAAGAAACATAATCCCTTCATCTTGCCTCCCTCCTCCTCCTCTTCTCATCCTATCTTTATCCTCCACCATGTGTGCGTCGTGCAACCACTCCCTGATCAAACGTATTAGCTTGGCCCGACTTCAGTGATACATTAATCAAACAGATTTTCTCATAAGAAATCTATAGAGAGAGAGAAGTGACGGAGGTGAGAGGTGGGGAGACGAACAGCGAGTTCGAGCTGGGGCAGTGGGAGGCGGCGATGATGCTGGATTGTCTTCATGCGAGCGAAGGAGTCACAGATTACAGAGCAGCGAGCGCCGGTGTGCACGGCCCACATGCCCCCTTCTTTATAGCACTCGGTTTAAAATTAGACTTGTTTTTTCCTGCGGAGACGTCGCCAGCGCAGCAGAACATTGCCGCTTTAGAAACACCTGCACACGAGTTCAACACTTTACAACCTGCTGATGCAACGCTTGCCGTTTCTTCGATCACTGGAAAAGAACCACAAGTGGTCACTGACATGTGAAATCTAAATCTGTCCATCCATTGTTTGCCCCAAGGAGCTCTGTTTAGGTCCATGACAGGTTCAAAGGAAACGTCTGGTAATACTGTATAGGATATACATGTAGTCAGGAAAAACGTATGAAAAGGCCAGAACCAGCAAGTGTTGTTTTTTTTTCACTGTTAACAATGTTGGTTATGGCGTATTCATCTGTGCTCTCATTCATCCAAAAATGAACAGAAACACATCGATAAGCCACCTGGTGACATGAAGGCTCAGCATCATGGGCACTGTAGTTTAGTTACACAGCAGCCCTCAGATACCGTCTGGGCACCCAAATGAACAGCAGGAAATAGCTGGTGTATAAAATAAGCATTCATACACTGTTGTGACTTGTTTGTCATTCTGTCAAAACGTTAAAATACCGAACTACTATGGTGGACGTAGTAAACGCTAGCTAATTTTAGCATGCTAATTTACTCTACTAGACTAATATGGTGAACATATTTAACATCAGCGAATTTTAGCGCGCTAATATTCTATGTAAGACGTGCTAATAGACGTGAAGAGATGATGGTGAATGTGGTAAACATTAAACTAGCTGGTTAGCATGTCTCCCTAACCATTTTGCCAAACTATAAAACTTCTAGCTCAAATGTATCAGCTAGCATGACTTGAGATTCTTGCTACAAGTTTAAACAAGATATTTTGAAGATTTGGGCTTTAGAATCAGTGGACTCGGTTTTGTTGTTTTTTTTGTTTTTTTTTATTGGATTTGTTGACAGTAATCCAAAATATAGAGTAGCACCATTAAGTGAAAAGGGAACTGAGATCCCTTCGCACAATTTAACATTGCGTGAAGAGTCGTCTGCTGTCTGCTGGTGCTTCAAAGAATCCTTCACTGTCTTCTCAAGTTTGTCTTTTCAACGTTCGCACAAAACAGTCTACACATCTTTTCAACATCTTTTCAACATCTTTTCAACATCTTTTCAACAGCCTTTCAACAGCCCGGAACTGAGCAGCTATATACCTACTGTGAGAAATAAAAAAGAGGGTCCTTATCATAAAAGATAACCCAGGACTTAGTTTAAACTACTCAAAACATGCCATTATGAAGCTGTTTGATGCTATTTTATTTCTTCCTCCGTGCTTCCACTTTTGTACCTGGAAGAGCCCGAGCTTTTTACTTTACGGATGCTGTGTTGTAAAGAGAAAGGCTGGCTTTGGTGTCTTCAACGCTGACATTTAAAACGCTTTTGAAATCCCCAAATTTTCATTAGTCCACGAGGTAAAACATTAAGCCGTGATCTTTATGTGGCATTTTCTTTTGTTAAACATTTGCTCCGCGTGGAAGCTGGCTCCGCAGAGGGGCTGCTTAGGGGACCTTGAAGTCACCATCAATGGACTACTCGTCGGTCAGTGCGAGAGGTAAGTTTCTCGTCTTCAGCCGCAGAACAATGGATTGAAAAGAGTATTTGGGGCTCTTGGAGAGCTTGATATAAATGTCAGCCACAGCTCAGATGGTGAAAATGCCGTTGGCAAAGTCGAGAAGTTTAAAAACCTCATCAAAGACGGTTTCTGATAAAGACTTGTGCGCCCACAAAGCCGAGTGGAGGCTGAATGTCCCCAAAACCACTGAGCAGCACGACAATTAGCGAAGCTATTGACTGGACTGGGTTTCAGCAAATTTAATCAAGCATTATCTTAACATAATACTCTACTATTTAAAGGGACAGTTTCCCCAGAAATCAATATCACTTATTTTTCTTCTTAACTGCAGTGTTATTTATCCATTTCGATTGTTTTGGTGTCGCAGTTGCAGAGTTTTGGAGGTATCGACTGTAGACGTGTCTGCCTTCTCTCGGATATAATGGAACTAGTTGGGCGAAAAAATTACTTCTGAAATGTAATTTATTACATATTACCGGTTTACCGTCACTTGAAAGTAATTTCAGCTGTGTTTAGAAAAGAAACCTGAGAAAGACCGTCATTGCAAAAACCGTGTTCTGTACGACCACAAAACCCTCCAAACTGGGAGCGCTTGCAGCACTTCAGGGGTTGTCCTGGGGCGGAAAACTAAACAGACAAAGGCGGGGACACTTTCATGTCGTAGGCAGCGACATGAGGATAACACAACACACCAAGCACAAGGCAAAAATACTGATTCAGTGACGTCTGTGAATGTTTATGTCAAACTGCAGAACATCGAGTCATTCCTTGCATTTCTTTGCGTCTTTTGTTCCTTTTCTGCACACGGACCCGCTCTGGCCGCTTGTGATTTTGGAGCGAACTGTTCCGTTGGAAGCTGAAAATGCTGCGCTAAACAAAAACAATCCTCATTTCTAAGAACCGCGAAGAGGAATATGTAATTCGCAGATATTTATTATCCTTTAGGCTCATCCACTCACTGTCTCAAAAGCACACTTTGGGTCCTCTTAAGTGCCGGCTACTAGATAGAAAACTGTCTTCTGTGTCCAGCAACATAATCCCCCGGTTAGTGAAATGTCCTGGTTGGTATCTCAACACAAACAAAACATGCGGGGACTCTAATCGCTCTAAGTGCCCATCACATGCACTCTGACACTGCGGGAGAGCCGGGGGCCGAGCAGAGAGCCCACTCCCAGCTGGGGGTTAATCAGATCACATAAAAGCAAAGCACACCTCATCTTTCATCGCTAGGCAACACATTTATGCAGCGATCGATAGGTGGAATCATATTTTCCCCTTTCAGAGAAATGAGGGAAAATGAAGTATTGTGACCCAACCGAGATGGATGGGGCCAGCGCTTTATGGCTCCAGATATCGGCAATAAGTCGGAGCCACGTGCTTCTTCAAAACTTGAGCTGTTTTCGTCCCTGACAAATCCTATGGCCTCTTTAGTTCCTGAATGGCCTTTGGGTCATTTCTGTCGATAAAAATTCCCGAGCTGACCGAACGTAAGTAATTTTCAGCATGCTTGTCAGCTCTCTTTCAACCCAGAGCGGCCCGCCTCTCATCTCACCTTCAGAGCACGCGGTGCGCACACACATATCACATCAATACGGATATATTAGAGGGGCTGCATGGCGTAATCCTTCGAGACTGTTAGTCTGAGACGGATAAAGACATTCCTCACCCTCCTTTAGGCAGCCATAACAATCGGAGGCAAAATGTACAGCTTAACAAGGACCAGGCGATTACATCTCGTCTCATCACAAAGGCTTAATTATTCACTTGCGTATTAAAAATAGATGGTTTTAACGTGCCCTGCGATTGTGGGTTTCTGTAGGGGTGGTAGTTAAACACTGCCAGGACTCAAAGAAAGATGAAGCCTTTGTGATAAATCCCTCTTTATATGTTAATGTATTTGAAATAATGAGCGTTCTGTGCCATCCGTCAGTAGCCAGTTCAGTCAAATAAATGGACGAGCCTGGTAGGGGGTTAACAATTTTATGTGATACGGTTCATTCTTTTCTTTGACCGCTCCCTTCGACAATTAGCGGGAATAGGGGAGGTAGCGTGCACGTGATACGGTAAAATTTTGCACAGTTTGACATTATCATCAAGGACACAGCGAAAAGAAAGCCATAACGTCCTCCTTTCTCTCTGCCGAGATGGAGACGCAGAGAGTAATTACACATTGCGCGGACTAAACAATGCCGAAAATGAGTTGTTTGTAAGCTGTCGCTTCATAAACAGGCAGTGTGTCGCACCACGGGCGGCCTCAGTTAGATCCGAAAAGGTAACTGCTGCTTGGAATGACATTTGGAATCCATCCTCCGACTCTGCTCGCTGGGAAAATAATGCATCTCGGCGTTACAGGAATCTTAAAGAAACACTAATGGAAATAAAAAAAAAAAAAAGATAAAGCGCCCGTTTGGGCATTAGTTATGCCCGTCTTGGGAAAACTTCCAGCAGTTTCCGAGCATTTCTTTGTCTGCATAAAGAGTTTTTTTTTTTTTTTCCCCTCCCGCTCAGTCTGCAAAGCATCACGTCTCCCTGGTGGGGCTAGTGAGCAACAGCAATGAGCAGCAATTCGCCAGTTGTGCAAAGAGGAAAACAACCTCAAAGCTTTCTGCCTTGAAGACACATTTGGGACGCGAATGGGCTTTTTATGACACTCCAATTCTGTCCATTGCCCGTGGGCCCCGTGTTGTGCATTGTACAGTGTCAAAGAGGGAGGAGGTGAACGGCGGAGCAGGGAGCCGCCAAGGAGCCGGTGGTGGTTTAGACGAGATGAACTAGGAGACGAGAGCTCTTGAAGGAACGGGGCCAAATGTGCTGAGTGGAGCAGAGCAGCAGTTAGCCTTCCCTTCGAGGGCGCCCGCAGGGGTAATCGAAGGCTTCAACTTTAAGTATGTGGGCTCCGCTGTTGTCATTTAAGACCACAGATTGCCTCGGTGAGATTATGAATGTGACCAGCTCTCTCTCTCTCTTTCTCTCGCTCTCCCTCGCTGTGAAGTTAGCGCACTTTGAAAGTGAGTCAAATAAAAGTAGTGACAGTGACGGATGATGCAGCGCCGCGCTCAGACGGGAGGGGGACCTTTGTCATAAATAACAACGACTCTCGGCACATGATAATCATATCCAAGAGAATCCAGTCCAGGTATCCTGTATATTATACGCTGGGGAGTTTTCTTTCTTTCTTTCTTTCTTTCTTTTTTCTTTTTGATTGTGCAAATATATGAAATCAGATGCGGTTAAGTGGGTAAGAATAATGCAGCGAGTTGGCCAAAAGGAGCAGGGTGAGTAATGTTCTGGCATTTCCAGCAAGGTTACATTGTAAGAGAGTCAATGGGCCTTGGACGTCAGGCACTGCAGCTGCTCCAGGAAGTCAAAAAATGCAAAGTACAATATTAATTATGCTCAGAAGAAGGAGTGGGCAGGGGAGGCAATGTAACTTCTTACTGTTCATATAGATAATGATGAGAGTTCTGCAATGCATACAATTGTCTGACAAAAATAACCGTTTCTATTATCAGCAACACTAATAACTTCAATAAATGAATAGATAAGATTAATACATTAAATGCTTATTACAGTAGGTGATTTGTTCATTTTTAACAGGGGGGGGTGGCCCAATGGGAGCACCACCCTGCCCTGACACACCTATGTACACCTCCCAAAGGACATTGTTGCAGGACGCCTTAACCATAATGTGACATTTCTAATTCTACAATTCCATTTTATCCAGTTATCTTCCTTCTCTCCCTACTGCACCTGTCTTTTTATAACTGAATTAAAGTAATGAGTAAATACACCTTTAAATTGTATGCAGTGGACTGAGTTCATTCAGGCAGGGTTTTCTCATGTTTCTCACAACACACTACAAGGTAGAGTTATTTTAATTTGCATGACCCACATGAGCCCTTGGAACTTTTTACCATCTAAATTCCTTGAAGGACACACAATGAACATTGTGCAAAATAGCAGAGCCCGACCAACTTATTGGTATTCGCCTTTATCGATTTACCGGCTGATTTCTTACCTTATATTTAAAAAGTATAATGCAGAAAAACATGCCTGGGCTAATCAAAAATTGGTGTAATTAAATAGTTTGTCCAGCAGAGTGCGTTTCAATGGGGGCTAAAACAGCTGGTGTCAGGAAATGTAACAGTAACTCACTAATGGTTAAACTATCAACCGGCACAAAAATGACAATTGGCAACAAAACATAAGCCACCATGTTCTGAATAGACACACTTAAAATGTTAACAAAAAGCAACATTTTGGTTTTAGAACATAATAGCAAACTTGTGTTTATCTGGTCATTTTTTAGTTTTTATACAATCAGGAGTCTGTTCAGGGCATTTTATTTTGAAAATTGACACTATATGCCTTTCCTGTGTCTTTGGCTTCCTGCCGGCGCGATCTGCTCTGTGCAGCTTGTTGCGGCTTTCGTCAAAAATAAACCAGGCAGCCGGATCGTAAAGCAGCCGTGCCCGGCTTGAATTCACTGGAGCTGATGTGATTTGTAACACACTATCTGCTACTAGCGGATGGAGAGTGATGGCAGGTTAGCAAGGGGGATGTTTTTTGGTGATTTTGCCAACAAGGGGGACGGCATCTCCCCTCAAATCACCGAATGCTTATTACTTTTACCTTTATCATGTTACTTACTACTTTAACTTGCATTTCAAGTAGTATCTCTGTCAGTTTATATTGCAGTTGTTCCTTCTCCAGTCATTGCGTGGACTGTGTATGACTAACAGGCCCAGCCTACTCAACCAATGACTCGTGCAGTTATGTCTGTATGTATTTATTTACTCACATTTGCCCCACCCCTCTGTCCTTGGTTACGTATTTTAATATACACATTTCCCTTCGACCCACCGCTCTACGGAAGCCCTGAGGGGTAAGTGAGGACATATTTTTTCTGGTGGTCCGTTTTCTAAGTCTGATCCAAATAGTTTGTTCTGCTGTATTTATGACTAAAGAATTGATAAAAAAAAAAAAAAGAAGATTAGCCAGGACAGCCTTTTCTTAATAT
>CAEMYA010000179.1:4563988-4577348 GCA_903131615.1 Diplodus sargus | reverse complement strand
TTTTTTTTTTTTTTTGCTTTCTTTCTTTGTATCTCTCTCTGTTTAATTTTTCTTATATTTTCTTTATTTTGTTATTTTCCTCTACTCATTCAATAATCCAGTAACCCTCTTGGCTTCTGATTCTTACTTTTCTAGCTTTTGCTGTATGCGCGCGCGCACACACACACACACACACACACACACACAAACAACCACACACTGTTACCCATGCACTCACATAAACACATACAGACACACACATTTACACTAATGCACTTACCCCAGCTTTATTAAGTCTTCTGTCTTTTTCAGGTAATGTAATGTCTCTGTTCTGTGTTTATGAAACACTGATAATAATTGGAAAATAAAAACAAACAGTAAAACTGTTTAAATTATCAAGTGAGAACAGTAATGAAATTCATTCATTTATGACCAAATAGGCTAAAATCAATCAGAACAGCATCCAGGATTTTGCATATGGACTTATTATAGATGCCAATAATAATGCAGTGCAGCCGTTTAATGTCTTCATCTATGAAGAAGAAATCATTCATTGCCGAGCTTCTGAAAATCCACAACTGATCAATCTGTGTAGGACATCAGTCATTAGTCTGCTGCGGATGATTGATTTCCTACCGATAACTGAGGAAGCAATCATTTACCCACTTAAAGGGCAACTCCACCGTTTTTACACATTAAAGCGTGTTTACAGGTACAGAACTAATCTATTTGTGAAAAAGGTAGTATAAAACTTTTTTAAATGGCTCCATAGGGAGCTGTATGTAATTTGATAACCTGCCTCCCGTGATGTCACTCAGTGGCTAAGTTGCATTGTGGGTAATGTAGGCACCAGGTTTTGAACAGGAAGGATTTTAATCATTTGTTTTTGAACTATTTCTACAATGAGAGGACTGTTTTTCAAAGCGTGCTGCCTATATTACCCACGATGCAATTTAGCCACTGAGTGACATCACTGGAGACAATTTTACACATTTCTTGCAGCTTCCTCTGAAGCCACAAAAGGCGTTATAGTACTTTTTTCTTTTCTTTTTTTTTTTTTTCCCACAGATGTAGGAGTGCTCCCCAAGACCTGTGAACACATTTTAATGTGTAAATTGGTGCCCCTATAAAGATGTTACTTTCACAGGTGCTCAAACGTGAGAAATTAATATAATAGGAGGACACTGAGGCTCGAGTCTATTCATTAGACAGGTATAATCATAGAGAATGAAATTGTGTTATTTCAACTCTCTGTATAGAAGTGTAATTTGTTTCTTGCCCTCATCACATGATCAGAAAGACAGCTCTATTGAGCTCTCCATAATAACAGGTTGTATAAATCAGAGTTAAAAAAGGGTCCATAGAGGTAAGTGAATGCGCCTTCAGGTAGAGACACTCTTGCGTTTAAACGCCTGTGAGTAAGGCTGAGAAGTATGATGGGTTGTAATGCAGTTAGGCTGAAAGAGTGACTATCAGGCTCTACATGCAGGCAATACAGTGGAACTGGCATGTAAAACAACGACATTTCACAACACAGTTGGTGTAAAAGTCATCGGAGATGTTAGCGATGCAGTCTGAGGACGGCTGTAATTGCACAGCGCTCCTGCAGAAGTCATTTTTTACAGCTCAGGGATCTGTATCCTTCTGCCTGATGGAGGAGGGGGTGGATTTAAACAGTGCAGTATAATGTGCTCTGCTGTATGTGTGACTGCATGTGTGTCGAGGTTTATGTGGTAGGGGGTATACAATCCACAAAGAAGAGCACAGGAGAGAGGATTGATTTTACTTATGTTGCATGTGTGTGTCGATCATGTGTGATTTAAAAAAAATAATAATTTTGTCACAATGCGCTGAGTTGTGCTGCGAATGTGCTCGGACGCGGGATTTCTGCTACTCTGTTATGTATTTATGTGCATCCGGGTGCACGTTTATGCATGTGTGCGACTGTCTGAGCACGGACACACTCGCAGCTCCTCAGAGACGACTGCCAGTCAGCCTCGGGCAGGCTCCATCATTACAAATTTAGATTTCGAGCCACCATGCGCCCCACTGGTCAAGCTACAGATGATGAAAAGTTCAACCCTCTAAAGCTCTAACTGTAACATCTGTAAGTGTAGCTCAGATGCATTTTCTTTCCAGCGCGGAGGAACGCCTCTGGCGCAGCATACAGTGGGCTGTGTTGAACGGCGGCACCGGAGGAGAAGTTGCGCCCCACTGACAGCAGCTAGGTGGTAAACAGCCTGGAAGAGAGGAGCCTGGTCTCCACGGCCCTGAGGAAAGTCCACTGCACGCTCCAGCAGGAGCAGAGGGAGAGAACAGACAGTCATTTCGCTGCTGCTCAGAAACTCTGAAATGAGATGAACTCGGAGGTCTCTCCCTGCAGCAAGCAACACTCACGGCATGCGTTTCTTTATCATCCATATCCTCCCCCCTCCGAAAAGCGCCACGGAGAATTTGGACTCTTTGAGTGCAGCTCAGCGGTTAGGGGAACGAGCGGGGGAAATGGAAATAAAGATGCCAAGAGAAAGGCTGTCTATCATTTTCACTCAATGCACAGACCTAGTTTTATTTGTCAGCCTCATCTTTCTCTTGCCAGATTTTGTGACTAACAGAAGACGTGAAAGGTTTAGTCAGATAATTACCTCGCGACCGCCTTGGGTTTTTTCGCTGAGAAAAAGCTTTTCGGAGTTTTCTCCGCTTTTTATAGCCGGTCATAAAATAAGATGCCGCACATCATAAAGTGTCTTTACATCACTGTGAAAAAGCCGCCTCTCTTTGGTTCATCACTCATGGTTGAAATATGTGGAATACAGAGGCCCAAGGTTACCCATGCTATAGGCAAGCAGAATAAATCTAGAATAACTCATGAAAGGGAGTGACAATCTCTTATTCCATCTCCCTCGACAGGGTTTAAAGAGAGTTATCTTTTGCTGCTCCTTGTCCCCATTTCATATGAGCAAAAGGACAACTCTATGGGCTCTCCATAATAACAGGTTGTGGCAATAGTAGGAGAGAAAAGGCTGTCGAGGCTGGAGACTCTTCAGGTAGGGCCACGCTCTCAAGCAGGGTCTGAATTTCCCTGAGCGGGGGATGAGAGGCCTCATGGTACAGTAAGGGGCTGACAAAAGCAAATTACCTTGAAGAATAAGTAAGCTGAAATGTGGAGCACTCTGTGGCAGTGCGCACAGGAGATGAGTGCTGCACATTCAAGCATGCCCTCTGAATGAGAAAATGGATGAACGCACGGATGAATGAGGGAGTTCTGCTCTCGGTCTTTGCATCCCCCCCACAAAACAGGAACGAGAATAACACCTGAATTCAAAATGTCAGATGAAGTTTAAATCCCATCCTAACACTTCAAACATTTAGTCTGTAACTTCGGCGAAAAAAAAAAAAACCCTCCGCGAGACTCCTGGCTGAGTCGGAAACAACTTTAAAACTCTTCTTCTTCCGAGACACCTGCGAGCACCGCTGTCAGGTGAATTTCTTCAAGTCTTATCAGGACGGATTACATCAGCGGGGCAACCTTTAACACCGTTCACTCACCGTCTAATAAAAGTGAGTGGATAATTGTGCGCGACTGTATGTCCAGCCCGAGGGCGGAGAGAGGTCTCCTGCCAGACTACATGAGAAAAATGCTTTGTTTTAACGATTTCAAAGCCGAATTGATCCAACTGTCTCCAGCTTTGATCGCCTTGCTGCACATACACGGGCTACTATGAGGCAAGGTCACGTGATCACACATCACATATTCTGTATTAAAGCGCTAAACTGAAGCAGATCTTATACAACCCTCGAGCTTTTAGAGCCGGAAATAACACATTCATATACTTTAAGACAATTTATGAGGTGGTAACAGCATAGCGGGCTTTACAGCGTCGTTTCTTACGGTCTTGTTCTTGTGGAGTTTACAAGTATCGACTGGACGGTTGCAGTTTTCATCTAATGGGGGTGATATTGTGTTATGGAGGTTGTTTCAATCTAAAACCGGTGTGTGTGTGTGTGTGTGTTGATTCAGAGTTCTAATAACATTGACAAGATGCCCTTAAACTTTAATGTGCGTCATCCAATAAGGAAAGGAAATGTCTTTCAGAAAACACATTACTTAAACTTTACTTCACTTATTTTTCACAGGTAGTTCTTTCAATAAAAAGGTAACTGTCTTTGAAATCACTTTGCCGACAAATCCGAACTGCAGACTAATTTAATCAGCCACATAACAGTGAACAGAAAAAAGCAATATGAAACCTGGTTAAGTATCCCTGTGGATGCCCAAAATTAAGCCATAAAGCAAGGTTTTTGTTTTTTTTTCTTTTCTACTCCCTTGCTGTCTGTGAGACATCCTCCAAAATGTCTCTATCCATGGGCTCATTATTAACGGATGTGCACTATATATATACGCTGTGACAGTGTTTACACAAGTGAAACGTAGTTAAAGTTTATAACTTCTTTTTGTTTCAAAATAAGATTGAAGCCAAGGGTATATCCTGCATTTAAACTACACTATTATGGCATCAACAACATTAAGACCACCTTGTAAAGGTCAGTACAGCCATCACGGCCAAAAGCTGAGTCCAATTTGAAAGCGCTTCAAGCCAGAAGTACAACAAATGGCTGCTGATCTCGAAACTCTCCCATCCCGGTCAAAAGATACCTACCTTTTTTCCCACTGAAGCGATGCGAGTTTAAGGATGCCAAATGTCAGTCCACCTTTTTCAGCCAGACTGAAATATCTCAATGACTACTGGACTGACTGCAATGCAACTTTGTAGACATTCATGGTCCCCTGAGGATGAGACGTAACGATTTTAACCATCAGAATTTTTATCTGCCACCAAAACATCTACTACATGAATTAGCACAGTAGTTTCCCCATGTGTCCCAATCAGGATGAACTGTGACAACTTTTCATTGGAGAGGGTCAGCATTATACCTGCTAAACATGAGAATGTAAACACTCCATGTTGAACGGCTGTTGATTAAACGTGGATTTGTCTTCACTCCTGTTTATCAACCTGACTGCAGATGTGATCTTCCGATCCGACAAAACAGTGTGTCCAACTGTCTTTTGTGAGACTAAACTATTCATCTGTTTGTGTTTTTACAAAAAGGACATTCATGGATTTAGAGGTCACCGTAGGGGGTGATGAGGCGAGGGGTGTTCAGTTGGTCGCAACCTAACAGCGAGATTCCACTAAATCCTACATGCAGGAACTTAAATTTTTTTAGCAAGGTTGCTTGAGCGATAAACCTGGCTAGTAACCTCTAATACGCTGATTACTCTGAGTTACTGGCATGCACACTTGTTGCTGATTGATGCTGACGTCACTGCGGTCTTGACACAGACAAAAAGCTCCCACGTACAGCTAACGTGACTAATGGATGTTGTCGTGCCTGCTTTTCTTTCAACTCTCCTTTTAGCTTCAGCTTTCTGCCATACATCCACCTTTGTATGCACGCTTGCATGACATTTAGCAACGTGTAGCAACAATGGCATTTATGTCAGAGTATGGCACTTCTACATCGATTGCTGTCCTTGGGAATCAGTCAGAAACACGTACAGACTATGCTTTGTGTTGCCTTTGGCTTGTTTTTGTCATATTGATCATCCAGATGCCATCGAGCTCACAATCTAGAGATCATCGGCCCTCTCCTCAGTTATCTATACTAACATTAGCAGGTTTATCAGGGGGGTCAGAGAGGCTACCTCTCTTGTTAAGAACACTGTTGGGATGAAAATGAGCAGAAACATGTGCAGTAAGAAAGGCATCAGAGAGGTATAATGGGCTGCGGGTCCTGTGTGTGCCTCGGAAAGAACTCTAATGAGTGCACTTACATCCTCTCTTGATTTTCTCAATTACCATGTGCATGGGCGCATTTGTGCTTACATGCATTTGTATTCATAACACATATGTGGGTGTCCGAGAAAGCGGCGCAGGCTCTTAGAGAAAAGCACTGCGTTGATGAGAGCAGATCGATATCTAAGCCACCTATTATCATCTCCCGCCAAACTGGGAACCCGCAATGATTCTCCATTCAAAGTTAATGACCTTTCCTAAATACCAGCACGAGAGAACTCGCTTGTTTATGTTAGTTTGCATCGATCCGACACAAGAGTGTGTGGCCCTGGACATATTCGCTGTATTCACACAGGCCCCGTTAAAACAAAGTCGCTCCCCGGGTTTGATCATGACTCCCAGGGTGGAATATAAACCAGAGCAGATGGCCAGCCAAGCAAGACAGCAGGTCCTCTGAGGGGCAGAAAAAACAAAGCAGGTATTATTTTTTCATCAGTAACTGCAGCTGATTTACCAGCAATGTCTTTACTTAACGCTCAGATTTCAATGGCTAGTTGTGTTTTAACAACCCAGCTGAGCGCTTCACGAGCACTATATTGGGCATCACGCCTCGCAACTCTTGGCAGCTTGGCATCGCTCCCCTTGGCCACCAGCGAGCTCTTGTTGTTTTTTTATACTCTCACTTCAGCAGCAAGAGCCATCAAAGATAAAAGCACAGTTGCTCTTTGTCACACAGAGACAACAGTCATGAAATTTTAACATCTAGGAGAACTGATCTCGCGGTGGAGACAACACCGGTCCCTGAGCAGAACTCAAATTCCGTGACACAGATTCCGGCGAATAAAACGTCAGCCTGTGAATGGGATGATTGGGCTTGTTATTGTGTCTCTTAATGAGATCTGGTAAAATGCAACGCATAAACAATTCGAATGACCATTGTCGAGAGCATATAAAATATGCATGCTGCTTCTACACATACACAGTAAATCATTCTTACTGTTAGGAAACGATACAGTTCTTTGACCAATAAAGACGCAAATCGGACTCACTCGTGGGACAATTAATACGATTTTAAAGATAATACACTCTTAATTAAAAGTTTGAGAAGAACAGAATAATGTTTAAATGTTTGATCAGGTTTAAAAGATTATCCTCGTAGTCGTATAATCCATTAATCGAGTTTATTCTCTCCAATTAAGTGATTTTCCCAAAAGGTGACATCTTTAGGTTTTCCTTTGTTGTTTTCGACTTACAGTCCGAAACATTCAACTTATGATAACACAAAACAGCTCGAAACAGCTTTGCATACTAAAGAAGCTACAACCAGCAAATGTTTGGCCTTTGCGCTTGATAAATTAATTAAAAATCTGTTACATTAATTATGTTTGGTTCATGGTCTGCCAATCAGCTAACTGAACAATGAATTCTCCAAATTAGCTTGTTATCGACGAGATGCATGGAAGAGATAGAAAGAAGAAACAATACAAGATTTTTGAGGTTTTATTGCATTAAAGGAATTGCCTTCAAACCGCGCATACCGTCCGAACAACCCATCTATGACGACACAGGTCCACAGTGGCTACATGACTCTCGCCCCCCCGAAAACTCCACAAGGATGCCGCTCATAGCCGGGGCGATCTCTCCGGGGCTCTCATTCTCGACTCAGCATCACTGTGAACTCATTTCTCAGCCACACAGGATGTTTCACGCTTCTCATGCAGTCGGGGATGAGATGGCTTCAAAGGTCACGCTGTTTTCTGTGTGATGGGTCTGCTGCGCTTGGGAATGAAGATTGCATGTGTGTGCTTGGGTTACCTGTCTGCGTGTGTGTGTGTGTGTGTGTGTGTGTGTGTGAGCAGGCACAGGTAAGAACATTTTGGTGGTGTGTTTAGCGTAAAAGTGTGCATTGACGAATACCGCAAAACAGAACATGTTTCAGTTTGTAAGTTTTGTTTGTGTGTGTGTGTGTGTGTGTGTGTGTGTGTGTTCTAGATCAGTGCACAGCCCCCCTGTAGGGATCAGTGGGCCATGTAGAGGAGCGCCTGTTCCTACCAGTACATAGTGCTGCTGAGCTGACAGCACACACTGTTCAGTGGCTTGGATATGAAAAAGAAAATGGGCAGCTCAAGGGGGGTCTTACACACACACACACACACACACACACACACAGGCACTCCCAGTCGCTGCAGTGTCTCTCTTGATTTAACGCCGAGACAAAATTAACAGTGGACGTCTCTGGGGTTTTCCCGCGTTCGCTCACACGAAGCCTCCGCGTTAACGATTTGAAGATCTCGCCCAAAAGATACCCGGACCTGTCTCCGCTCCTCTATTATTCACTTTATCTCGAGTTCAACTTCAAATTGTCTCTCTATCCCTTTCATGCATCATTTACTGCCTCCTGCTCGGGAACTTTTCAGCGAGTGCATGTGCAGGAAACAATAAAAGAAGCCCCTGTGACTTCAGCTTTTCCTGGAGCAACGTTGATTTAATTAACGCAACATTTGTGAACTATTTCCCTTGTTTGTTTGTAATGTCTTAGCTGATTAAATGTCGGGAAACAGTAAAACGCATTTTCACAATTTGCTTATTAATTCAACAAACCTGAATGACAAAGCACAGTGCTGGGTTTGGTTTTGCATTTCCTGATCTGGAGCCTTCCAAATTGTCTGAGTACCTTCCCTCCACATATGATTATTTCAGAAACTTACATACAGGATTGTTTTTCTACGTACTTTTTTCCCTCCTTACCCAAAATGCAATTTACCCAATCACAGCTGAGATTTGAGTGTGTTGTTCTTGTAGCGGCGAATGTAGCCGCCAGCCCCCAGCATCAAGCGGAGATGAGGAGTGGACTACAAGGGTCGCTTAAGTTCACTTCTTTGAGTTTTTGCCTTTTAAACCTGCAGCGTTAAGCCTTAAATGACATCACTTGAGGCAGTTTATCAATAAAACACACCTAAAGTGGCTTCTTAGATGGCCCTATGGGAGATAAAACATGATAAAGTGCCAATAGGCTGCCCTTCCAGTGGACAAAATTCGATGAACTGCCCCCTCTTCGCTCTGGTACCTCTCCAGATACAGCTGGTGCCCTTTTTTTTTTTTTTTTTTTCGCCTCTGCCCCTCAAACATCCCGAGTCTGCCACTGCCCTCTGGATCCAAAAAGACTTTAAACAACATTATTTTTTCCCACATAGCCCCGAAGACCTGTAAACAGACTTTGATGTGTGATATCAGAGTGGTTCCTCTTGGTTAAGGTGAGGGAGAGAAGACGGACATGATTAAAAGAAGCAGTGCCGAAAGTAAGAAAAGGGAGGATGGGAACATGTCGAACCCTGTAACGCCAGGCGACTTTCTTCTTCGCTTCTGAGAGACAACTCGCATGCTCCCCTCAGCTGCGGACGTGAGTCTTTTAGGCTCGTGAACAAAGGAGCTACGCTACAACGTTAGCGTACACCTCCCCTGAGCAGGTGATGGTAAACTTTGATCAACTGATGTCATAGTAGAATTAACAGAAAGATGGAGGAGACCGATGAGAGAAGGAGGAATAGTTTCAAAGATAGTAACACCATTACAGCACATTGCATGTTGTGTTGCGTGGGCCGCATGCCTTTACATTTAAGTTACCACTGGCATGGAATAGGGTTACAGTACACAGGAGCTATTCATTTCCTAACAAGGCTTTTATTGTGGCATTTTTTCACGCGACTTGAAACGTCGGTTCTGATCTTCACTCCAGTTTCCCTCGGCAGCACTCCTATTTTATTTACCATTTAGATGTTAAACTTTAAGACAAGTGAAGACGGATTGCCGTGTGAAATGACGACACGATGAGTTACAGTTTTCCTGGACTGATGGACTGTAGTGCTGCCACACTTTCATTTATGGACCCTCGCTTTATGTTCCTCCTGGGAGCTGCTGAGTCTCATGCCACATCTAGTGGCGACATTCAGTAACGTACATCATATCAGACTGGTTTGGACTTTTTAAATCGGCCCAACTCCAACACAGACACTCATTATTGTGTTGTCCTGGATTAAGAGTAGAAGTGTGATGTCATGATGCTGGGTTAGAGTTCATTGAAATATCAGAGATGACAGTTAAGCATGTGTTTTATCATATTCAAGCTAGTTCCCATACAGTGCACTACTGTACTTTCTATTCTTTGATATGAAAAAAAAAATCAATTTTATCCAGTGAAAATGGAATTAGCAACTGAAAATTACTTGATAAAATTTTTTTATTAATTACATACAACATTGTATTGATAACAATCGCACCCTTCCATTGCATTCATCACTGCACTGCTGTTGTTAGAGTCATCTGCCTCCTCACGTGGTTGCCAGTTCGTTGCACTAGCTGAAATTGCTAACGCTGGCAGACAAACCTTAACAACGCTACTCTAACTATCGAATGTTAATGTTGCTAATAAAAGCTAGATAATTTTGCTGTGGCTACGACTCGCTGACCCTAACATTGCTAACAGTAGCTAACGTTAATGCTGCCAATGTTAGCTAACTAACATTAGGTCAGTGCAGTATACTGACCGCATACTGTAGAGCTCTACCATTTTTACATTTATCCAGACTCTTGAGCGCTGATGAAACACCCAAACAGTCATTTCGGAACTGGCAACATTTTTAGAATGATTGATTCACAGTCATAATAATGTTTTCAAGGAGAGGAGTTACTTTTATTCTGTCAATCTTTCTCCAAGCTCTGTATTTGTATTATTTAAAAAAAAAAAAAAAATGTGACTGTCTCTTTATAACAGCCGTTGGATAAACTTGTTTTAGGCTTGAGATGGCAAACTTTTAGAACCACAGTGTTAACTGACATCAAGGAGAGCTTGAGGAAAGCCTTGACTATTCAACATCTAATGCAAAGGCTTAATGGAGATATAACAGGAGGTCAGACTGAGCCCATTCAAGTCTTTACTGTGATTGACTATGGCAGCACACTGGCAGCCGAGAGCGAATGGCAGCCAGGGAGTCACGCTCAGATTTTATTTTTTTTTCCTCAGCCCTTTCACTGAATTGAAAGAGCTAATATTCAAATGGAGTTTTGACACATAAATAATAGATGGACAACTGTAATGTGGGTGTTTTGTTAAAAAAAAAAAAAGAAAAAAAAGAATTCAATTTCACAGACAAATCCAGATAGGCCTGCGATCTGGCATTTACGGCTGGGCATGGTCTTGAGAGGCACTGCTCTTTTAAACGAATGAATAAATCTTTGCACTCTGTCGGTTTTACAGTTGACACACAATTAAAGTCATTTCAATTCATTTCATAAAGCGCACATTTTTTTTTTTTATTCATCTTAAAGTAAAGTTCATTTGGGGAGCTCATGCAGAGAAAATATTAGCACTTTTGATAAAAAAACAGCCCTTTTTGTTTTATGTCTCATCTCCTCCCTTCCTGTGAATTTGATTTATCCGCTTCTCCTCCTCCTCCTCCTCCTCCCTCTGTAGCATCAGCCTGTGGCTAAACCCTGGAGACACAGCAGCTCCACTCCCTCAGGTCCCCATCACAACCACATCACACAGACTTGACACCCTCATAGTACAACCTGACATCCTGTCAATCACACACACACACACACACACACACACACACACACACACACACACACACACACATAAAAGCATGTACTCTCATTCATGTACATACATGTACAGTTGAAACGCGTGCATGGAGGGAACGAGAAAATTGAAACAAAGATGCACTTCAAACGAAACACCACTGGCGTCATCATGAAACGACTCTGCGTGCGTACGGCCACAAAAAGAGACGGATCGAATTCAAACGAAACACGCGGGCATTAAACAAACACTGAGGGGAACAGCAGATCCGTCCCCAAACACAGGCGACACGGTCCCTCGTATGGCAGCGCTGAGAGGAGGTGTGCGGCGGCTGTCACAGCTACTGTCACGGTCAACTGCCT
The DNA here is from genome assembly GCA_903131615.1 of Diplodus sargus. Taxonomy (NCBI): domain Eukaryota; kingdom Metazoa; phylum Chordata; class Actinopteri; order Spariformes; family Sparidae; genus Diplodus; species Diplodus sargus. The sequence continues at coordinate 4,565,628 of CAEMYA010000179.1, read as the reverse complement.
CTCCTGCTGCGCTCCGCTCACTTCATCCAATCTACAACAGTCAATATTTACAGCACGCCAGAGGAGACGCTCCCCGCCGCCAAAACCAACCATTTCACTGCACCTGCTGCCTGGCTAATTAGAGACATTTGTCTTTCATTTAGCCAAGCTTCAAGTGTGGGAACGGCATCAAAGAGATGCAGGCAGCATCTTTCAGTTTCGCTTTCAGTCAGGGCTTGTGCCAAAAAAAAAAAAAAAAACTGTCTTTTTTGCTGTTGTTGTTGTTGTTGGTTTTTTTACCATATCTTAAGCTGTGAAGAAAAGTTGGTAAATGGCTCGCCAGTCTGCTGTTTCCTGTTGTTTCACTGTCTGTGTTAATGCTACAATTAGTGAGCTTTCCAATCAAAATGATCCTCGACACAATGTTCTGCTTTAATTAAAAATACAATTTTAAAAAATGTGTTATGGGGACTGGACAGCACAGCTTGTCAGAGTTCTTTAATGGCCTACTTTGTTTTGTCAAGATTAGCCTGGACGTTTAATGAAAAGAAAAGATTTACCTCTGACAAGCAAGATTTTTAAAGCTCTACTCATGCATACCTTTGTAGTCAGTCAATGGTCAGCTATGGTCTATTAACATATCCAGCACATACTGGCATTCATCATGGCATCCATCGTTTTTAGCAATTCCTGTTAAAAATGCCTGGCTGTTCAGCTGCTAAAGGAACATCCTGTTCTGTTTGATGCTGGGCAGGTAGAGAACTTCATCCAGTAGGGTTTATCTGTCTTATACAGGTTGATATCGGTGATAAAACAGGACTATACAGCTAATGATCTGACAGAGTCTAAAAAGCCATATAAAGTCATTTGATGCGTTGTGAAAACAAAAACATTGACACCTTTGGCATCAATTCTCTGCAAATTGATTTCGGAGTGAAAGGGAAATGCCATGGAAGTGGGGTCATTAATCGAAAAACGTACACCAATTTTGTGTCAGCTGTAGCTAAGGAGTTATCATAGATAATCAACTAAAGGTCCCATGATGTAGGCAGCCAGATCTCTGTGTCTTTTTTTATGCAAAGGAAGGTTTAGAACCTGTATAATTATTGTGACAGTTTTAAAACACCCATTCTACAGAGAAATGCACACAAATGAGTCATCGGGACTTCTGTAACATTGTGATGTCACAACTATATAGCACTGCGAGCAAAAGGGCCCGCTGACCAATCAGGGCAGACTGGGCTTTCAAAGAGGAAAGCACTCAAATGGAGTATTCAGACAGAGGTGATGCAAGAAGATGGAGCTTATGAGGTGAAAAAACATGAAAAAAAAAATCTGAATATGGGAGCTTTAATTGCAAGTTTGGTGGTTTAATATCTGTCTCCTGTCTCTGTAACTGAAGAAAACATCAGCCTGTGCACAGAAACTATGGCTTGCATTTACAATACGTATGTATTTGACAGTGACATTATTGCAGATTTTTGATGGGGAACCTTCTGTGACACCAGAGCCAGTTCACCATTCTCATGTTCCTTTCAGCGAAGTCACAACTTGTCACGCGTAGAGCCACAGAGTCGCAGCCCTGGTGATGTAAATCGTCTGCTCGAGTGAGCGTCGCTGTTGTTTTTGTTGAACCTCCCCTTCGTTCTTTTTTTTTTTTT
>CAEMYA010000179.1:4553607-4563980 GCA_903131615.1 Diplodus sargus | reverse complement strand
TTTTTCCTGTCTCGTGTGCCTGTGTCTAAACTCTGATTATCTGTTGTTGATGTCGCGCTCAGATTTCAGCCTCGGTGAGTCTTGTACCACTTCACACTACGTGAACCAGATAAAATCAGACATGTTTGAAAACATCTTGTCAGCCTGCGGTGCCTCACTCTGCAGCCCTGAGCCTGTTCACACAACAGGATAATCTACCCGGGATGCTGGTGATGGTCAAGTCGAGTGTGGAATTACTGTTAAAATCGTCCGGCGTGACCTTGGATCTGAGCACAAATGGGAGGGCTCTGCTGTGTAATAATCATGCTGAGATTGCAGGGGCTGCAGTCTGTTTCCCCATTTTTCCTCCATGTTGGTTATCTTTTTGTCATCCAGCCCAAAGCCCAAATGATTTTACACACACATTTGTAACACAACTCTTTAGATTTCTCTAAATGAGGCAAGAGCTGTGTAGATGCTGGAGGGGGAGCCTTTAGGACCAATCGGTCGGAACAGAATGAACGCTGTGAAATTATCTTGGCGAAAATAGAATCTAAATTAAAGTCCTCGTTATTCAAGTTCAATGTGTCCATAATGGAGCAATTAGCACTGGCTACTTAATTGCTGCAAGCAATCAAAGCTGTGAAATGACGTGTTCAAACGGTGCCGTGCAGTGGGATCAGACTGGAAACATGATTTAATTTAATTGCTCGTTATTGAGCAGATTGTCTGCGGTGTCTCGGGGTCATCAATCAGCAAATCTGCGGAGGTAAGGGCGGCTCGGCTCTGCAGAGCAAACTGTATTTTTTGCTTTCTAAATGTATGCTTCTTTCCCTTAAACATCCTCTGATATTCTTTCATTCTAATTGCCCGCCTTGCTGCGAAAGTTGCCGGCGTTCGCGGCGGGGGATCGGCGCTCGCAAAGGGACGTGACCACACTAATGAAAACACAAATCTCGCTCACTCCCACAGCTCTCAAATCGCACAGATGGGGGCGATGTTCGAGAAAGGCTGCTTGCGAGCGAAAGAGAAAACAGAGAATACAAAGTGTTCTCGTAAAATGGACAGCCAAAAAACTAATGATGCTTCCATGATGCAGTTTATTTCCCATGTATGTGATTTGGGTAAAGTTTTCTTTTTGTTTGTTTCTGCTTCTATGCTGGACTAATGCTTTCCTCACTCCACATTGAATGCTGGGTATTTCCTGTGGAGAACATAAAGTACACTCGACAAAAACATACGCTAAAGCGAATGAATGATGAGGGGGGAGGAGGTGTGGCACAACATGCTACCGAGCAGAAATTACTGCAGCTCCTCTGACAGCAGCGAGCCGGCAATCTGTGTAAGATGCGGCCTGTGCAGCTACAGTAAACTGACAGCATCCCATCCTTCGATCACTGCTCCCTGTCGATATCACAGTCAGACCTAGAAATATTTATTAGAGTGGGGAAAAAGAGGTTTTTTTTCTTCTTCTTTTTTTTTTTTTCCTCCCTTTCTACGTGCACACTGGAAAAAGTGAGAGCGGCTGGTGAGAGAAAATTGGCACTCGCGCAAACCTGGATGGATTCTGCACAGTTAATTAAGATAAAACGATTCAATTCTACAGAGATCGAGGCAGCGATTCAGCGTGCGCCGCACGTGGGGGCCATTCTGATTAGCAGCCAGCCAGAGCATTCCTCGACATTTTGATGCGAGACAATCTTTTGCATTTTCAATTACACACTTCAACAGCCCTCTAACTACCAAAACCAAGCTCATTTGCATGATTGAAATATAATTATTGGTGTGCCAAAAACACAGTTCTGTTTTGGTTCCTGTCGCAATCCTTTTCACTCCCTCCTGTTTTCCTCCCCGAAATCATTATCCGGTGATGGGGCATACGAGCGAGTGCATGAAGATTAAAGTTTGACTGCAAGGAAGATGATGAAGCTATCAGGCTCCTGTTTGTATTAGTCTGAGTAAAAAGCATGAGCAGGACCTGAAGCTCCTTTTTCTCCCAAAAACCCAAAAAGGGGAATTCTGGTACACAGTATTTACACCTGGGCCAGATGTTTAAACAATTTGGTGTGTAAAGGATTGATAGTTACCAAAGGTTTTGTTTTTAGTCCAGAAGATCGCAACAGCTGGCAACAGCACCGAGGCTGCAATGACTGCAACATAATCCTTTGGTGCAAACTCCAACCGCCAACTTAATTTCCACTTTAAGGGCTTTTTGTTGCCACTTTCTGATATTGTTAAGTGCCTGACGGCATCTTGGACACGATTCCATCTGCCGTTTTGCTAAGTTGGAAATAGGCAACTACTCACGTTTCCTCTAGTGTTTCCCTGTGGTATTACTGTTAGTGCCACTTAGCATCATGGGTACAGCTAGCGGCCCGGCTACTAACCAAAGCAAAAAAAACAACCATAGGAATCCCAATTGGACCGTCAGAAATCGAGTTTTGGTTATTTACTGACCTAATAGAAAGAATGCTGGCTTTAAGGGAGAACACATCAACACATCAACGGGGGAAGAGACTCTCACACAGCTCTTGGAGCGTTCTCCACTGAGTGAATGCCAATCCTCTCACCTGTGTTGTCTTTCTCTTTCTTCTGCAGTGTTTCCACAGTTACCTGGGCATAGCGACTAGGGGAAACAATGCACTACTTCTCTTTGGTATTACTGTTAGCCACATTTAGCATCGTGGCTACAACTAGCAGCCTGGTTACCGTCCAAAGCAAAAGAAACAACCGAAGGAATCCCAATTTTGAATTAAAATCCCAATCTCAGTTAAAAAGCTGGCAGATTTGTATTACTGACCGATCTGATAGAAAGAATGCCAGTTTTAGTGGACAACACAATTCAACAACGGAAAAGACTTGGACACAACATTGGAGCGCTCTACATTGAGTTACTGCCAATCTGTTCACTCTTGTTTTACCTCGGTTTCTATCACTCTTCCTCTTCCACTTCTTTGCCTTCTCCATCAGCGGGAACTGTTTTCTTTTACAGCGTTTCCACAGTGACTCCATTTGTTCCATGTTTCTTCCTGTTATGGTTGCACTATGCCATAATTTGACCATCGTTATTTTCCACAGCCATCATACTGCACAACCAGTCCTTAAACTTAGAGTGATGGAGCAAAAAGTTTACCACTGCCAAGACTAAGATCCTTTTTGTGAAACACATCAAGCGCTCAAGGAGAGCCATGACTTTGGAAATAAATTCTTGCCGGCAGTCCCTTTTTGTAAACTCCAAACTTCTCTCTCCAACTCTGACTCACATTCCCACCACTGAGATTTTAGAGACAGACTTCATTTTTTCACTACAAAAAGGTTCAAAGTCTTTAACAAAATGTCTATCGCTGTAGGAACCATGTCCATACTGCTGTCTGAAGAGCTATCTCAGCCTGTCAGCGGTGAAAAAACATGCACTTTTGGTGGACGTAACTTTGATAGCTGGAGTCGCGCCAAAGGATCACATTGCAGCCGTGTTGCTGCAATCTGCTGGACCGATTCCAACATGTGTGCGTGTGTGTGAATCATTTACACGGCAAAATTTGCGAACATACTGCCGAGGTTTAAAAGCAGCTGAATTCCTTTTCACAACTCTACAGATTTATTCATGGCATGAACTGATAACTTTTCTTACAGTCTCCTTACCCAAATCTGTCTTGTTTCTGTTCGCGCGAGAACTTTGCTGAAGTTTCCGCTTGTTTCCCCATGCCCGAAATAACACAAGAGTGGCGTGTCGTTGTCGAGATTTTTAGGAAAGTTTTGCTTGTGTGCAAGTTGAACAAGACCACAAAATCAAAGTGGTGTGAGTCGACGGTGGTCTGAAATATTCAAGAGAACACACAGACGGCATTTTATTTCTGGGGAGCCCACCCTCAGCTTGGGGGCCCTGAGTCATCAGAGCCTCTGTGGACAATTTTGCAATTGGAATACACACATGACAGCTGGTGGAAGAGAAAGTGTGTGTGCGTGTGTGTGTGTGTGTGTGTATGAGAGACAGAGAGAGAGTAAAACGGGGGAGAGAGGGAGAAGATGTACTAAACAGAAGCTCTTGACATGTAACTGTTCTGCATGCCCCGCTCGTCGTCTCCTCTGCTTAGTCAGGAGATTTATTAATAGAGCCAACAGAGGCAGCGCAGATGGCTGTTATGACACTGTTATATGTTTTCATGGGTCACTGAGCGGCTCCCGGGCATTAGTCTGTTGTCTGTTAGCAGCATGCTGTTCTTTTTTACCTGCAACACACACACGCACTCCCGCAAAGGTGAAGTTTCTTCCCCCCCCCAAAACACAGATGGTATTTACGCATCCTCTCAATTATCAGCAGCTGGGACCGCCACCTCCACGATCAGTCAGCGAGAGGATGCTCCATTACAGAGTTAGAGCGTGCGCGTTGAACAGGTAGGGTCAGCTCTCGTTTGTTGCCGTCTTACGTTAAAAGTTAGGACAGTCACTTTCACGCTGATCGGGCAAAACTGGCGGCCAATCGCTTATTTACTCCCCAGATGGTGACGGCAGTGACCTGTGATGAAAGTGATTAGCAGCAGCCGCGTTGGCCTGGAGCAGATACAGTAAGTAACTACATGGAGAGCCGCATGTGGAATAGATAGGCTCCGGTACGCTCTCCCAGGCAGCCTGGAGTGAGGTCAGAGAGAGGAATCAATTGTTTCGGGAAGGACACGGAAGACGTCTTGTCTGTTTTGGATGGCTTCAATTTCATTTTGCCGCGCTGCGTTGTGGATTGAAATGTCTCTCTCCCCCCCCCAGCAGCCTTGTTTACTGCCGTTTGTTTTTGTCTGGCAAGGCGAGGGTGATCTCGGCCTCGGTATTTTCTGTCCATGCATCAAAGAGGTGTGTGTAACTCACACCACCTATAAAAATTCAAAGCATCACTCTAAAGTTCACTGTCGCTGACAGCATAAAAAAAAAAAGAAAAAAAAAAGCTATAATTCCTCCTCTCAGTTAAACTGTCCATAATAAGCTGTGGTTTGCGCTCCTTAACTCCCACCTCTCAACCATTTGCTGAGATTCATTTGTCCCCAAACCAATGTCTGTTTTTATCCCTGACAGCATTAAAAGCACCGACCACCAACATATGTTAAGCTCATTCAGTGGCACAAAACTGTGCACGCAGCATCCAAATGGGCTACAACGCACCTCTGTGACAGTCAGTGCTCAGCGGGGAACGAGAACCTTTTGGCGTGCGACCGGGCGAGCAGGTGCTCCAGTCTAATCACACACATATGGGTGGCAAATTAAAGGGAAAACCAACATAAAAAGTGTCTTAGCGAGGCCAGAACAGCTTCAGTGTGCCTTGGCATTGATGAGACAAGTCCCCGGAGCTCTACTGGAGGGATGGAACGCCATTTTTTTTCAAAAAGGGTATTCCCTCATGCGGTGTTTTGATGCTGGCGGTGGAGAAATGTTTCATCACACAATAAAGGGGGATTACTCAGAAGAACTTGTGTTGATTTGCAGTGACCCGCTCCCTCAAGTGGACCCAAATTATACCACCTAAAATTCCCCCGAGAGCATGTTTCTAAATGTATTGATTCAGATTTTTCCTTTAATTAGTCAACCGGCTGTATATGTAAGAAAAATAGGTAGGGATTCTGCGTTAAAATGTCTAAAAACGACTCGACCTTTTTAGCTGAAACTAGGAACTAGACGTAAGCTGGCATTATTACACTTCCCCTCCAGCTCCGGTTGAAATCAACATTACAGAACATAAACACCCGGAAACTCAGGTCTGCTCTTTCCTAAACGGTGAACGGGATTCGGCGCGACTGCAGGTGTTTATTCTCCGCCCGGCCCTCCACATAGCGCTCGACAAGCATCTTTTGCATTATTTTGACAGAGAGCCCCCTGGCACCAAACATCGCATGCTGTACATTTAAGTGACCATCAGGAGCCTCTTTCCTCGTGTAAGTAATTCTTTCGAATAACCGCCGATATCCACTTTTACCCTGAAACGCCGTACGAAGCGACCGTTCCAGAAGTTGCAGTAGTCGCAATGTGCTGAGTCATAGCTCGACCGTGTTGCCGCCCGATGCACACTCAACAAAGTGAGAGAAAGTTCTCTGACAAGAAGCTGTGGACAATCCTGTCATTAACACAAGAACATCCCCCGTATCCTCGCTGGATGCCCTCCGGCGATCCGGACTGACCTGACTCAGCAACAGCAGAGCTCTTTGGGCCCCGCCGCTCCGGCTTCAGCACCTCTGCTGTAGAGAAGTCACCGCTCTTTATTCCCAAGAGCTAATGGTGGATTAATAATTTAAATACTGATTTAACAAAGTTATGGTTTCTGGAGATAATGAGCGCATTTCTCCTCATAGACTTAAACGTGCTATATGTAGCGTTTAGACGTGTATTCTTTGTGGCTTTTTTTTTTTTTGTCTTTTGCCGATACACTTTGGCTGGGCAGTAAGGTTAGGGCAGAGATCCAGGGGATGCCTGCGAACTTCACTGGCCAGATTTAAAATCGATCATGACTCCACTTTAACTCGGGCCGGAACCAAAGCCTTTGTCTCGAGAGTTCACAAACAAAGCAACGCTGTGGAAAAGCACAGGGCAAAGACTGAAGAGAGAGAGAGAGAGAAAAAAAAAGGCTTCTTTGCAAAGATTCCTGTTACAGAGACGGACAGTATTTCAATGAGCTGCGTTCTTATCACTCATATAGTTTAAGAGTATTTTGTGGTTTTTATGGTAAACATGAGACAGAGGTTTTAAAAAGAAACAGTAGAATTCCATTTGAGAACTAAATTGATTTATTCATGAACTGATTTTTCTTACAGCGTCTCCCTTCCCACATTTTGATAAAGCAGTTGTTTGCACAAGAACTCAATTATGCCTCAAGACTGGTACGTCACTTTTTAAAAAATATATATATATTTGGGTAAAGATTTGCTTCTTTGCAATTAAATGAGTCCCCTCTGCGTACAACTTCATTTTAACTCAGGCCAGAGCCACAGCCCTGTGTCTCAGGAGTTCCCCCTCAAAAAAGTACACACTGCACAGTACAGTACAGTGCAAAAACTGGAACCATAGTTTACATTTCAAGATTCAACGTTCAAGATTAAGAAGCTACACGGCATGCACCCCTGAATTTGCGTCCTCACACCTCCAAGGTAAATCTTGATTTGCGGCTTTAAATCTGTAAGGTGGGGAATAACAGAGCTCATCTTGTAACTGTAGAGGGGGTTAACATCAGACACGTGAAGAGGATACTAAATGCCTACAATGTTTGGATGGAACGTATTCATACATCTTTCAAATAATAAAGTAATGACTGCTTCTTGCACTTGTCTTCTGTTGACATAATCCGCCCAAAGACAGACAGACAAACAAACAGAGATAGAAGTACCTGGCAGATTCACGACGTCTGTGGCAGTTCCTGCACGGTGTCTCCAGGTCCACATTTGGATTGTGTCATAATGATGCACACGCAGACTCAGAAGGGGGAAACATTACCAGCTGATGCTGTCGCGGCTAGCAATAACAATATTTCCATACGCTGTGTGCGCTCTAGTTAGTTACTCTGTTCAAAATGTGTGTCTAACTCATTACAAAAAGAAAAAAAAAAACCTGTCTGAGTCAAAAAGAGCTGTGTGTGTTTTTGTGTGTGCATGTGTGTGTGTGTGTGTGTGTGTGTGTGTGTGTGTTGTCTGTGCATATCCTCTGTAGAGGGACGCTGGCGCTACATAAAAACTAGACGTGATCCAAGCTTTACGAGTCAAAACAACACATCCTGGGCCACATCACATATGTACGGAGCGTGAGTGTGTGTGAGTGGTCCTGCAGCTCCAACTTTTGCATCAGTGTTTTTTTTTTTTTCCCAGAAGCCTCATCACAGGGTATTTCTGGAGCAATATGTGTTAGGCGGCAGAGCCAGCGCGGTTACTTTGTGCAGGCACTGTGACTAAAACTGCGTCGGGGCTCACTCAGGAATAGCTGCTTGAATGCAGCTGGCTGTGTCGCCGGTTTCCAGCTCTGTTTTGCTACAGTGAAGCCACAAACGATACTCAGAGCGGATGATTTGTTTGCTTTTTGGTGGCCTCGCATGTGTTTTTTTTACCAGGATCACATTTTCATCAGACGCCACGAGGGCCGCGACGTAGTTTTGGGGAAGAAGTTCAAAACTCTGAATTTTAACATTTATCCATATAAATGAAGTGATAATACACACTGACAATTATCTTTTGTTTTCCATGGCTGAATAAACAAGCTGTTCTCGGAGGAGAATAAAGTCCCTGGAACTCTGTTTAAAGCAAGAGAGGTGGCGGGGTCTGCCACAGAGAAACAAAGTAATACAATATGAAAATCTGTTGTCCTTTTTTAAGTTCACTTTATTAATTTGGTTTATGCAGTCATGAAAACAAAGAGAGTTTGTTTATGTAGTTTGATTAAAATTCCTTCCCCAAAACTACGTCATGCACCTTTAACCATCTTATCTATGATCCTATTAGGGCTGCAACTAACGATTATTCTCGTTGTCGATGAATCTCTGTATTGTTTTTTTGATTAATTGATTAGTTGATTGATCTATATACCAGTGACTCCAAAAGTCCAAGAAGCTGGAAAAAGAGAATTTGGACTTTTTCTGATAACAAATTACTCAAACCAATTAATCGATTACCTTCCAGCTTGCTGATCTTTCCAGCTCGGGATTTATGTTTAGGTAAGTGAGTTTTCTTTGTGCCAGCATTTGCCACTTCTGACTATCCCACTAACATGTTTTGAAATGCAAAACAGTAGCGAATCGTGGCTGAGATCTAATGGTCTCATTTGTTTGCATTAATTACGCTGATGTCTCGAAATTAATTATGTGCCAATGCCTTCGCTGATGTGAAATGGCTAAACGTGGCCGTTTGAAAGTTTTTCGGCTCTATTTAAAGTTTTTAATTTGCGCCCGCCGACGTCGGTGGACACACTTGAGCAGCTCCCGCCGTCTCTTCATCCATTAGGGCCGTCTTTTTGTCTCAAGGGTGAGCAGAAAATAAACTTGCAAGTTCCAATTTAAAACTTTCGCCTGTGAGAGGAAGAAAATACTAAAAGAAGTGAAGTGTTTAACAAACCAATTCAAGGCAAGAGCAAATCGTGCACAGACCTTTTTAAATTTTTTTTCCTCTCGGTGCTTGTTATAGCGGCTGGCCTTTATCTCTTTACATGTTTCCATAAATGTGCCTCAATGCTTGTATAACAACGTGAGACTTTGCATACGCTCATATGCTCGTATGGGTGCATTTGTATGTAAATATCCTGACGTGTGCACGCACATGCAAACACATCCAAACTCCCATTAATCACGACTTGTTTTGATCGAGCTTTCACCATGATGGACTTATTTCCCATTCAGCAGCGGAGCGGGAACCTGCCGGGGGCATTTTAATGTTCCACCTCCTCAACATTCCCTCAACATTCTTCTTCATTACAATGCTGCAACACCACAAACATGACCCGCACCAATAAAATGTTCCATTAATTTCATCACGGCCCCAAAATAGATTCCACGCGATCCTTGGTGCTGAGGCAGGGATTCGGGCACAACGAGGCGGCGCACTGTAGCTGCCCCAAATTATCATACAAAAGAAATAAGGTTTCTTTATTTCATCTGACACTCGTGCTGGCACCACACAGCTGCATCAAAGCAAAAGGAATCAATTTATTTTCACCGCATGCAGTCCCCAAGTTTATGAAGACACACATTATAATTAGTCTACAAAGACTCGCTGAATATTCAGTGGTCCAGATCCACTGTCTCGTTTTACCATAATGTGGAATGAAAATAGATGAGTACATAACACAAGTTTGGGACTGATTCTTGATTAGCTGAGCCAAAACACTGTGGGGGGACGAAAATAAATTAGCATACATAATGAAAATAGATTTATTTTCCTGTGCCGCTGTGAAGGACGTTCCATCATAACGTATTGCATCACTAATAATATATAATGAGGTCGCTGGTCGTAATGTCGTACTCAAGTGGGATTATAGTTTCTTATTTTTTCTGTCCGGTGAGTGCTCTTAGGTCTTTTCTCCTCTGATAGCGTTATCGAACCATCAGCTGTGACTGTTCCGAAAAGGCACGACAAGCACTCGTGCCCCCGTCTCAGTGGCCGCTTGTCAGTGTCATGCTGCCGAACAGACTGTGCGCCCTTCACTACGTCCCGGCTACCAGTTATGGGAAAAGTGCACCGGGATTATGTACAGAATACTCTGCTCAGTGCAGGAGCTTATGCTTCACACCACAAGTCTGATTCCCATTGAGAGGCCTGTAATACCACACCTGCAGAGCCAGATAAGCCCTCAATCCTTCCTTTTTTATTCTACCACCATTATTCCCCTGTGTAATATCACATCAGTAAAAAGGAAATGTAAAAAAAAAAAAGGTCGTTATG
>CAEMYA010000179.1:4505822-4535501 GCA_903131615.1 Diplodus sargus | reverse complement strand
AAAAAAAAAAAAAAAAATAGAATAAAATGCGTCCGAGAATCTTTTCTTCACAGTCTTCTCATCCACGACAAGAAGTCCTCAACAATCTCATGACACGCGCGGCTGTTTTTATTTGTTAAAGGTTTTTTTTTTTATTTCCTCCTCTTCTTTCTCATAGAGCGCTGCCTTCGCGTGCGCTCCGGATCACCTGGATGCGGCGAGTGACGAGCGATGCCTTTGCCAAATAGTCCTCCCAACTTTCCGATGGAGACGCGTGTAGTGATTCAGGTGGTGGTGGTGGTGGTGTAGGACAGGATCGTTTGAGCTGTTGCCGGCCTGCACCCTGTGGCTGTGAACCGGGGGAGTGCTGGTGCGCAAACTGAGGTGGGGGGGGGAGAGTGGAGTTGGGTGGGGTGGGAGCGCACTCCGGGTTGGATTGGCAAATTAAAAGGGTTTGCGGGCGTCACGTCAGCAAGTATTGTGCCATCCAATTCCCGGCTCATATCACACGGGGATGTGGCTTTCTTTTTTCTTTTCTTTTTTCTTTCTTTTTTTTTTCTTTTTGTCCCCGAACCGATGGAAAGAAAAAAAAATAGAAAAGAAGGAAAGTTGACGGTAAATTAGAAAGGGGGGCTCCGCACCTCACGACGGAATTTGTTTAATTACATTTTCTTTGCGGCTGGATGGAGAGAAAAAAAAAATTATGAGCCGGAACTCTGCAGGGAGATAATTTAGAGAGGAGGAAACCAACTGTGCAGATCTCTAGGTGCGCATACAGCATATTTTTTTTTAAAAACACTATTTTAAAAGCCGATCCCCGTCACGCACAGATATCCGCCGAGGTCTTCGCGTTGAAACGGCTCCAAACTCCAAAGTGATTAACAATGGCGCGAAAACAGCGCGCGGTAGATGTGTATTTCATTTCACCACTGCTGTAACCTGGATGGATCATTAGTGTCCAGTCAGTGAGGAGAGGAGAGGAGAGGAGAGGAGTGGTGCAACCTGTTGTGCCGCGGGTCGCTCATGAGAACCAACAGTGCCCCCTAACGGGCCACGTCGCTCTGACTGCGAGCTGCTGCCCCTCGGCGAGCTTTTGTGACTCATGACTCAGACGTGACGAGGTGCCGCGTAAATATTTTTCCTCAGCGCGACCGCGGGAGGGCCGTGCGCGGTGACACGCACTCCCAGCAGCTCCTGGAGAGTCCTCAGGACGCACAGTCCGCAGCAGTCACTGGATAAGACCGGTGTGATACTCTACCTGCAGGGGAGGGGGGGGAGTAAAAGTCAGCACCTCAGATACATGAAGTCAAATAAAGTAGGTCACATCATCTCCGTCACTCTCGTTATGTAGCTCAGAAGGCGCGCACAGAAGTGGAGAGGAAACTCGAGCCACAGGTGGAGAAAATCTGGAAAGGAGCGGGCGTCTGGCAAAAATCGCAGTATTGCAATATTAAAGGGGCACTCGGGTAATGAGTGTGGCACTTGAGTAAAGTTCGGAGGCTCACAGGAGACAGATTTAATACGTGGTGGTTAAAAGGTGACGCAACAGATGTAGAGATAGCCTGGATTTTATCTCTAATATGGGACGCGTGCCAAAAACAGTAGCTCCTACACATCCCATGATGCCACTCACTGGCACCTTTCATCGTGCCCTCCCTGCCTGCTGGCGCTGCGTCCCCCTGATGTCAAGAGACAATGGATCTACCCGTGAGGAGGGGATAGTGTGTGTTAGCAGATTGCAGTGTTTGTACAGGGCAAGTGGATGAAATATTTGGATTCCTGTAAAAAGTGCTGGGAAACTAAATGCGCAACAGCGTCTGTTACCTAATTTGTCTTTTTTTTTTTCCCCCTTTGCAACGCTCCTGGAATACGCTGAGGTCGGAAGTTGGAGGTTTCAGCGAGGAAGTTCCGACCCGCGTTGAACGCAGCATAAATGCTCACCGCCAGGCCCAGACCTGCCATCAGGAGCCTGGCAAGCTGAAAATGCTTAATGAAATGTGTAAATCAAAGAGATTTTAATCTGATGCTACGATCTGTCATCGCACGCATGATGGTGTTGAAGGCGGCGATTCCAGGGGTGTGTCGGGACCCAAGGGCGCAAATTCCCAACCGGTGTTCATAAGTGATCTGACAGCAACAGAAAAATGCGCGGAATCCAAACCTTTTTATGTAATTTCCAATTTTCACATTAGTGTAATTTTCAAAAAGGAATAAAAGCGGAACCATTAAAACTTAAATGAATAACTGAACAACTTCAGTATTGTCACACCAAATTATAAAAAGAAATGAGGAAACCAATAATCTCAAAATGTGCAGAGTAATCATTTTCAGTTGTTTAAACTTTAGTCTTGTCTAATAGTCTACTGTATTTGGTAACTCTGAGGTAATGCGCCTCCTGATTTTTCAAATTGAAGTAAAGCAGAACATTTAGCCCGCGATCACAAAAACACATAAATCACTGCGGCAGCGGTTTCATCAGAACGGAGCCTTTCTGGAAGGTTTGAGTTGGTTTCTGGTTGTCATTGCAAAACGTTCCAACACGAGTGGCCATCGGGGGCCCATTTTCCAAACTTGCTTCTGGGTTGCCTGGCGTGCCTCTCCTGACAGTGTTCTTCTGCGAAGACAGCACGCGAGAACGAGAAAAGTTAGAGCTGAGAGGGAGCGCATCAAAAGGAGCGAAGCCCGGGAGGAAAGTGCCTCCGCTGTAAAATTGCAGATATCACAAGCAGGGGATGTAGTTGGTGTTTAAAAAAAAAAGAAGAAGAAGAAAAAAAAAAACATACTCGCAGGGCCGCAGTTAGTACGCTTCCCTTCCCCGAGTTGATTCTGTTTGATATAACTTAAAATGTGGGGGAGAAAAAGATGCGTACGAATTGGAATAATCTTCAAAATAAAGACCTGTGCACTCCAGTTACTCAGAGACACCGGGGCTTCGCGGTGACACATGCGAGTCGAGTCGGAGCTCTGAGAAAATGTCTCCAAAAGAGGATTGTTTATTAACCTGAAAGTAAACGATACGTTGCAGACATGAGCAGTGAACATAAACAGAAACTCTTACAGCGTGCATGCCCCGCTGTGAATGGACTGAGTGTGTAGATTGGTATAAACCTCCCATCGCGTAAATGATTCACCCCATCCACGCCCCCTGCCTTTAAAGAGCAATGGCGCACAGCTGTTGGTGGTTTTGCATCCTCTGAGCTGGAGTGAAGGACTCAAGCTGTCATCCATTCCTCAAGAGGAGAGTGAACAAGCCATAGTGTGGCACACAAACCGGTGACACGTTGAAAGGCAGCCAGAGGAGCCGCCCTGCAGCTGAGGCCTCTCCGCAACAGTGCTAAACACCAATTACAGGCCATCAGCACCGTGGCCGAGGGACCCCGAGGGTTTGGAGGAGAGGAGCTCCCTCCTTCTCCACCTCATCCACGTCCTGCTTTTTTCGAAACAAATCTCTCTGGTTGTCCTCCTCACAACAGTGGCGCACAGAGTCGACATAAAGTATTGACTGTGCGTTTAATTGTTGCGGTTCTGACCTCGGCCGCTTTTCTGGATCTCATGCTGTCAAATTTCACTCAAGCTGAAAACACAAACATATAATTATTGCGTTTCCTGCTCAATATTTAAAGAAGCCGTGTGTCACGGAAGATGTAATTACATACAAGTTTATGTCCAAATAGTGCTAAACGAATGCGTCAATAACATTCATGGGGAAGCAGCAGCAATCAAAACAGTTTTACCAGATTAAAAACACATTTCTTTAAAGAGGCACTATGTAGTTTTGGAGAAGAGATTCAAACACAGGACTGTAAGATTTGCAGTATTAATGAGGTCAAAAAATACAACCCAGACATTTTTTTTTTTCCATAACTGAATAAACAAGCTGTTCTCAGAGGGAAAATAAGGTCCCCAGAACACTGTTTGAAGCTAGAAAGTTGGCAGGGTCCGCCATATATAAACAAAGTAAAACAAGTGTGAAATTGTGTTTCTTTAAGGTCAACAAACAAACAAACAAAAAAATTTCTCATCTGATAAAATGTTTGTCCCTTCAACTACAGACTGCACCTTTAAATGGTTTCACTCATGAGGACCTCTGACTCCGCCCACTTTAATTAGCAAAAAAAAAAAATCCTCCCCTTTTCATTTCTGTTTTATCTCCCAACGCTTTTTTCTCTTACTTGTTCATTTTTACAGTCACAGATTCGCTCCGAGGACACTGCGCCTCTGACCTTAACAATCCTCTCTGCCTCCTTGTAATGTTGCTGATCTCAGAACTGAAGTTTATTGCAGTCGGTATAAATTCCATCATTAGCTGCGTGCCCAAAATGCAAAATGTTAAATATCTGTCGTGAGCAGCAGCGGCGGAGCATAATATCAGACTTTCTCCCCTTTTATCCATTTTACTCATTATTTAGGTCAGAGGTTCAGTGCAGACGTTAACATACAGTATTGCGTGTTTCGCCACGCTGAAGTCATTCTCTGGCCCGTTTTTACCTAATCATCCCCACAGTGAGCCACTGATGAAAGAGGCAAAAAATAGACTTAAAACAGATTATCTGATGGCAGCGTTAGACGAGTGGAAAGACGCGGCGCGACCCCCACGCAGGCAAACATCCTGGCTGCGAAATCTTAACTGGCGCGCGCCTCCTGGTGAGCCCAGTCTCGTGGGATGTCGCTCGTTGGCTCTGAGCTTCTCCTGCTTTATTTCTTCTTCTTTTTTTTTTTTCCGCTCCGGGACAGGTTGTTACAGCTGCGTGCTTTCTTGGCAGCCGCTCGGCACGCAGGATAAAGTGAGAAGTTCAGAGAAGAAGCTGACTTTGTGGAATTCTCTCGTATAAAATAAATCACTCAGTCTTCCTTTTGCTAAATTGCATAAGGTGCAGCCCTTTACGTTGTGTTCAGAGTTCACGCAAGAGGCCTGAGCTTTTGTCACGGACGGCTAGATTGCCTGCAGAATATCATAAGTGACTGTCCGACAGCGAAGTCACGGTCGGGGACGAGGGTCAAGGCATGACTAACGTACGTGCTCAGAAGTGTGGCGGCGAGACAAAGCTGGTGAATCGTGTGCAGTCACAGTGTGACATTTAGATGTTTTCTTCTCTCGGATACTGTTGTGTGTACTGGGTAGGTAGGAAACATTAGATTTACAAAATATGCCTTTTCTTATCCAGTATCTTCTCATTTAAAGGAGACCTATTGCGTGTTCTTTCCGTCAGTTTTTTAGATCATGTAAAATATCTTGAAAGTTAAAAAGATCATAGTCCACACCGACAGAAGCTCCTCTCTCCCACAGAAAACACTGCTCCTGGAACACCTCGTCATTAATCCCACCTTTAATTGTGTGGCTCATTTACATAATTTATGCCGAGTGGCCAGCTGCTCTGTTGTTGTTAGCAGTGCTGAGTCAGGCGTGTGTGAGCCGACCAATCAGAGCGTGCTTGACATTCAAGAGGGCGGAGCCTTAAAGAGTCAGGAACTAAAACAGGGCGTTTCAGACTGCTGAAGCATTGGACAGTATTTGGAAACTGGTGTGTATTTGGAGTATTAAAGCATGTAAACATATTCTAGTTGTAACCCAAAATAAAATGATAAACCCGACTCCTTTCCTGTTGCCAGCAGACAAGTCCCTTGCTGTGTTTTTTTTTCTTTTTTTTTCTGGTGTTCAACCTCACAAATAGTGAACAGCAGAAAGCAGCAGGGAGGCCGGTGACAGTGTTACTTGAGTCTCCCTCTAAAACTCAAACAGCGACTGAACAATGTTCAAGCACTGCTTGAGGGAAGATGGATGGAAAGCTGTTCACTTGCAAAGGTCCAGAACTTCAGTGCACATCATAGCATCGCACTGGAAAAAGAGGCTAAATTAGCGTGTCCATCAAGGTGACATGTTTCATCAATGCCAGCTGATACTCACAGTGACTGCTGCGGAGTCATTTGTCACGGGAATAAATGCTGATCGTAACCTTTCCCACTGAAGACAACAGCCTGATGTTAGCGGGTGGGAGTGGATTTTTGTGTCCAGTGTTAAAGAGGTATTCGATTCAATATATCTGTAAAAACAATGATTTAAGTTGTAACGTGGATTAGGCCCTAGAGTTTTTGTCTCTTGTAGTCTTGTAGTCTAGTTTCACCAATTTGGTTGTTAGTTTCTGATAGTTTAGGATGGTAAGTTCTGTGTTCTTGGCTCATTGCTTGGCGGCCCTTCCATTTGTTTCCATAGGTTTGGTTATATTCTGGTATGATCTGTGATTAAAATAATTTAGGTTAAGTAGCTAACCCTAATGGCATCCAATCTCAAAGTAACAAGGCTCGGAGTGTGTCCTTTGTTGTGGCTGTAACACAAGATGACTGTGTGTTCAAGAGGTTTCCACAACATGACAAAACCACAGAGAAATACCACCAATCTCTCTGTTTAGCTGCCCTGGAATTTTTTCCTTTTTGATTCAGTGTCGATTTTGGCTGCAGCCGGCAGCTGTTTTCCGTGGATAAGCTCCAAAAAACCCTACGTGACTCATGACATCAAAGGGCAGACCATCTACGGGGTCTGTGTGGCTAGCATTGATCCCTGCTCCCTCATTAGGAAACTGCAGATGAAATCAAATTTGGCATGTTCACACAAGTTTATGACCAAAAGAAAACTGGCTTTAATCAGCCGTGTGCAGCCAGTCAAACCAGTCAAACCCGCCAGTCATGTTTGTGGCAAACGAAACAGGGATTTTAAGTCAAAACAAGATCTTTTCTTAACCCCAACTAAGTGTTTTTTGAGCCTAAACCTAACCCAGATCTTGAGCACATTGCTGTCACAACGTAAAACACAAAATTTAACCTAAAGAAATGTAAAGTTGCATAAAAAAACAACAAACATCACATGGTAGAAAAACAAAATGCATGCCTGTCGCTGCTTTAGATTTTGTTTTGAAGAGCTTGCAAGTCAAGCCCGGTTAAGCGTTAAGTGTGACTCTTCCGTCTGATCCCAACAAGCCCCTCCATCTGGCATGGACGCGGTTAAACACACAAACCTCGAGTCACAGTGAGAATATGAGCGTTTGGTTGCAGCGCTCTGTTTGACAGCTCTCAGACAGCCTTGGAGAAGACGTCGTTTTCGATCTGTTCTGCTTATACTGCTGGCATCGACGCTGAAGAGCCCGTGCACAGAGATCTATCGGTAAACAGCCGATTTCTTTGGGTAGTATCGGCAGTTCAGCCTGTCTGGTCACTTGTGCAGCTTGTGGGAGAGGCATCTCCTCCACCAGCGACCCATGCATCATACCGCAGCAGCACAAGCAGTAACGTGGAGGGAATCTTAACGGGCCGAGTGTAAATGCCGAGTGAAGTATTAATCACAGTGGTCTTTCTCTATAAATGCTAAATTGAGCAGGTTAGCTAGAGGCCCAGCTGCACCGTTAAGTTTTTACAACAAAAGATTCACAGTTAAAGTGTTTTGCTCATAATGCAGTAGATATTGAGCTCCGTACAGAGCAGCATAGAGAGCAGAGGAATGAGTCAGTAGATCCACCACTTAAACCATTAAATCTTGTCTCCCCCTCCCCGTGACTCCCTCATAAACACACATGTTAATTAAGCGTCATTACCAGGGGCTGACCTGAATAGCAATTTTAAGGAAAGTTGTTTTATGCCCTTCTCACAGCAGGAGCAGCACAAACAAAACAATATCATAATGTGCTGATGAATGAGAGTAAAAAGGCAGACGCGCAGTGACAGCGATATGCCATGAATAAAAGATCTGATGCCGCTGTGAAACACGCCGCCTCTCGCAATGTGAGGCGCTTTTTAGATATTCCTCAAAGCACCGCGAAGGACCAAAGAGGTCAGGGACTGTGTGTCACGGAAATTCACCGAGAAACGGGAACAGTTGGCGAAGTAAACACGTTGTCAAGCACGCAGATTCCTATCATCGCAAAGTTTTCCATTAGTACAGTACACGCAATTTATTTATCAGACAGAGATTTGCGAGACTGTGCAGGGAACAATCCCTGCAACACACTGATAAACTGGCAAGCAATCAAGCGTCTGGCAATCGAGCAGTTTGTCAGATGTTATAAGCTGCTTGCCAGCGTGGATGGTGAGATAACTGAGATGCAAGGAAGCCAAAGTTTTTTTTTACCTGCTTTAATCTTGAACACGGAAAATGCTCATTTCTGACTGGCTGTCAGGTTTTCATTATTACAGGGCATAACAGGACGCTTCAAGGTAATACTTTATATTAGAGTCTTTGTAATAATCGTTTGTTAACAGGTAAGACCCTTAGCTAACTCTAAGCTTATTAACATAAAAATTTATAACAGCATTACAAACAAATGTATAAGTGGTTTAGATTTGTGCACACATCTCGTAATACAACATATATCACTGTATCCAAAGCAACATGGCTGTCGCAGCGTATCAGCGACCTGCTTACTGAACCATCAGCCCCCTGGCCTTAATACCAGTTTCTCCCAGCAGTTCACAACTCCCATGCTAGCGTTGTAAACACTCCCTCGGTAGTCCGGCTAGCTGCGTGGCTAACTGTGCTAACAAGCTAACAATAGCTACAGTTATGGATGTATAAACAGAATAATTGATTAAGAGCGCTTAGCAGTTACTCTGGTGATATGCTGCCCCTATGTGTTGGGAGTATTAATTCAACATGTGGCCAATTCTTACATATTGCACCTTTAAGTTTAAAGCTTCATCTGGCAGGAATAACCTACACAGTTCGTTCCGATCGCCCTCACTCATCTTTAGTCGACCTGCTCCTGTGTCTAATCATATTCATATGTGATATCATAATAATACTTTATTCCTAATGTGCATCTGAATATTTGGATAGCTTTGTATGCGTCCATTTACTGTATGTTTTTGTCGTTTCTTGAAGGAATCAGTGGGTTTGGAGGAGGCTTATTCTGTGTGTGTGAATGTGTTGTTTTGTTTTATGTACTTTATATCCATCTGTGATAAGGATCCCAAGAAGTCCATCTCAAGGGGTTAGTCCCTCGAGTAAATGTCTCACTTTGCATTGTTGTGTTTCCCATCTCCGCCACTTCCATTATTTCCATATATTAGACCACTTTGTTGTGGGAAGCTTGAATTGTTCACAGAAAATAAGGCCATTACAACGTGCTGCTGACAACTTGATTTGCACCGTAAACACATTTTTACCAAAATTGATCTCGATATCACTAACATCAACTTATAAACAATCATAATGTCTTCAGTAATGTCTTATATTTTTGTCACTCTTCGTCTCTCTCGCACACACAGATGCACACATCAGACTGTGAGATCATCCGGAAGAAAAGATTGCTCCTCTTGTGATTCCAGCTTGCCTCTTATTAGTATTTCTCGAGGATGCATCACCTGGTTCACACACAGAGCATGTGTTCTCTTACAGGCAAAATCACTGAAGTATTGATTGGCTGTATTACATTCTTTGCCACTGCCATTGGGCAGACTTGGAGCGAGACTGTTAGCTGATCTATATTGATTAATGAGGACAAATGTATGGAGGATATGCTGCTACACCGAATGAATACTTCTTTTGTCATCATTAATGCATTGTGTTGTTTGCGGAGATTATCACCTAGCAGAGACATTCCTGCTGCAGATGTTTCATTAACGGTTCTATAAAGAGACACATTAAGGATAAGAACAACAACTTGGAGATACGTTAATGGGTGAAAATTGATAGAAAATGAGATTCTTGTAATCACAAACATACACATTAATATACATACTAGACAGTATACAAGCCACGAGTGCACAAACAAGCAGATACTCGCCATTAAAGTCTCATTCTCCTTCACCAGGCCCTCTTCTTGCAGCACTAGCCACGTTCTCCTGCTGATGTCAAGGTAGAGTAATTAACATTTATCAGTCTCCAAGAGAGACCTTTCCTCCACAAGGGGAGAATGATGTGTAGCCTGCCACGGTCTTTGCTTGCCCACCGCACGACTCCCTCAGCCATTACCAACAACAAGCAGTCAGGGAAAGAGCTCGGATCAAGGCTGAGCTGTCATCAGCTGTCATTATAGGCTGTGGAGCATGGTAATACGCAGTGACCAGCCAATATGATATGGCAGGCTCCACTTGCAAAGTTCATGACCAGCGATTAAGCCATTAGATCTAATGTGCACCGGAATAAGTAATGATATCACACGAAAAAGAAAGCATTGGCTAATCATTACCATAACTGAATAAAGAGTAAAGACTTTTTTCTAATGCTCACATAACATCTACGCATCAGTGTAGATGGTGGGTCTTCACCTGTTGGGGGGTTGTCGGCAGCTAAAACCACTTGTTTTGATTTTCTGATTTGAAAAGAAGCAAATGGTCTATGAAAAGGAGTTGTGCAATTTGAAGTTGCATTGCACAATGTCCAAATAGCCTTCGTTCTAACAATTGGGATTAGGCCTTGTACTTTTCATTCCTGTAGTACTCACACACAAAGCCAATCCACTTCTGTATGATCAGGATAATGATAACTAATTCAGTCGATAACTAAAGACTACGAGTGTTGGGGCTGACTGTTAAAAGTAATATATTACCTTTTGCAGTAATTGAAGGGGCTCTATGTAACAATTTATTGCAATTTACATTGAGTAATCCCTTCTTTGTTGGCAATATGTGAGCGGATTGTAACGTGACATGACAAATGAGACCTTCCCTTGTTCTCCTGTGGACTATTTGTTCAAGTTGCGTAACGCTGCTGGATTGTGGATTTATTTGTGTTGGACTCTGGTCACTAACAGAGAGCAACAGTAGCTAACATAAGCGACAACAAATGACTAGCTTTCAGCACAACACAGAGGTTCCTAGGAGCCAGTGATTTGAAGAAGTACAGAATTGTGGTTATATTATTACATTTACTTGAATGCGTTACCACCAAAAGGGTGGTAAAAAGGGACTCTGTGGGACTTCCAAAACAGTCTTGGTTTGTATTTCCACAATCAACTCTGGTTTGGTCATAATAAAGCTCTAATTCACAGAGTGAGATGTGAAAATATCCTGCTTCCATGTGCCGTTTTCACCTGCTTCAGTGCCCGACTCTCTTTCTCTCCTCTGCTGCTGCGTTCTGTAAATCGCCTCTGGACCGTATCCCCTGGTGGTCTTGGAGGCTATGTTCAGTGTGGTGTCCACCTGTTGTCATCTTAGGCTGCTAAATCTAATTGAGGTGGGCCCTGTCGATAGTGGTGGCTCCCACTGTGATCCAAGGTCTCATCAAGGCTAACTGAGCCATGAGCTGATTAGCTAACAGTAGATAGCTACAGTCAAGAATAACTAGCAAAGATCAGTAGTTGTCAGGTACTCTGATAACATGCTGGCCCCGATGTTTTTGAGCTACTTATGACTTCTGGGCATATTCTACAAATCACACTTTTAAAAGTAGGTAACAGGTCTGTAACATAAACTATTACAGACTTAAACAGCAAAGCCACAGCTCTACTTATTTCCCAGTTACAGTTCAACAGTCAAAAAACAGCAAATTTCATTCAACTGCTGCTCAATCCTGGTTTGGCCACTGACATATGTGACATCACCTTTTCCCAGGGAAGGCCTGCCCAATCTGAACCACTGACAATAGCAAGGATAGAATCAAAACTGTAAAACTGTACCAGAAAATTATGTGTTCACGACCTTATCACTCGTAATTCACCATATACGTTTTCAGGGTCTTTAAGGTTGGTTAAAGCATCTTAAATCACGCTCCCTGACAGCACCATATGCAGTTTGATTCCAACTCCTAATTGAATTACTGTTTGTATGTCATAATATTTAAATGGCATGAAAAATTAATACCTAACTCTTCATGTTTTTTTAATAGCTGCACGATCCCATCAAATGGAAATATTCTAGATCCAGCCGCCTCTCCCTGAAGCCAGCCTGACATCCTTGATATCTTTGGAAAATCTGGGATTTCCACTAGGATTTTAGATAAGTGCTGTTGGTTTAAACACTGTTTGGCTGCATAGCATGAGTGTATAATGACTGCCCCACTGGCATGCCATTGCTTGTCAAGCAATCAGATACAATGTACCACAGGGAAAACACAGCACTCTCTCCTCTGATTGACCATGCATATTGAAAAGAGCGATTATGTTTCAACTCCGCACATGGAATCCCAATGTCTCCGACGTGATCATGCAACATCACGGTGTTCAGATTGGACTGCACGGTGTGAAGCTTGCACTGCAGTCGCTGACACCGTCTTTCATGAGGCTGAATGTGTATTTACGGAATAGAAGAGACGGTGCAGACATCTGATTTCTGTTGTTGGTTAATGAGCATCAAAAGGTCAGTTCAACTCTCTCTTTGTCACATTGACTAGCACAGCAGAAATATAAAGTAGCTGCCAGTTGGACCTGAATGAGTCTCGATGCTCCTCTTACAAGCTACTGGATATCTGCAGCCCAGTCACCAGATTACATACTGACAATGTACATTAAAGTTAAACCAGTTAAACCATTGATAGGTTGAAACATTCTTTATCATGCAACTTAAATGTCTTTATGTTCCATTTTCACTTGTGTCTTTTGACAACACTGCACTTATGCTCTGGTTAGGTTTAGACAAGAAAATCAAATGGTCAAAATTTGGAAAAGATCATGTTTTAGCTTAAAATTCCTGTTTTGGTTGCCACAAACACAGCTAGAGATTGACTTTCTCGAACTGCGGTCACTGGTTTGGCAGACTTGTCACCTCAAACTCTACCATCTCCCTTCCACTTCCACGTTACGTGACACGTCATGAACATGTAATGTCAGTGTGATACAAAAAGTTTTGTAAAAATGTCAATGTGGTATGTTGCCTATGACATGTACAAATGTGAATGTAACCTCATACCAAAACAACTCTACAGGTCGATTGCCAGCAACTCCCAAAAAGACATCAACAGGCGTACGGGATCTTTGTCTATGCTCTCAGTTAGATTAGGTCCAGGCAAGAAAACTACTAGATTTAGGGTTAGGGTTAGGGTCACTTCAGTCACAAAAGTATCTACATGAGCGAGTTAAAATAACTCATGGTTGACTTCTAGTTTCACACTGGACATCAGCAACAGCCTCCTGAAGTCCTATGCTTCTTTATCTCGACCATCCCCTTACAACCTTTTTACTAATCCTCCTCACTTCCTCATTTGCAACTATGATAATTGCTAAAGCCACCAGAGGTCGGCACCTTATGTTAATATTGTTCACAATAGGCAGGTTCCATAGTGGACCTATACAGTCGACAATCAGCATGTTAGCCTCGCGACATGGCTGATATCTGAATTTAAGTATTATTGTGAGTCTAAAGATTCGGCCTTCAGATGGGAGGCCTATCTAGCATTTAGTTACTACTTCTGGAAATCTATGATTATGTTTGAGTAGAAACGGAGAGCGAGAGATGAGACAGAACTACGATATTTATTACCACTGCTTTTCCCACAGGCTCCCCAAAACTCATGCAGAACTCTGGTGTACGGTGAAGTGATAAAAAAGAACAACATAAAAAAAAACTTTCTCCACAATCAGATCTCAGCGCTAGAGTTTAATTCACCTGAGGTTCGCCTACCCTTGTCCAAAGAAATTAAAGAAAAACTGCATTAATTAACCAGACTAGCAAGGGTATAATTTTTAGGCACAAAATACCCATCACCTTTTAAATTAATGTATAATCTTCCAGCCATTAAATTACGTCTCCCGACTGATTCCATACACCTTGAGACGGAGTCTAACAGTCGGCTTCAATTATAAAGTGCTTGATGAATCATTGTCATGAGGTCATTTACAGAGTCATAAAAGGAAACTTAACATTTTGTAACGTCAGACGGGGGGGAGATAATCATCCGTGTTTGATTTGTATGCAAGGCGAATCAGACACACTCACCATGCTGCTGCAACTGCAAGGGTTGGACAGCTACCTGGAATGTATGTTTACAATGTTTCAGCATCCTGACAGTATCATAGAAGTGCTTGTCCCTGCACAGGAAGCACAACTTATTGTTTCCTGATCGCACAGCATGTGAAAACGGAAGGAAAAAGAAAAAAAAAACAGTCGAGATAATATCAGGTAATAGATCAACAACAGACCTGTGTGAGAGACTTTTCCCAGAGCCAGAGAGATTTCTTTTCTCAGCCTTGTGACACGGAGAATATCGCTGTTTTCACCCAGGTGGCAAAAATCGCTTTAGTGTCTCTGTAATCCCACCCTTTGCAGCACTGCCAAACACCAGCTCCCCATTGCAGTCCCCGGCTAAGTGGGATAGACAGCAACAGATTGCCTTGCAGCCCATTTACCTGCAGTACTGAAGGCCTCTGTGATCCACTCACAGCTATTTAGAAGGCTAAACGCATCACACTTTGCCTGTAACCTCCAGCGCAAATCAGGGATGCACTTTGTACGAAAATTGAATCAGTTACTTTTTCAATTACTTTTCAGCTCCAGCGGTAATTGGTAAACATTATCTCTGATATTATAAAGGGGCATGATGATTCCTGAGCCTGGCATGATGAAAATGCATGCATCCATGGAGGGGACAGATATTAATTATTAAAATGATATCAATGACGAATTTGTGAGGACAATTAGATCTATTAGATAAGATTAGATTATCATTTTCTCTGAAAACTACTTAATGTTAATTTCATTTTTTCTTCATCACGGTGAAGCCTCAGATTCGTGTGTGGTATTTTGAGCCCTGTTAAAGGAGCAATTTGTGAGATATGGCCTGAATTTTAGTTGAAAACAATCAAAAGGAAATACCCTCTCATCTATTTTCCTTACCAAACCGTACGCGTGCGTGAATTGTTCTGTCTTTTACCAAATGAATAAGAGCTTGATGGCCTTGTTCGCTCATCGTAAAGCACACTTCATTCCAAGACGACGGTTCCCAACCTAATGCGAGTGAGAGCTGCTTTTCATGAGGGTTAGGCTTGGACATTTCAGATGAATGACATGTGCACACTTCGAAATGTCATCAAGACAAAGGACAAAGCATGCTAGTGCACGAATCAGGGTTTTCTACCTTGAAGTTATTGTAAACAAACATTGTAATTGCTCCCATGTTCTCTTCTTTCTTTAGTATTTCTAATAAATCTTTCTCCGGATGGGCACTCCTTTCTTCTTACTTCTAGGAGGCTCTCGTAGACAAATCACATGTCGAGCACGACCAACAGGTCAGAAGGTCAGTGAAGTGTTTACCCTGCTGCCGAACATGAACGTATGATCAGTGGTGTCCCAGTGTGCTACTGACCATCTGCTAGTTTGTGCAGTCAGATCACAATCGGTGTCTTATACGAACAGTTCTTTTGTTATTATTATGTGGTCACATGCTGATTCCAATCCAGTCACCCACGATGCACGGTAATGGTTTTTCTGCGCTCATAACAGATGCTTTGGAAGATGGGAACAACCGTGTCTTAAAAATGGATCAAAGTTGTGCAGCAACAGAGCGGCGGCGTCCGCGCTTTAAGACACGCAACACTCTCAAAAAGAGGCGTTATCGGGAAGAATAGCGTTGCCATGTTTCTGTCGGTTCGTCTAGACAGGCTGATTCAAGGCCCCCGACGTCCGCCACGCTAATCACGACATCAAACAGCATCAGTCGAAAACGTCTAAGCGTGGAAGCAATGGCCTGCCAAAGTGTTTACCCTCCAGTCCCCGCATATGTCATCGTGACATATGAAAGTGCTTAAACTCGAGGAGGAGGTGGGGCCGCTGAAGAGGAGGCTGGAGAGGTGTTCGACTGCAGGGGCAGCATGTTCGTAATGAGAAGAGAACGGGGGCTCACTGCAGCAGCATAAAGAAAGAGGAGCTCTATTGCACATTAAAGTCTGGAATGCTTTACAGAGGGTAATAAAGCCCCCGGCTAATCACATTCGCCAGGAGTGCACTATCCTTCAGCGAATGACCATGTACAATCATCGCGGTTTACCTTCATAAACAGCATATATCTTTCTTCTCTTACCGCCGTGAATAAAGAGAGTGGCGAAAGGGGATTTGATGTTGCGGTAATAGATTTTGAGCTTGTTTCTCATCTCGCCCGATACAAATGTAGATTACTTTGATACAGTCGTGGCTTGATCTACAAAAACGGCCGCTGCTTTCGGAGACTAGTTTTGTCACAGTTTGGAATAAGAAGTAAAGCGGTTGTGTTTTAAGTGTCAGTGATAAAGGCTCACATGAGATAAGCAAGTTAATACCAGGTATGTTTCTCTGCTTTTTCAAAGTACAGTAGGGTCGCACTCAGTACACGTGACCCATCGATGAAAAGCACTTGCAGCCTAGATATCACACTGATACTCATCTTAAACGCCTCATGTCCACTTCGACCTGGATAAATACCCACCAGGCACAGTGTAAGTCCAGCATCTGTGTGCTGAGAAGGAAGGTACCGCCGGCTCATTAGCTAACAAGTTACTACGCAACCGCTCACCATGTCGCCCCCGACATAAAAGCAGCCCACCCAGCCTATTGTTTAGTCAGCACGGCGGTGACACGATCACATATGGATGTGTTTTATGATTCATTTGGCCCTGGAGGACTCGGGGCAATTAAGCCTCTCATTCATTACAAGGAGCATCCTGCTGAATAGTAAACAGAGGCTCTTGGGGGAGCGAGATGAAACAGGTTTCCTGCTTTAGACTGACACAAACACAAGAGCAAGATTTAATCAGACAGTTTATTCAGCATCCCGCGCAATTACCGTCTCTGGTAACACTTTGCTTTACACTGCCTCTTTTCTGTTATTCCAGGGTGTGTATGGATTTATCTCCTCGCAAGCCTGATTTGGTTTTCTAAAACGCGATTATGCATCCTTGATAAAACATTCAATTACGCTTGCGCGAATCGCATTAAATGCAGTTAATTTGTGCCGTGTATCTGATATAAAATACCACAATTTCTCAGCTTCCGTCACAGGCAGTGGGTGAGGATAAGGATAGGGAAGGCTAAAGTTTTACCAACAATTGCACTTGATTGAAGAAGACATTTTTGTCAATAAGAGACGCGTTAATGGTTTGCCAAAATACTTCTTTTTCTATAAAATCTTTTTTGAATGCATCCACGGTAGGCGAGTAAGAATAACTTTATTAGGAAGGCAGGATCTGGCACAAAGTGATCCCTTTCATACAGAGTGTTTCCTTTAACAATACACTTTTGTGATTAGAGGTGTTTTTTTGTTTTTTTTTAACTTTTCCATACTTGTAGTTATGTCACTGCAGCAAATATCGTGGCACATTAAAGCAGCGAAACTGAATATTTCAGAAGCTTTGATTGTGTTTCCTCTGGAGAGTTTTCCTCTGTCTTGTCAGGTTTATAACTACCACAAATATTTTTTTTAGACTCTGGTGGAGCTCCAAATTCATCAGGACGATGGCTATTTTATGTGCCTCGTGCGTAATTGCGCGTAGGGGATACACATCATTCCTGCTGTAAGGGAGATCGCTGCAGGTAATGTAATTAATATTTTTCTCATTAAAGATGTATTATTTCACCCGCAACCCAACTGCTATTAATCACAATGATCATTTTTATGATCAGGCCACGCAGACTATTCTGCGGATATAACTGCAGTCAGCACATCGCTGTATGAGTATGATTAATAGACTAAAGATTACATTTACAGAAGGCTTCTCAAGCCTACATTACCCTCCTCTGGTTTCTCTCTTAAATAGTGATATGTTGCACATAATTGACCACGTATTTCAAAACAAAAGTTAGCATGGAATGACAGAGCTTTACATCCTACAAGAAACTGTTCTGTTCAAAATCGTTAAAAACATGCATGTAAACATGTGGCCAGGCCTGTGGAAATGCCGGATGGCCTATCGGTGCAGTTTGGAGCCTACTGCAAGATGTCAAAAAGCGTGTATCTGTTTGATTGAATTAGTTTTACATTATGTTCATGTTAGGAAGAGGAGTAAGGTGTCTGGCTGTGTGTCCACTTTTCGTATTCGACATGGTTTTTAAGGGTGACCATGAAGATGGGGAGGAGCAAGTTAAAGAGCTGGTTGGAGGATGATAAGCTTCAGCGGCGGTTGGCACTGGCAGGAAACAAGGCGAGGTATAATATCTGCCAAAAGACGAGTGAAAGTTGTTCCCACCTGAAGTCTGAAAAGCACCGGGGGGAAACAACAAGTGTGGCTGCGCTAATCCTTGCATTGTTCGCCTGTACTGTACTGTCCACAAAGCTTCTTCTGAAAAGGCCTGACGTGCTGTTGGTTTCTCACACGGTGGGCAGGCAGCGCACATTCAAGTCAAATGATGGCATCCGTTAGGACTTCATAAAATGTCTGAATGAATGGACTGAATTTTAATAACTTTGGTGATCCTCCTCCTTTTGATCTCACGCCACCTATTGTCAACATTACAAAAACCAAGGCCTTTCCCATCCGCCTCAGCTGATCATACAGTCTTCAAATTGCAAAATATCTGTTGGACTGTGCACTTATTTAACTCAGAGTTTCCGAACAGGACTCATTCTTGAGTTTCAGATCTGTGGTCTGTCTCTTCTTTTCCTTTCCACTTTGCTCCATCTCTACTCGCCTTGTCATTGCTCCTCTGACGCCTGTTTGTTCTCCACCCCTCCTCCTCCCGCGCAGCCTCCCCTCTGAGGGGGACAAGGCTCTCAGTGTCCTAACCATTACTGCAAACTCATCTTTTTAAATAAGCCTTTCCCCCAGCTTTTTAATCTGCATATATAAAATGCATCATTGACACATCCACTTGTCTTGTTTTCCATGTTTCTCTTTCCTTTTTTGCGTCGTTTTTTTGCTGCTTGTATACATTTTTGACCTTTAATTGTGATTTGTACGTTGTCCTTGGGTGACGGGCTTGAAATTGGCTTTTGAAGAAAAACTGCAACGTGGAAATGTTGATGTCTGCATACTTCAGTGCTCGGACACGTTAAATAATGTTTTTTTCATAAGGACTTTTTGAATTGCTGTGAGCTGTGATCTGTTGCAAGGCAAATTCAAACAATACATATTCTTGTCGAAAGTTTGGCTCAAGGACATCAAGACATACTGCAGATAAAGAGATGTTTAGACGGAACAGCAAACACTGCGGAATGGATGTTTAACAAGCTCGGGCTTTATTACATATGTTTGCACTTGAAGAAAGCCAAAGTACCCCCCATGAAATTGCACCAAAACTCAATTGTTACTCAACATTGCATGTGCAAAAGGATGCCTTTCCTACAAATACCCCACTAATGGAAAGTCGCCAAATACATGAAACCACCGAGCTCAAAGTTGATGGAACTGGCCGTCGCCATCTTAGCAGTACCTGACTCCACCCAACTACCGGCTAATGCAAAATGGGCAAAGAGGTGGCGGGTGGAGCCGGGGAAAACATAGTCAGTTAAGCTACCTGGCTAGCTAAGGCTAACGAGTTATCTGTGTTCACACTTGAAGATTAGCAAATTTTACCTCACATTATTCGTGTTTGTTTGATTGCGTGACTCATTCGAGTTACTTGTGTGAGTTTGACTCCGGGTTTATTCGCCCCGAAAAAGCCAGAATTACTCTACACCAGCTTTAAAATAGATAGTTACAACTGGTATCAAGGATGACTGTGTCTGCGTTTGTGCTTGGTTTTGCTTCTGACCAAAGTCAGCAATCACTAGATATTAAGTTTCTTCTGTTATCCTTCAGGGGTTTTCTTTTTTGCATCTCTTCTCTGTATGCTGATAAAATACATTTCCCCTCCTTTCAGCAGTCAAATAAGGTAGAATCACAGTATATTTAATGGATTTCTGCAACTCTGCAACAACAGAAAGACTCTGTGCTCTCTCTTCAGCTGTGGGTGTTTATTCCTCCAGAAGCTCCAGGTTGGTCTTCTCTAGAGCTCACCAGCTCCAGCAGCTGTCTGCAGGTTAACGCTAAAAGGGTCACTTGATAAGTTCATCCAAAATGCTTACACCCGCCCCTTCGCTCCCTTCTGATAGTACAGTTAACGTCACAGCAAGATATATTATTTGTCTGATATTTGCATTAAAAACTCTCCGAAAGGCACCAACACATAAACTCGGCCGGGAGGTCAAAATCAGTGACTGGAATTAGTTGAGGTGCAGCCTAGCAGCGGCTAGGCTAGCTGTAAAGTTGGGCATTTTAACATGGGCTCTTTTTGGGGATTGATTCACTTTTGAAGCCAGCCTAGAGTGACCATTCGGACCACTGCAGTTTTCGATATTTCCGCATTGGCTCCATTGTTCAACCTTGGTGGAGGCAGCTTACATTGTACCCGTTCAATTGGAGAAAAGTTGAAAAATGTGCCATCAGCCATCATCCCTGTAGGCCTGTGCCAGTTATGTGAAGTAGATTAAGAAAAAGAAGAAAGAAATTGAGAAATTTATGGAAGTCTGTGAGTTTATCATAAAGGAAGTGGTTTATTAGGTTTAGTTTATATTGAAGCGCAGGGGGAATTTTGATGATAATATAAGATGATGTGTTGCATTGCAGAGGCACTTCAGTATAGAATGTGGTTCTTGGTGTGGCATCAAAATCAATCAGCCAAAGTGGAGGAAAGAGATCTCCGCATTGTGCACTTACAGAACATGCCAGCGCCGTCAGCTGAGTGTCACGAGTTCTTGTGGGAGGTTTGGACTTTGCAGCGAGACAAGGGAAGGCAGAGCATATTGCAGGAATATTCAAATGTGCATCATAATAGCAGAGTTCAGTACAGAAGGGCCGCATCTGCAGATAGGCATCGTGGCAGAACAATTTCCCCTCCAGCAATCATTAGGGCACCACAGTGGAAAAAGGCAATGGCGAGGGTGGCACCTTCCACCCAGCAGTGCGTGTCTGATGAAATCATATCGTGTGCAGGATCTTGTACAAAAGGTTATCCAACAAACTGAATGAACACTGGATGTAAATTGGACCTAGAAATTGGATGCCGGCCTAAGCCTCTGCCAAACGCTAAGTCAAGCATAATGAAGAGAATCTTTATTTCTCCACCTCTTGTTGGCAGAAAAACTGTCACGTAAAAAGCTCTACATCGAGGAGAAAATAATCCAGCTGTCTTAGAGAAAGGCAGCGTGAAGCTTAAGTGACAAGGAGCGGCTTCGGGAGATCAGGCGGGAGACAGTTAGAGGTACAAAGGGATAATTGAGGGCATGGAGGCGTCAAAGCCACCTGGCGAGTTAAAGGAAAATTCGCTCTCTTTTTTACAACGTGGGTCACATAATCAGGAGTGGTGTGCATCACCGCTGCTGAGCATTGGCATGTGACATTTTGCCAAGTGTCGGACGACGCTAGATCAAAGTCAAACGGGGCAGGGGAACACGTGGACAGACAGTCAGACAAATTGTTCAAAACTCTGGTGCTTACCATCTAAAAACAGAAAATATTAGAGGTATTAAAGATGGTTCATGGATCCATAGGAAATGGTTTGACAGGAACATGAAGTAGAGACGATTTTAAAAAAAAGCCTCACTGTCGCGGCTGTGGTCCGGTGTGTAAACAAGGCCGGGTTTCAGCAGCTTTTATCGATGGCTGCAGTCAACATTACTGGGCAGGTCAGCAGGAAAAGAGAAAACAATGATCCAACCCATCCGCGGCGCCGATTTCTCTTCACCTCTGCCACTCGTGGCAACAAAATACATGTTACAGTGTGAGCAACACAGTGGCCCAGATGTGTTTGGCCCTGTGCCAGCAGAATAGATGGAGCAGAGGCTGATGGGCCTGACGACTCAGTGGTGAGCTCTGCAGAGTTGGCATAGGCCCAGTCCAGGCTCCGGAGCACCTCTGCCCTCTAGCTGGTGAAGCTTTGAGGCAGATAGCGGAGGAAGAAGTAGCATATTCATTACCATAGTGTAGAAAATCTGTTGATAGTAAAAGTGCAAATCTTGTGGCATCAAAATAGGCAAAACAGTTTGTAGGTATTTGTAATGTTATCTTTAAGTTTGCTGCAGATCCTGCATTGGGGCCGAATACAAATTTTGCATCTTATAAACCCTCTCTTAATTTTATGCTTCATAAGAACTCATAACCCTCTGGACTGATAGCTTTACATGTTGCTAAAGTAAGTGCTAAATAATGCTTAACTGCCTCTGGGAACAATGTAGGCCAGTTCCGAGCCGATTTATGGAGTTTGGTGATGGACTTATAGCTGCCATTAGCTAGTTAGTGGTCCTATTTGCTGACTCAGCCCCAAAGTGCCAGAAGCCAAACCCAGCACAGAAAAAAAACCCCTCTGTGCTATATACCCAGTCTTTAAACATCTTCTTGGAAGCTGTGTTGTTCCTTCCTGGTCTGTGTGCGTGTTTGATGGGTGCTGCCAGCATGGTCCGACGATGGACGGAGGACCAGTAGCTCTCTGGCAGAAAAAAAAAATAGGAAATTAATAACTATGCCAAAAAAAATAGCACTACATTCCTCCTATAATAAATAGAGTTGATTTAAAAGTAGTAGAAAATGAAAATAGTCAACTGTAAGAACACCAAACTGTACTTAAGTGCAGTACTTGAGTTACTTTATTCCCTTTGGAAGTTACATATATCAATTGGAAAACTGCTCTAATGAAATAAAAAATGTAGTTCAACGAACTGGAATAATGATTTCCATCTGTTGGACAGTGTTCGATGTTAAGTTTACACTGAGTGACATATTCCAACCCAACTTCCAAATATTCTCACTGTTTTGTGCATCATTTCAAACATCTCCCCAAAATTCAGGATGACATGGTAGGTAAAGTTCGGGTTTCTCACTCGGATAAAGTTTTCCTGCGTTTGAGCAGCGTTCAGCTGCACAGCATGAGCTTGCACTTGACAGTAAGATGAAAATGTTGTGGAAAGTAGGCGCTAGTCACGGTAACAGTTACGGGTTGGACTGGCGCCGGCGAAGTAAGCGATCCTCTGTCTCTCCCATGCAAAAACAAAAGAAGAATCTCTGAATCTCACATTCTTCCTCAACAGGTCAGTTTATGTCCATTGAGATCAGGATATTAAAAGGCTGTGTACAGACTCGGATATTGACATCATGAATATAGTTTTCTTCAGAACTTCAAGGTTTTGACTGAAGATCAATCGTAAATGTTGGTGTGTCTGAGAGAGAGTGGGAGGAGGCGGACTGCTAAATAGCCGGACCTTTAGACAGAATGTTGGAGATGAAACACATCCATGAGCAAGTGTTGCCTCATTAAGAACAATGCAATCAGTTAGGACAAATTACATGATGATAAATAATACATTTGATTCTGTTAGTTATCAAGAACATTACAGATCAAGTCCAGCGACTGGGCCAGGCGACCAACACTTGCTCCTTCAGGGTCTATTCCAGGCAGGCCACACTGGATGCAACAGCAGCGCGTGTGCGTGGCTTTATGTCAAGCGAGCCTGCAGCTCATCTGGTCCTGTCTATTTTTACCCTGACAGTTCTCAGCAAAAATAGACCTGAAAACAACCTGTAGACAGTCATGTGGACATCGCGCCGGCTCTTTACTGCAGTTTTAACGTCTGTATCTGCAGAGCATGTCAGACAAGACAAAGACAATACACACAACAGGTGAAGAGTAATTTTTTTTTTCCCCCCTGTGTACTCTCTTTTCCTTTCTCTCCCTCCCTACCTCCCTCTCTTTCCATCTCCCACGTTCTCGATCTTCCAAAAGGAAAATCACGCCATCTTATTTTTATATAATTATCAAAGGCAAACTCCGCGTGAACTGACATGGGCAGGGCAGGCAGGAGCAACGCTGCCTATGTTGAATACAAACACGGGAAGGAGCAGCAGCAGCGCAGCACGCCGGCATCCAATGCGTCCATCCAGCCTGTTAGAGTCAGGAAAGGAGCTGGAAGAAATCCACCAGAGATGCTGCAGAGTCAGTACCAAAGTGCGTCGAGTTCTCGCAGACAGCAATGGCAACAAACTCAAGCCAATCCAGGGATCAGGCTGAACTGGAAGCTCTCAGGGCTCCTGGTTTTTATATTGTTGGAGATTCCGCCTATTTTC
Source organism: Diplodus sargus (assembly GCA_903131615.1). Taxonomy (NCBI): domain Eukaryota; kingdom Metazoa; phylum Chordata; class Actinopteri; order Spariformes; family Sparidae; genus Diplodus; species Diplodus sargus. Next base: position 4,511,601 of record CAEMYA010000179.1, on the reverse strand, counting down.
TTTAAAAAAAAAACTCCTCCGAAATGTGTTTTTAATGGTACATTTCCGAACCAAGGAATCCAGGGACTTTCCGCACCGTGTCATGCCTGGACATGTTCAGAATCCGTTATTTCCTTTCCCCTATGTATTTTTCTAAAATGTCGACGATTTCTCAGAAGGACAGGGGAAGTGGCGTGTCATGCCCGGACATGCTCTGATTCCATTATTTCCTTTCGACAATGTATTTTTCTAAAATGTCGAAGATTTCTCACACAAATACATTAACTGTTTTTGAACATTGACCTTTTACATACATGTCCCATGACTATCAGGATAGGTGATCCATCAAACCCTTGATCATGACTGGCATTAAATCTCACCCAGGTAGCAAGTATTACTCTGAAATATCAGTCATAGAAAAACACAAGAGAACCAGATCTGGGGGGATCTATTCAAAGAAACTTGAGATGTAAATCTATGAAGAGGCTTCATGAAGCTGTACGTTTATGAATGTGGAGTTGATAACATGACACCCTGGTCTGAATCGGTGGCACTTGGGTGTGATGGACATTTTGGCATCTACGTTATTCACAAGTGCCAAGGCTGTCAGCAGAAAATTCTGTCTTTCATACTGAATTCTAAAGATAAAAAAGATATTGCGCTGCCGTGGAACAATGTGTAAAGTCCTTCAATATAATACAAAAGGAAAAAAATAGGACGGAAATTGTGTCTATTGAAAAGATCAACCCTTTGAGATCTTCAACGACTGCCAGTGCAGCGCTTTGGTGAAACTCATTAAACCTCTCACCAAGATCGAGTCCCTTCAGAGCGAAGCTGGCCGTGAAAAGCACTCGTTTAAGGACGAATGCTTGTCTTTCAATTAATTCAGTCGTGTCTGTTTTGCTTCTCGTCCCGTGTCTTTGGTCTCTATGGGGGAAGCTTGTGATTGAGACGTTCAAAGAAAAACACCTGCTGCCATACCTGAGGGCATTACAAGACTTTTGGGGAGACAAACACCAATAAAAAAACATCATGAATTATGCTTTGAGATATCAGAGAGAAAATGTGTCACGGGTAGGCAGCACAGGTAATTTAGAAAAACAGCTTGGCTCTGCCTTGACTGACTGGAGAAAGCTTTTTTAAAGGATTTGGCCTATTTTTGTTTGAAGTTCACTCCCAACTGAAATATCTCAACAAGTCTGTGATGGATCGCAGTGAAAATCACTGTTCCAAGATGATGAATCCAATTGTTGATCCCCATACTTTTTATCTCGTAACACCATCAGGTCTTAGTCTCAGTAGTCATAGGTGAAATATTTGGGTCCATGTAACAGTAGGAGAGTGCTACAACCAGAGGGGTTGGTAAGTCAAACTCTTGCCAAAGTCAGTCAAGAGAAGAGTGAAAACGTTTCTATTGAGAATAACTGATTTGACCGCAGCGTCCGCGCTGACCTCTGGAGCCTCCATTGTTGTTTTTTTAAAAGAGCAGTCACTTCTTTCGTCGGTGGTCGCATCCAAACCACGCATGTACACTCACGCTCATATGATGCTGATCTATTCAACCCATGTGTTCATTACAAGTGCTTGAAGTCTTGTGAGATGACTTGCACCTGACCGCCCTATCTCGCGAATCACTTCTGCTGAAGTACAGCCTAGCAGAGTGCCTCGCAAGTGACACATGTCACTGTCTTGTTTTGCTATTTGTCCTGAGAGGATGAGATGAGGACTATTGACGAGACATTATAAAAGGTCCACTGACAGACAATCATCCAAAATTCTTGGCCCCCCGGGAGCCGCAAGGGTGAGATTTTCTGAGGAAGTACAAAGTTAGACTAGTTCATTCTGATCAGCACATGACCAACAGTAGCAGACTGGAAAGATCAGTTCGTAAAAGAGGCAAACCTTCAGAGAGGTAAGCGGAAAGCTGATGATCAGCCCTGTTTTTATCCGTGTCCTCACAGAGTACAAGTTGTCTGTGCTCCAAGTTAAAACAGAAACTCTTTCATCTGGAACATGACACTGTGTGAGATTGATGACTTCTGTCAAACAGAGCCGACCCATCTCTGAACTATGGCCAAGACCCCACCTGATTTACATGAGAGTAGAGAACAACACCCCCCTACCCCCTCATCCTCGCTCTTTTTTTCCACACGGACACAATGAGCCCCTCCCTGACCCGCTCCCGACAGCCTTCATGTCTCAGCTGGGCTGGAGCCACCGAATCCATCATCCTCCTCCAACTCTGCTGCTGCGGCTGTCTGATCAATGATACCACTAATAATAACTGCCACGCTGTCACCTCTGTCTCATCATCCCGACTGGCACAGCCAGGGGCAGCTCTCTGCAGATTGCCTCCACAGATTAGGACTCCATTAGAGAAGCTATTTACCCACCTTTCCTCCCCTCAGGCTCCCCTTCACTTTGTTTGCCCACCAAAAGACCCCATGGAGGACATTATAACCTTTTTCAAAGTGAGAAATAACTGCTCCATGTATATTGTTCCAGAGGTATCTGGCAAAACTGGACTGGAGTTCTTATTTTTTTTTGTTCGAGGTACCGCTGCAGTGAGGGCCGTCTTAATTTAAAGCTTCAACTTTGGGGCTTATGGGCAAGAAATTGCATCCAGCTTTTCTCTGTGCAAGCGCCATTCATCATTTGGCTCGCGCACACCTCCATGGCATCACCCACACTTTCAGTTAAAGGTTAGCTTGGAACAAGGCCACTCCTCTCCCTTCCCTACTGTGATAAATATGCAGAGCCACACCTGGCTTTGCGGGAATAAAAAAAGACTGATACGCATACAGATACATCTGCTCGAGTGAATGTATTTCTTTTAATTATTTTTTTAGATATTATTGGGAGGGAATGACTGAACTCTCTGATTCACCCATCGAGGCCGCCTCAACCGCACGGCGACAGGAGGAGGTCCCGTAAATCACCGGCTCCGGCACCCCAGCCCATTACAGCACTCACTTAAACCAATCATTAGAGAAAGAAGACCCACTGCAACCCTGCCCTCCTCCGCCATTACCACTTCCATATTAATCATCCGTTTCTCCACAGAAGGACTAAAGAGGAACAAAGGTCCTCATTTACCCTCCGAAACAACAATTTAATAATCTGCATGTGTAAGTTGGTTGGAGCTGCGGAGTTGAAATGCACGGAGAAAAAAAAAAAAAAAACCTTGATATAATACCCCACTGCAAAACCTTAATGTAAGTGAACATATATAACTTTTGGGAATGATGACGGCTCCCAGTGGCTGCTTTAATTAAGCGCAATGAGCCTTGTAAATCCAATATTCATCCAATAGGGAATGATTTGCGGAAGAATGGCTTCCATTACACGGTAGAAAAATAGGTATTTAAGCTAATACAAATGATCTATTATGATAATGTAACTCCCCTGTCTCTCAAATTTCCCAAAAGGCAGCGAAAGTGTTTTGAATTTTCAATGCCAATCTACCCTTTACGAGCAGAGAGAAATGACTAGAGTGAATGTGGTCGCTGGCAGTCCATTATCGGGCCCGGCTTCTCTCCAGGTAATTTCACTGGCAAGCGAGTAGTCCCGATAGACTGAATGGAAAGAAAAAAATGTCATATTTCCTCCACCACTCTTTAATTCATGAGTCCTCTGCCTTATCAGACCACTGGAGTCCTGACCTGTTTTACTTTCTGCAGTCATCCATTGTGTGTGTGGGTGTTCTTCCCCCTGAAGACTTCCGCCGTTCCCTTCCTTAACACTGTGCAGGCCAAGGTTCCCTTTGCGTCCCCCGAGGGACTGATAACACCTCGCACATACTGAGTCAAGGGGATGGGGTGGGATAAGGCTTTCAGAATTCCGAATTGGTTTCCCCTAAATTTGATTAGCATTTCATGGTGCTCCATTTTCTCGCCCTGCACCAAGGGCAAGCAGCGGGATTATGCAGTCTACCTCATATGTGCCACTTGTGCGTAAAAATAGCGTTCGCAAAAAAATACTTAGCATTTATTCTAAACTGCTCGGAGGCACCAAGCCAGGTGGCGTTATCCGCACCGGACCATGCAAGGAGCGCCGGGCTGCTCGTCTGAAAAGGAAATTCCAGATTATAGCAATTTGGGTTTCAATTTTGAAGTTTGGCCCTCTATTGCAATGGCTATAAAACATAGACGTGGTACACTCACAGCCAAGTTCAAAAGGCAGGTGCTGAGTCAAAAATTAGAGAAAACCAGAGGCAATGCAGGCGCTCAAAAGAAAATGTTCTAAAGGAGAGGAAGGGGATAATTAAAAGCCTTTATTTTATTGGCTAAATCATTAAAAGTTCAATAATTAAAAACACCAACACGTACTATCCTCTAGGTCTTCATCTGTGCTCCAAGTCTGGAGTTTGTCTGGACTGCCTGTAGCTTTGACGTTCACTTCTTTTTCCAGAGTACCTGACACAATTTTTTTTCTCCACCATATTACATAAGGCAACCATCTCTTTTCCTATCTCTGCCCATATTTGCTCTTCTCAAAGTCTGAATTCATGGTGCGTTTGAAAAAAAAAATCATTCTTCTTCTACCTCAGGCAGTCTTTCGCAATGTGTTTACTGCACAAGTTCACAGCAAAAGTGATGATGAAAGTGTGATTGTGATGATTATTGGTCAGCACTCGTCTTCAAATACATTAAAACAGTGCAAGAAAGACAGTCAGGTTCAACAGGAAACACATTCCGACAGCCGTGCAGGTTTTAAATCATCATATAAGTCTAAGTTATTTGGTAAAGAAGAGGAAGTAAACAGTAAACTCAAAATCGAAACATTATCCAGTTTACCATGAGACTTTCTGGTTCTATCTGACACCATCATCTCCTCCAGCTCATGGTAAGACAGTAAGATCCTAAACATGTCATGCGAACGTGATATGACATGTAGAATTGTCATCATGGTACACCGGGCCTATGACAAGTTTAAATGTAAATGTATCAGTGGTTTACAGAAACATTAACTGCCAATTAATGACCAAAAACTCCAAAAACTCCACCCAAGTTGTGATAACGCGAAACAATCCTTCGAAACTCATAAATGCACGTTCCCGTAATGTCTCCGATGCTTTCCAATCAGCCCCCGACGACACAAAGCAGCTTTATGTTAATGAGTCTACACGTACGGATAATATCCCTGTCTGTGATTGGGTTCATTGCACTGTGATTGAATCTAATCAAATAAAGGCAGAGCAGTTAAAACATAATTAAGAAGAGGATTAGATTGTGGATGGGCTTTTAGTTAAACCCATAAGTCACAAAATTGATCAGAGAGGATGAGCAAAGACGCCCGGCTGCCAGGGAGGAGCGCCAGTGAATGATAGATCACGGGTCAGGCCGATCGCTCTGTGTCGCGGGCGCCTCTCAAGATCAAAACTTGTCGACTGGAAAATTTGTCACAACTTTGACCCGTTTGTAAATGGATCTGTGTGTCGATATGAATCAGTGGTGGAAGGGGGGGGGAGCCATCGTTTTACATCAGCTTTAATGTAGAAGTAGCAATATTTACAATACAATTTATGTTACTCACATCGACAGAAACGCGCGGTCGGATTATGCCAGCCAGACAGTCTTGATGTCTTACCATTACAGATAGCTGCTCGTGGGGAATATGGCAAGAGTGAGGTATTACCTGAATACGGCATTCCATCAATCATCGCAGGCAGACTAATGTTTAAAACCAGGGAGGCACAGCTGACAATACGGCATCCATCTGTCTTGTCCTTCATTATGGTCTTTCTCTATTTGCATTGATTGGCTACAGAAAATGAATGTGAGCCGTGAGAGTAGAGGTT
>CAEMYA010000179.1:4481656-4498028 GCA_903131615.1 Diplodus sargus | reverse complement strand
AACACTGTTGGTTCTAGGCAGCAAATCATTGTGACCTTTTTTTTACAACCACTGTAGTCCCAGGAGAGGCAGTAATCCCACTAGCTCTCGGTGCATTAATAGTAGCACAACCTTTGTGCTAATTGCTTCAGCATCAAGACTGTGGCCTTCTCCCTGCTTTTTGCAGTTTCATGTGTAATGGTAAAGTTTCTTTCTTTCGAGCTCTTATCCACCAATGTGAACTGAATCCAAATGTAAACCCATCGTATTGGTTTGTGGACTTCAGAGTTTGGCATTGCAGCCGTCACCATCTGGGTTTTTGGGAGCCAGAGGTGACCATAGACCATATACTGATTGGAAGTGACTGAGAAAATAAGGACCCACCTCTAGCAACTTGTCATTCACAAGGTAGCCACGCCTTGAAGCATACCCTGTTTTACCATCTATTTTACTCTGAAGGGAACATCATTTACCAAATAAACATCATGCTTCAGTGAAGAGGTGTTGAAACCAATGATTGAGACTTTAAACTCAGGGGGAAACTCTTTGCTAAGGAAATAAATCAAGTGACAAGTCGGGACTAACATTTGAAACCAGGGAAGTCGCCTCCTGCTGGCTATTAGAAGGAATGCGTTGCTTTTCAGCCACAGAAAATCTGTAAATGCTCAATAGAATCATCCATCAGTGTCTGAGTCATCAGCAAATGCGGGAAAACATAGACTTAGTCACAACTGTTAATTGCACATGTGGGCTCACTGTTTTGATGACTTGTATATGAGACATGGAACTCGATTGGACTCAAATGACTCGTCTGTGATCATTTTTATGTTTTAGTATAGTTTTGTAAGTACTTTGTTGTCTGGCTGTCTGTATTTTACTGTTTAAAAGTTATGAGGAGGGAGTTTATTTTTTTTGACAGAGACGAAAATAAGAAATAAATAAGTTACTGTTTTGCTTGATCACCATTCATTCATACCGATAAATAGAGGACAAATTATCGTCATACTTTTTGAACACCATAGATTTGCCAGTAATACCATCACTAGACAAGTGCTAATACCCACTGAGCAAAACATATCCAAAAGACATCAAATCAACCTCGTTGTCACATGTTGAAAACACGCCCACTGAGGATCCGGGAATCAAAGTTTTTGAGATGTCTTTTTAATGTTCATAATTGACGTCCAGGTGACATCCCTCCAAAATAAACCTTTTACATCCTCACCTGGCAGAGGGTCTGCCCCAGGCTGACATGCGGCTGTCAGATGTTGAATGTTGAAAGATGCTGATGTGACGTCTTTTGTACACATGTTGCTCAGTGGGTTGCCTTTTCTCTCTATAAAGACTGGATACTTCCATTTAAGACAGCAGTATGCAGCGCACTCGACCTTACTTGGCTTGCCAAAGAAAGAATAACTTTGGGATTTGCATGGAACTTGGACCAAATGACTCAACAATCTCAGCGGTGAACGACTGAATAGTGCTGAATAGTATGAGCTATCACAGTAAGTATGAATGTCACAAACAATACCTCTTTTTATCTGTAGGCATGAAGCAAATTGAGAGAAGCAAGCCATCAGGCACATGTGTTCGGGGGTTTGTGCAGTACATCAAATCAGACTTCTTACAAATAACAGTCCAGGGTGTCAGATTCACAGTGGGGAGTCTATATCTTTCCACGCCATTTGTGCTTAACCTTGGGAACCTAGCTTAGCTTTGATCATGTTTTCATGAATGATAAAGCTATCTGTGTTGAGTAGCATTTGAATCAGCGAGTGCCTTTCAAGCTGCTCTAGTTTCTATAAACAGCAGTGCCCAAGGCTCAAACTGGTGTTTGCTTTAACTCCTTTTCATTCAAAGACTCAGTGTTACCCGCTGAGTTCATAGAGCCAAACCCTCCATGAGAATCAGACAATCTCTTTAAAGGTCGTGTTTAGAGACAGTTTCGCTCAGGTTGCATACACTTGACTGAAACGTCTGGAAATCAGCTGTTTCTCTTAGCTCGTAGTAAATGTCTTTTATTGTTAAGCCGGCCCCAGCTCTGACAAGATCTGCCTCCAACGAGGCAGACACAAACATAAATAAGTAATTTCATTTCTCAGAGCCAGTCGCAGTCTGCCACTTGATCTTTTTCTCATCAGACCTTTGATATTTTAGAGAAGACATACTGACTTTATACGTGACTCAAAGGTTTGCAGGCCTCTGCGGGTTACATTTAAATCACAGACAGTGGGCACTTTTCAAAACACTTTAAAGAGGTGTAATCTTCCATTTCATAGCGCATTCTCAAGTAAAGAGGTGTGGGTCAGTAACTCAATCCACTTTCTCAGTTTAAAGAGTATCGATGGCATACTCAAACATGGTTTCGACCTCAGAACAGCAGCGAGACAGCTCTAATCAATGCAACAAATTACCTGCCATTAGCCACTGACCAGGGCTCTGTATCTTTTCCCGTTCTTGTTTGAATGCAGGCGTTGGTAATGTGCACAGAGGGAAATGCACAGAGAATTTTTAACATCAATGCTCTATATCACTGCCTAATAATACAGCATTTAATAGTATCATAATGAGACCAGCACAGATACAGTACGAATAGTCTCAGCTTTATGGTATTGCTAGCGCTCAAAGTCCCATCCATCCATTTTCTACCGCTTATCGGGTCACAATGGCAGCAAGCTAGACATGGAGTCCAAATGTCCATCTCTGCAGCAAAGATTTACAGCTCCGCCTTGTGGAATCCCAAAGCTTCCCGAGGCCAGATGAGATATTCAGCCTGTCCAGTTTGTTCTGGTTCTATGTCCAAGTCTCTTCCCTGTTGGACTTCCCCAAAAAACGCACCCAAAACCCTGAAGGGTGAGTCCAACACCCTAGGAGGAAACTCATTTTGGCCTAGTGCGTCAAAAGTCTCCTTCTTTCTGTCATTACCCAATCCTCGTGTCCATATATGAGGGTTCAAACACAGATCGACGGGCAAATCGGAAAACCCACCTGATGACGCCGACAGAACCACATCATCTGCAAAGAGCAGGGAGACAATTTCTTAAAAAAAAAAGTCTCTAAAACTGAACACCCCTTAACCTAGCCATCGATCCAGTAGCCACAGCTCTGGGACCCCAAACTATCACAGTATACCCTACAATTAATTGTTAACCGTTCCTAACTGTAAATCCACAAAGCATATTTAGACTGGATGTTCACACTCTCGTCACCCCTCTCGAAACCCTAAAGAGGAAAGAGTTGCTCCACGTTCCCTTAAAGCCCCAGCACATTCTGTTCCAGACTTGATGCTGCGACATTCATACATACAAATTACTGGGAGGACATGGAGATCCAAACAATCCGATGACAATCCGACTGCTTTCTTAAATGCACGGATAGTCACCAGCTACTTGCCAGACTGTAGTAAAGGCAAAAAAATATATGTTTTATGGTGTTGACAGAAAATTTCCCTTCGATATATCATTTTTTTAGAGAGTTTACAATGAGACAAGACTGTCTGTGTACCATTGTAAGATCACAACAGAGAATGAGGCGGTGATTGCGGAGCATGAATCAAACAACTGATGCCAACGTACAACCGCACTCATGACTTCAGTGTTCTGTGTGAAATAATGATACGCTTCACCAGTGACATCAAGAATTCATACACCCACCCGTGTCCTCTTTCAAATGTTGGAGGTTTCTGTAGTCGGCGGGAATGCAAGACGATGTGGGAAATGTGGTAAGGATCATACGCAAAAAAGCTTTTCTTAAAGTAAGTATGGGTGACAGCAGGGGTCTGCAAGCGTGCGGGAAAGTACCATCCTCAAGACCAACTTAAGTAGAAATTCCTCCTGATACATATTTGATTATAAAAAAAAAAACTGCCTTTTCTCGGCATGTGCGATGGCTGCCTGTGAGCAAAAAAAACAAACGAGTTGGGTAAAAGACCCGAAGTGACAGGAGCGTTTGTTGAAGCAGCAGAGGTGCTCCTGGGAGAATCAAGGGGGGGTCTGATTGGGATGTCAGTCAGGATGCAAATGAGTTCAAGGCAAGAAAAATAGTGAAGGTATGCTATATGTTTTTTTTTTTTTCCTGCTAATCTGTAAGAAATTAAAACATTTATTGGTTGGTTTGAGGATAAACAGTTTTTACAGATTGCGGCACCACGGTATGAGGGAATGAGGCTCGTGGTAATACAAAAGAGAGCTGTGAGAAAATATCAAGTAGAATTAATGATGGAACAAGATGTTAAGAGCCTTGGAGGGTGTGAAACATCAGTGGTGAAAGCATGGTTGGTCAAAGGTGGTTGCGAGAATACAAGTGTTAGAAGATGAGAAGACTATTACTTCATGTAGAAAAGAGACAACTACAGCAATATATTTCCGTGCAAGTCAGAGTTGATGAATATTACAGATCGGAGGAAGAGGAATGCATTTTTAAGGGGAACCCAATGAGTGATAAATTAGGGGAAAAAAAACTCTGATTCAAACATTTCTGCTGGACAAAACTGGGTCAAAATGAAGCAGACGGAATGAATTACCTTAGCAACGGGGTGCTTTAGAGACTAGTTGATGTAGTGTTCAATGTCAGGGAGAAACACGCAGTTTTTCCATTATTAAACCTTGACTGTGTATTACAAGCCTGGGTTCATACCGGCCAGTTGAATAGAGGGTAATACATGTTTACAAGCGAGGTTCAGAGTTAATGTGTTTGGTTTGAATTAATGTGTAAATGGGAGAGACAGTAAAAGCTGTAAGAAGACAGATACGAGAGTGTAAAAACACCCATATGTGAATAATATGCTGCCATTTACCAGACTGTAAGCATGATAATGGTATTTGCAATACCATTAAGGTACACAAGGATCTGTATGAGTTGTTAGGGTATACAAAATAAGCCGAATGTTCCCCTAGAGAAACAAGAAGTAAACAAGAGGAAGACGACTGTAGGATCCGCTGGCTTGGTATAACAACATGGCTTTTAGCAAATCCTGAAATAGATCCGTCAGTACTGAGGAAGATAAGGAAACGAAATGATGATGAGGTTACGCAAGGAGAAGTATTTATTAATCATTATTTAGGAAAGGCTGTTGCAAGATGATTAGCCAGAATTCAATAGAGTAAGAAAATAACAGCACAGCAGGTTTTTTTTCGTCATCCGATGCACTGACAGCACTGATAGGGGGACGATCTTGGGTCAAGCCTGAAATAGTTTTATAGCTTTTAGTGGCACTGTGTTGAGTGGATGTAAGGAGTGCTGTGGTATTTTTAGAGATTGGAGCACAAGTTGGCATGGAAAGCTGCAGGGCTGTGGGTGTAGCAAGTAAAGAAGAGAGCGAGATGAGGGGGCTGCCTTAAGATAACAAAAAGGTTGAAATAAACCCCATATTGCTGGATCTGTCCCTTGATACGTACACGCACACAAAGTTAATGGGGTCTCATCTGGGCTCAGACCCGTCCTCCAAATTTAAGTTTTGTGGAAAACAGTTTTCAACTGTTAATTTCAACAAGCGGACACAGGCAAAAAACACAACAGAGGTAATACTTGGCGAAGGTAATAAAGACAATCCAGACTGGGACAGTGTTTTACAGGGTATATGGACCTTCACTCAGGCTGTTATGGCCTCCTTCACACTACCAGAAATAGAACTGTGATGAGGAGAATTAAATGTTATTCCCCTTTTAATTGGTCTTAAAATAGTCAAATTCATATAGTCCAAAAAGAGTCTAAAAATACTTGAATTACCCTGTAAAATATTCCTTCCACACCAAACTGGGCTCACCACCACCATTTCTTTATGGACTTTCTTTCTCTTTATGGGACATTAACATTTCCCTGTTGGGCAAAACAATGCATATAACCCAGGACCCTAAGTGGTGTCCACATACTTCTGGCCTTATAGTGCTGCGTTTTATTCTCCTCGGGATGTGAGTTGCAGAATACAAATACAAAAGGTGTAGTACTTATAACAATCTGTTGAGGGCAGTAATGCACCAGTTGTGGGTACATCCTGCTGCACAGTTACACGAAGAAGACAGGTTATCGTCCAGCATTATTTACGCCCTGTGTTAGGCCTTGCAGGCAGCACTTCCTTGGTTGTGTTAGCATTAAATGCCTTATCTTTTGATTACATTTAGAGACCCGTTTCTCATCAACGGACCTACATCAGACTTTTACCTTAATTTAAGTGTTGCTCCGTACACGACTTGGAAGAAAAGTTTGCCTGAAAAGTTTTGCGGAGGGAAATAAGTCACCCTACAATTTTTTTCTTTTTTTTTGACTGGTGTTATTGGTGTTGTCAGACAGACGGACAGAAGAAGAAAACGTGGACGGTGTGCTTCACTTTCTTTACCCGATGTTTAACTCACCGTGCTGACAGCTTGAAAGTCGCCTCGCGTTACTCAACAATAATAACAGGGTTTTTTTTGTTTTTGTTTTTTTTAAAAAGGCATACCAGTATAACAGTGGCTGTAAAATGACGGAACGGTCCTCGTTGTTACTACGTAAACAATTAGCAGGTAAGTTGGCTAACTGTTGCTTGCTACAGCTTATTTTCACTGCGTTGAGACGCCACATGAGAGCAGCAGCTACGTTCCATTTGGCCGCTGTCCGGTGTGGTTAGCTCACTGTTTTTGACCTACAGACAGACCAAGTTGAAATACACGTGTTCGGACAGCTGGTTACTACAGAGAGGATGTGTCTGAAGCTAGCTGTCGTTACTCAACAACCACAGGACGTTTCCAAATCACCACACACATACACACACTCACAAACAACAGCTAATATGATGTGTTCACTCGACACGTTGGTAAACTCCATGTTTGATAAATGCACGATCACAAACAGGTTTTAAAGGGGCACTGCGTAGTTCTGGAGAATTTTAACTCAGAATTTTAATATTTACAACATTATTAAGGTCATAACAGTCAGACATATTTATTTTGTCATGACTGAATAAACAAGCTGTCCTCAGAGGAAAATAAGGTCCAGAATACTGCATGAAGCTAGAAAAGTGGCAGGGTCCACCACATATAAATGGCGTTTTTTTTGCCATTTAGTTTGTTCCGTCAGATTAAAATTGTTTTAAAAAAAACCTACACAGTGTGTAGCACATTTAAGGTTCGTTAAATATTATGTTTAAAGTTACAACCGTATATCAGTACTGGCACTGTCGATACAAATCCTGTATATGATTTCAGCCTTGTATACTTGTTCATATGTATATTCATATCAATTTAGACCAATGTACCATTTGGGTAATATCATTGTCTGATGTTGGCCTATCCAAGACATATCGGTTTCATTGTTAATCTTTACAATTTCTGGTCTATTTCTGGTTACTTATCTTTGTCATAAGAGTATAATAACACACTTTAGGGATCATTGTAAATAAACAAAACTGCACATATTGACAGATATATATTAATATCAGAATGTTTTACTCCCTAATAGTATAATAGTATATAGCAGTATACTAATCATCCCCAAAAGTACGTTTAGGTCGTGCTCTAGTATTTGAGTTGTTTTGCAACTGACAAAAACAGTTGACTTATATCTAGACATTTAACTTTATGCTATAATGACAACATACTTGTTGTCATTATATTCTTATCTAGGTCAGGGTGATTTGGCCTTCAAAAAATATTACTATTGTTTTTGGCTTTATTGCAATACTTGATATAAATACTTTGATATTTGCAAATCTCCTGGCTTCATCAGTGCAAGGAATGGGCATTATAATAAAGTTTCACTTGTCACAATATTAATCTATTATCATAAGCCCAGCTTCCCTCTCTACTCTTTACCTTACCATCTCAGTCACTTTCTGGAAAAAAAGTCTACCTGCTTGTGTCTATACGTACTTGGACAATAAAGCTGATTCTGACTTAAATTTCAGAGCTCACCAAGAACCCGGTGGACGGCTTTTCTGCGGGCCTTGTAGATGATGATGACATTTATCAGTGGGAAGTGGTCGTCATCGGGCCTCAAGACACATTATTGTGAGTTAATTTATTTACCAGTGAATTTACTCATAATCCCTAGTGTACAGTACCTGTGAACGCCATCCTCTCTGTCGTTTGTAGTGAAGGAGGTTTCTTCAAAGCAACCTTAACCTTCCCCCGTGACTACCCTCTGAGGCCTCCCAAGATGAAGTTCATCACGGAAATCTGGCACCCAAATGGTAAGACTCCCCTTCCTTCCCAGGCCACTGTGTCTCTTATCAAAGAAAGTATTCAAAATCATTTTGAAAGTGTAAATATAAATATTAGGGTACTCAATGCAGAAAATCCTGTCAAAAACAATCACATAGACTTTGACTTTTCATTAGGAAAAAAGGAAACTTTATCTTCACTTGCTTCAGGATAAAAAGCAAATGGTTTGACTTTCTCAGCTTTTCAACAAACACAGTAGACAAACAGAGTAGTATCTGATCTAGCATCTGATTCTGCAATTTACAAACGTATCTCTGTGTCTTGTTTTCCGCCAGTGGCAAAAAACGGCGATGTCTGCATCTCCATTCTGCACGAGCCTGGTGAGGACAAGTACGGCTATGAGAAGCCTGAGGAGCGCTGGCTGCCGATCCACACAGTAGAGACCATCATGCTCAGTGTTATCTCCATGTTGGCAGACCCTAACGGAGACTCTCCTGCCAATGTGGATGCAGCTGTAAGTACCCACTGTCTCACATGAGAACCCTCTCATGCTGGGGTTAGTTTGCCACCCAGTGATGTATGTTGGACACTTTGCAAGCCATAAGAGAAAATATTCCCGAATCTCTGTGTATCTACAGTATGTATACATGTGGAGAAGGGGGGAATGTGTCTAAATGTATTAAAAGTGAGCACAGTTTAGTCTTACTTTCAAGTCTAAGGGTTTTCTTATGTGTACTACCCTGCAGAAAGAGTGGCGGGAGGATCCTAAAGGAGTTTTTAAGAAAAAGGTGTCACGCTGTGTGCGGAAGAGTCAAGAGATGGCTTACGACTAAGTTCACTCCAGTCGTCAACAAAGTAGGTACAACCTCACTACACCATACTTTAATTCTACACAGTGAGATGTTGTTGCTGGTTGCTGCTCATATAGATGATGTTTTTCCTTGTAAACCCTCATAAACACATATACTCAACAGTAACCCATGCTAATTTTGTTTCAGGTTGGAGCTGCACAGGGGATTCGACAACTGGTTACTCTTAATCGGCTAGACGACCACGGGGCACAAGGTTACCAACATCAACTAGCCACCTAAAGAAGAAAAAGACTGGGGAAAAAATGTGTAAACCCATATTTCTCTACTGATTTGTGTGTTGCAGTTAGAGTGGTTGTTATTTATGAATATTGCTGAATAGCAGTGGCATTCATGTTGCCAAAAGCTACGATTTACTTTGTGATTCTCCACCATCAGTTGCTCAAGATGTGCACCTGATGGGACCATTGAGTATTCTGGTCAAGTTTCAGCTTTCCACCCACAGGGGATGAATCAAACAGACAAATACTTTCTCTGTCATGTACATTTTAGGAGAATCTGATCTCCGCTGACAAATGCCCCATTTTCTGTTTACTTTATATTGACCTATTTATTTAGAGTGACATTATTTTAAGATGCGTATCGTCTGTTATGGGGGGTTATAATTTTTATTTTCAACCTGCCACACTGAGCCAACAACTCTACAGCTATTTCATCAACTTATGCAATTTTGGAGTGTTTGCAGTCTTGAAAGGGATGGAAATACAGACACTGTCTTTTTCCTTCCTCTGCACACCTTAAGTGTTCTGCAGAGGAAAGGGTTCCTTCTCTCCACGAGGGGGAAAAACTTGCCACCCAGCGCTGCCTTAACTCTTGACTGCCAGTGAAGGAAACCTCAATAAAGACTGTGTCTGAAGACTCGTTTTGAATCCAGAAGAACTGCTGTGCACAAACCAAAGATGACACACTGATAAATATATTTTTAACGAACATGCTACATTTTTTGTACCTATGTAAATATAAATTATATGTCCTTGCTTGGAAGAACTGTCAGACATTTTTACATGCTGAGCCTCAAAAGAGAAAATTCTCGCCTGTTGGAGAGACAGTGTGTGGATATTGTGCGGTAGAACTTCTTCGCAGAAGACATTTTGACACGTCACAGGAGGAAATGCACGGTACATAATGAAATGAAAGATGGCTGAGTACCATTTAGCTGCTTCCAGCCATCGTTGATGTTATTAGTAACACTTTTCCTGCTATGCTCTGGGGCCCAAATTAAAGCACTTTTTAAGCTTTTCCAGCACCTGGAATCTGTGGTGCATTACATGTTTAAATACATGTCTTCGCTCAAAATTATTTCACTTAATCAAAATGTAAATCGTTTCTTGTCAAAGAAACCTGTGAAGCACTTTTAAAACCTTCAAAACACATTTGAAAAATTCAAGAACCCTGTGAAAGTTAAAAATGTCTGCCGTGATAAAAGCCTACACTACCCACATGATCCCTTGATCAAGTGATTTTATGGAGCTTAATCACAATAATGGCATTTTTATGCTTAGTGAGGACATAATTTGTTAAATAATATGTAGGTATACAGTGGCGCACACTCATGTCAATAAATGTTACAACATGAAAACAGTTTAATAAACCTCATTCTGGACATTGTCTACTGACTGTTGAAATGTTACTACTCACCAACAACACAACTTACTATCAAACTAAAAAAAAAATCAGTCACTCTACTCACCTTCCAGCTGTTGGAAAGTTGGGGGTAGTTTTGTATTCCTCAAAACATTTCTAAAGCTTTGCAGCGCCCTCTTACACAACTGAAGTAGTTTGAACTCGTCTGTAACAACAGTCGTACGGGGGAGAATAATGACTGAATTTTGGGGTGAACTTATCCTTTAAAAGGTGCACTATGTAGTTTTGAGGTAGAAATATTAATCACAAAAGAAAGATTTCATTGACGGACTTTTTATGCCAAGACAAACTAGATAAACACACTGATCACAAAGGAACAACACCGTTTAATACTTTTTCACCCATTTATATTTGGTGGACCCTGCCACCTTTCGAGTTTCAAAGCATGTTCTGCACCTTATTTTCCTCTGAGAACAGCTTATTTATGCAGTTATGGAAAACAAATAATATTTGCGTTTGTATTATTACCTTGTTGA
The DNA here is from genome assembly GCA_903131615.1 of Diplodus sargus. Classification (NCBI taxonomy): domain Eukaryota; kingdom Metazoa; phylum Chordata; class Actinopteri; order Spariformes; family Sparidae; genus Diplodus; species Diplodus sargus. Next base: position 4,486,925 of record CAEMYA010000179.1, on the reverse strand, counting down.
TGTTGTAAATATTAAAATTATAAGTTTGAATTCCATCTCCAAAACTACACAATACAGATTTAGATTAGACTATAGGACACTGATATCTGACTTCATTCACAGGGATCCTGAAGAGCCTTGCAATTTTGCTAATTTTATTTATTTATTTTAAAATGAACATAAGCAGACATGGGTTATTTCATCCATTTTCTTTTCTTTTTTTATGTAAAAATGTCAATAGTTTACATTGATCTGTATCTCAAACTATGCTGCGTTGGTCTTTAACTGTAAGGAAATGTGTCCGAGAAAGCACTTGAACTTGATGTTAAAGAGATAGTGGGAGCCCTGTATTCACAGCTGCTATGTGCCTTGTTTTCTGTGTAAAGTACCCCTAAAAAAAAAACAAAAAAAACACAGTACACATAATTTTCCAATCTCCATGACCACTTTATTGAATTAAGCACCAGCTCAATATGGTCGACATCCAGACAAGACAAGACATATCCTTAAACTGAAAGAGTATAAAATCATCTTAGCATCACAAAAGCACATCCCACCCACCCAAAGAAAAAATTCCATTCATCCATCCATCTTGCAGGTGTAGAATAGAAACTGGGGGTCCTGAGATGTTCACTGTCCAGGAGCAGACAGACTTTTGTTCATGAACTGCTTCTTGACAAAGCACACCCACCACTGAAAGAAACAAAACCTCTGTTAGGGAAAGTGTCTGAAGCTTTCAGACAGCACACCATCAGTGGCAAGGAGAGAAAAACAACTGGGCACCGCACAATCAATTTGTCACAAGATGAGAGGGTACAGGTTGTTGTAGTGCTGAAGTCTGGACAGAAAACTTTGTTTCACAGTACAATTTAAACTACCAAGGGACAATACTACTAAATGTGGGTAAAAACTGGCTTGACAATGGCACAGAGCTCTTCATGTGTTGAATTCAGTTCATAATTCAGCATCTTGTTACAGCACAAATGCATTAAAGTTGTTATTGTGGAGACGTGGGACTCACTTTGCTGGGTTTGTCTGTCTGGGAGTCAAACACGCGGTCGCATAGCCTCAGGCCGGTCTCCTGGCGGATCTGCTGGAGGTACGCCCTCATAGTCTCTGGAAAAGGCAGGCAACAACCTAATCAACTAACTGTTTAACGCTTACAAAAAAGTCAGACCACAGCATAACATTTCATTTATTCTTGCTACATCAGAACTAGGCAGCATCGCTTTAATCGTTGACCTACGACCTTTAAAATGTTCTGATCTTTGCAGAAAAAAGAAACCAGTTATTTAGTTACAATTGGCATCTCTGACAATCCATATTTTTGGGGAGGGTTAAATATCCAGTGGTATTCATCAACAACAGTGCTGATGCTATGAAACAACAAGGTTGAGGGACGCTATGCAAGCATGAAACAGCACTTCAAGCCTCAGATCCTTAAAAAGCTGATAGGGCTCGGGTCAGCATTGCTATTTTAGGCTTGCTATAACTTCACGATGGGAATCTGATGAAACATAAGAAGGGGACAAGGAAACTGGCACTTATTCAGAGTGCAGTTTTAACAGGCCTCGGTGCATCACTGCCAGTGTTATGATGAAGTGTCCAACTGAGAGAGACAACTGAGGCAGCTAAGCTCTGCTTCTTACCTTCCTCCTGCTTGTTGGCAGGTTTAATGTACATAGCATTGAGCGGGAAGCCAGGCTCTCCAGGAATGGGGAAGTTGGTGATGCCCAGAGTGTACATCTCCTTCTCTCCCTGGCTCCTGGAGCTGCACTGTGGACAGCACACACACACACACACACACATCAATACAAAGTGTTAGTTAGCTCACCTGTGGGTAAAACAGGTGGCACTGCCCACCTGGACTAAGCATTGGAGTAGATAATTCGCTCTCACTGCGAGAAAGGAAAACAATTGACATTCTAAAAACCAGCTGGTAAGCCCCTGTGGCTCTCCACCCACACTTTTAATTGTTGCTACATGTATTAAGATTTGCATGAAGTCACTGTTAAGTGAAGACATCCACTACTGTAAATGCTGTACGTGAACAAAATGTGCAATTTACCTTCTGTAGCCTCTTTAGGCACTCAGAAATGTAGAGTGTGACGTAGATCAGCGTCCTGTCTGCCTCGTTCTGCAAGAAACACAACACACACATTAGCAGCTGAAACGGCTACAATACTACTGAAACATATGTACATTTCGTCCACAGCATGAATATTACCGTATTTAGCAAAGTTCTAGTCAGGTATAATCAGTATAAGGTTGCATTGTTGAACTCCCGAGCAACTATGCATAGCTGAGGGGAACGAGAGGAAGCAAGCCGAGACATGTGGAGGAACAGAGTGAGCAGCTGCTTTAAGGCACAGCGAGTGAGGGAGATGGAGAAAGGAAAACACTGAGAGGAACAAGCACAGTAGTGAGGTACGTGTTTGTCCTTCACCCAAAGCAGAAACTGCATGTACATTTCTCACCTTGATTTCATAGTTCTTAAAGAAAACATTGGCCTTGAAGTAGTAGATGGCCTCATCAATGATGTCTGAATCAATGCCTGGAATGGGAAAAGGAGATCAACACAAACACATCAATACAATGCATGATGAATCACAGTGCCCCCCTCCCCCTTCCAGTCAATACATGCATCTATTCTTGATCTTGATTTATTTGAAAAACTAAGAAGCAAAAAAAAAGAAGCATACACTGCAAGTGTCCAGGCAGAGTAATGAAGAAGTTCAACTGAAGCGTGCAGTCTCAAGGCCATATATGGAAGTTAAGCCAATTCATGAATCAGGAACTGAGCTCAGTGTGATAACAAGGTATGATCCCTACAAACAGAACTGACTCAGGTCGGTGAATAAGCCATTAACACTAAATAAACATGGCAGGACCTGTGTGTTTATGTGGTCCAAATGTTTAGGCTCCACTTTATGCTCATTAAAAACAACTGTCCAAGCCTTACCGTCTCCCCTGGCTGGTCCCTTGAACTGGGTTTTGAGGGGGAGCAGAGCCATGTTCCCCACCAGCCTGGTTTCGGGGATCATCAGGCTCGAGTGATACGCCTTGGAAAAGACAGAAAAAGTTGCTGTCACATACGATTTGCTTAGCTAGCTTCATTTCCTGTCAGGTAGCATCAGTTAAATCTCTTACTACGGTCACATCCGCAGAGAGGACTGCGCCATCACGATACCAAACAAAATATTTCATAAATTCAAAGAAGAATTTGCAGAATAGTGCTGAAATCACGGCGAATGTATGATTTCACCGTCCAATATCAGTAAATCGCGAGCAAATGCTAACATAGCTAGCCGACTATGCTAACGTCATCACAGCCAGCCGTTAACTCGGAGGCCCTTGTGTCAACCAGCGGCGCTTAAATGCAGGATTTTTCTTCTTGCTCTAAACCGCACATTAAACGCTTCTGCGGGTTAGTAATCAAGTAGGATTCACTCACCGGCATGCTGAGCGATAAATATCAGTCCAACTGCTCAGCGAAAGAAATATAGTAGCACCTCCGGACTCCTCTTCCGCCTGTCCCACCCTTCAGCTATACAGGAAGTGGCTACATGCTATGTGACGTAGCTGCCACATGGGGGCGCTGACGCGAAACTTTCCTTCACACAACAGGTTAAGCACTCTGTTTTCTGTAATATTTTATTTAAAAAATATAGCAGTAATAAATGTATTTAATAACAACTCTTTGAATTCAACACTGTCCTGAAATAATAAAACATTTATGAGTTGAAATGACACATTTCCTAATTAATCCAAACAGCATACAAAAACTCAACACACAACATGAGCTCCTTTATGAGTCGGTCTTTTTCCCCACACGCTCTTTTCAAAGTGTCCTTGCAATCGCATGCCATTCTCCACCTGGGCTTGATATAGTAAATCCTTCATCCACTTCAAATGTTTTTTTTATTAGCTCTGACAAGTCTCTTTTTTTTTTCCTGGAGTCACACCACCCCTCAGCTGTCGCCTTTGTCTTGAAAAAGTTCATCATAGTTTAGGTTAGCAGGCTCTTCTTCAACCTCCTGCAGAAAAGGAAATAATGGGAATACCGACAAATTAGTACAATTACAAAAATAGCCACACGCAAAGAAAATCTACTGCATATTTTATTGGGTTTTCTTTTTGATTTTTTCTTCACCTTTGGCTCCTTGACCTCCAGGTCCTCTCCATACTGTATAGAGAAGTCAATGTGTTGCAGTACTATGTTAATACCCTCCTCATCTGTGCAATCAAAAGGCAGGAATCTCACCATACTGTAGTCATCAATCTGGACGCACAGACAGAGAGGCGGTGTCATTAAAAATGATTCCAAATTCTGATCCAAAATGAAATCATCAACTTCAGGGCTTTGCTCACCAGACCGCAGATGGCCTCAGTCAGCTTCTTGAACTTTGTGCTACTGATGGTATCCGAGTTGTCTTCCATCATCGAGTACATGTCTGGGTCCAGGTACCTGGTGTCAAAGTTAAAGTTGTTTTTCCATTTTTTTCCTCCACATTTGTAAAAGTTAAATCAGCTTAATTAACCAATTAAGGCATCATAAGTATGTGAAATCAAAAGTGAAATCAAATCAGTGTAGCCACTTGTTCCTTTGCATACTAAATACAGCTGCTGGTCATTAATGCAACTTACTTTTCAATTTCCTTCTTGGCTTTGGGACTTAGCAGGTCCATTTTTGTCATGATGTTCACTTGAGGGATCTCTAATGACACCATGGCGCTCAGGGCAGCCATGACGCCCGAGATGAACTGCCGTCAGAGGAAGAGGGAAAAGATGTCTCACGCGTCACTTCATTCTGGCTTTCATTACTATACAGTGACGTAAGAAAATGAGGTGTGCTCGGACTCAAAGGGGAATCAAACAAACAGATAAAAGCACTGGAGGGATCGGCTGTTACCTTAAAAGACTCCACCATGAACTGGGAGTCTACCAGAAAGACCCCACACACCCGAAACTCCCACTGCTGGAGCTGCTCCACCAGCTGTCTCATTACAGGGAGGTGTGTGTACAGTTCAATCTGACCTGTAGAAGCAAGCCACTTGTCAAAAAGCTGGGATTTCATACATAGCTATAAAACAGAGACAGATCTCGTGAATTCTTGTTCTTCAAAAGTTATAATGCCTTAAAAGTTTGTATTACACTTCCCAGTCACCCATCTGCCACGTTGCTTACCTGGGCAGTCGAACAGTATGTAGTCATCCTCCACATGACCCAGGCATTCCTCCAGCCAGTCAAAGTTGTTGGCGAAGTACTCCATGCAGAAGACCAGGCCTCC
>CAEMYA010000179.1:4448965-4476583 GCA_903131615.1 Diplodus sargus | reverse complement strand
ACTGTTGAGTACCTGAGAGATAACTAATTGTCAATTCTTAAGCATGTTTTCCTAGTTCAATTCAAATCCAATCATAATTGAGGAGCTCTTCCATTTAAGTTATTTAGTTGTGCTGTTTATTTGTGCTGTGTTCATGTTTTAAAGTGCTGTTTTTCTCCTTCATAGGCTCCTGCATTATAGCCTACTGGAGGTATGGCACCTGGCTGGGTGCTATTAACTGCCCCATTTGCAGACAAATGGTGAGACTTCTAATAAATAATTGAAGTAGAAGTCTTAAACTGAGCTTTTATTAAAACCTTTTTGTTTTTTTACAAGCCAGACTTACTGGTAATACTTACCTAATTACCTTATCTCTCTATATTAAATTATAATCTTTTAAGACTTATAAAGGATAAAGGATATCATAGTCAACGAGAGTGATGGTAATTGTCCTAACCCATTCATGTGAAAATGGTAAAAAAAAAAAAAAGTTGCCCAAAAGCCAAGATGTGGTCCTCAAATATTCCATTTAATCTACAACCTGAAGATATTCAGTTCACTTTCTCAGAAGAGCAAGGAAACCAGGGAGTCGAAGCTGGAATCAAATAATATGGATTTTTCCCCCCCCCCTCAACAGGTCACGTTGCTCTTCCCGCTATTTCACGAGCACGCCGCTCCTCAGAGGGTCCAGGATGGGGAGGCAGAACCTCTGCTGATATTAAGAGACCTTAACGATTATAACCGCAGGTTCTCAGGCCAGCCTCGATCCGTGAGTATACTACAGCCAGATACATAGAATGAACGTTAGCTTACCCTTACTGTATATTCATACATGAATGGCGTCTACATATTTTGAATTTAATTTCACTTTTATTTAACCAGGAATGAACTCTCATTGAGACAGGGACAGTTAGTAGAATCCTGGAAGTGGATGCAGTAACTTCCCATACTTTTTTGAAAGATGTAGGTAGGATGGAGGCAGACCAAGAATAGCCCATTAAAATAAGAGTATGCCAATGGTTGAGTCTACATGTGGACAAGGCCCACCATCCAACCCGAGCGTAGAAAGAGCAGTGGTGAGTGAGGGTTTAAAAATGTGGAATAGAATAGAAACAAAGATGCTTCTAGAGAATAAATGCTTTCAAAGTATATTACAAGCAGTATCAGTTATTAAAACATACTTTTTTTAATGTTTCTCCAAACTGTGTAGAATCCTGAACACTGCTGGTAAAAGATAAAACCTTGCAAATGTGATACTGACTAATAAAGTGCATCTTAAGCACGTGTATATTTAGCACAGACTTTTGCCTAATATCTTCCCTCCCCTGTCTTCCCAGCTTATGGACCGGCTGCGAGATGTGCCCACCCTGCTGCGCCATGCCTTTCGGGAGATGTTTTCCGTGGGTGGCCTCTTCTGGATGTTCAGGATCCGAATCCTCCTCTGCCTCGTCGGCGCGCTCACCTACCTGGTGTCGCCGCTCGACATCCTCCCAGAGGCCCTTTTCGGGCTCCTGGGATTCATGGACGATTTCTTCGTCATCCTGCTCCTCTTTGTGTACATCTCCATCATGTACAGAGAGGTGGTCACGCAGAGACTGAACGGTTGAGTGCTCGATCGGAGGAGAGGCCTTAGCTTGCTCGTAGCAGGCTCAGAGGTGAAGTGGACCTGCAGAAGCTGAATACATGCCCTCGATCAATATTTCTGGTTCTCTTGGAAGGGTTTACTATGAAGCCCGGCATGTTACTTATTTACAGGAGAAGGGTTAAGAAAACGGTGAGCTCTGAATGTTCACTCTATATTAAATACATCATTAATGGCTCACAGGTCAAAGCAACAGTACAGCATGAAGATGGCAGTGAAGGAATGTGATGTTGTAAGTATGTACTTTGAACCAGACAGGGGCAATCCTTTGAGTCCGTTCAGGCACTCGAGGGACGTCCCTTACTGAATGATGAACATTACGACCAGCCACAAATTCTATCTGTGACAACCAATGCCAAAACAGCCGTTTGTTTAATGTGCATATCATCATAATGCAGACAGCTGTGTAATATAACATGATCTTGAATGTACCGTATTGATGGCAGTGTCTTGATAATGTGCATTTAAAGTTGGCCGCCTGCATCCGGATCGTCGATTGTCGGACAAATTTGTGTTACTATTTTACTGTGGCTATCACAGCCTGCTTTGTGAGTAACCCGTGACTATGCATATTCATAATGACTTGAAAAAAAACACAGCTTTCAGTGCTCATGTCAAAACCACTGAATCGTTTTTTACCTCTGGCAGTTCAAATCTGAGGGACTCTGAACCTTTCTGCATGTTTCGGAGGGAGCCGACGGTGCACAGGACAACCCAACTGTTGCAATATTAATACGGATTTTCATTCATGAAGTATAAGAGGCAATGCCTTGATCATAAAAGGAAGCCAAATGGAAGAAACTGAATACTGTCTGAAGATATAAATGCGAACATATCGTTTTAAGGTTTACTTTGCCCCTCCAATGGTAATTGTGAGTTTAAACGTTTACTGTGAGCACATTTTTAAGAATGTATTTAAAAATTAAACTGGACGAAAACTTACCACATAGTATTTGATGACACGTCGTTTTTTGGAAACATTTTTGCAAAATGCTTAAGCTCATTTGGAGAAGTTATTGGATCAGTCGTAGAGCTCTGCTGGGAACTCGTGCAAAATGAAGACGCATTTATCATTCAAAGCCTGTTTGACTTGCGGCCCCTTAAATGAACCAACCTGTGTCGATCCACAGACAGATTCTCCATTTGTATAGAAAGCAAGAGCTGCCATGCCTACATTTACATTTTATTTTTATTTTTAATGCTGTTAATATAGCGATCACAAGATTATTATATCATTATCTCAAGAAAAAGGGTGATTTCTTAAGCAACAATATAATTTATCACAAGTGGACAACTTCATAAGATACATAAGACTGGACCACGACGTGCTCACCTCTCTGTGGGTTGGCTTTGGGAGTTTCAGTGCAAACAATTTGAAGTTTTATATGAAATAACAAATATGAAGTATTGTATTGCCAGCCAATTCGTTTTGAAGGTATATATTTTATACCATGGTCAACTTTAAGCAGATGTGCCTCTGTCCATTTGAAGGAATTCTCATTAGAATCGAGGAACTGGTAAACAAAAATTCTTCAAATGGTGTAATTCAGAATGCATGTAAAAAGTGAGACTTAATTACGGTCTGATGCATTGATGAAAAGTCTGAACTCTTACTATCTGATTTTTTTTTTTTGTTAAATCAATTGCTTTAGTTGTGAGGACACTACCTGAGCACGCTGCCATGGCACTCCTGATCTCTGTTACAAACGTAATTAAAGGGAACTTTTTGCTTTCTCTTGATAACGGGTTAATTATCTTGTTAGCTCGAGATAGCAGCTTGTTTTCTCAATAACGAGACCATTAACTTGTGATCTTGAGATAACGGCATTCGAAAAAATAAAACGGTTGCTGTTATCCGTATATTTGTTCATCAGAGAGTGGGCTGACAAAAAAAAAAAAATAGATTAACAGACAATCATCAAGATTTTGCATCCTAAATGAGTGGGATCAGAACTTCTTTTTTTTTCCCTATTCCCGTTAATCTTTTCTAGGCACCCTAAAGTGAGTGCCAGTTCACAAGGGGTCTTGACCCTCAGGCTGAAAATGGCCACTTCAGGGTGGTAACCGAAACTGTATCTGGGCCATTTGCTGTCTTGCTGCTCTATTTATTGAGCTAGCGTTGGCCTTCGTGTTCTTGAAGAGTGGAGGGGAGGGGGTTGAGACTCGTGGCGGATCGGCGGCCGACTGTAAAATTCACACGGTTTGTTTGACAGCTTCTCGTCGCCGTAAAGAGACTGTCAGCTCTCACTTGGAATGTCTCGTTTTTAAGGTGTGGCATGTGCCAGGCTGCGTCATGCCTTTTTCGCTGTCTTTGCAGATTAGCGTTCTCCTCCAGTTTGTCTCTTGGGTGTTTGAGCAACCTCCGCCCTTTTTGCTTTTGATAGTCAAACAGCTTTGTAAATTCCACTGCTTGCCTACACAGCTGAGAACTGGTTAGGTGAGAGTCTCACCCCGGTGGAGAACGGCACTGCGGCTGCTGGAAGAGTCTTTGGTGCGATCCCAAAATGTCATGTCAAACCCAAATACACATCAAAAACACCAGTTTGTAAATGTGTAATATGATGCCGGGATTATACCATTCTCTGCTCACACAAGCCCGCACACAACATTTACACTGTAGTCACCACGTCACGGACGCACTCCACCTTTTCACCAAATCCAGTGTGGTCTGCTGAAACATGCCCTGAATTGACTGAGTGTTTTAGTCATTTACTGAGTTTGGCGATTTGTCTCTGCTCCTGTGATGCTCCAGACAAATCTCTCCCAAGCATGACACTGACGTCTCTCTGAGCACTCCCCCCTGCCCCCGCCATTTTGTAAAAATTAGTCAGATGTGCACTTTTCCAAAGAGGGTAGATGAGACACCCGTTCATAATAGTCTGCTTCCATTTTGGCTGCAAGTCAACAAGGGTGTTACTGAATGAATGTATTCATTTTTTGGCCATGACCATTAATCAATTCATTAAATAGTAGTCAAGAGGCTTGAAGAGGCATAATTATCCAGCAATTAACAGAATGCGTTCTGCCTTTCCGTGCTGGTAATCATCTCTCTGAGATCAGAAACCTCTGATACAACTTACTTCTCCCCCCCATTTTCCTTAATTACCACGTCTAAAATATGTAACAGATTACTATTTATGCTATTTGCGCCAATGTTGCTGATGATAATTACCCTTCTCTTCCTCTGCTCGCATGACAGGCAAACAAGATTACCCACAAGGCATCAAACCAGCTGGACCCTGAAAGTCTCGAGTTGTCTGCCTGGCGGTGCTTTTGTTGTTTATTTGATAACCTACAAATTGTTTGTCTGTGTGCACCAGTCAGGCACAATAAAAGTAAAATGGAAATGGTAACTGAAATGGCCCCTGAGATCACAGTTCAGGATGGCTGCCTTATAATGGATCAAGAGGCGACATTTTTGCTTAAGGGCCCCCTGAGCAGGTCAGTCCACAGATGTCCTTCAATGTACCTGAACACACCACTTAAAAGGGCAGCTTCATATTTATCTTACCTTGCCCCAGAACGTACTTAAAACATGTAATGTGAGATTCAAGTCCCGCGGGATTTCTCTTTTTCTGTATTCGTGGGGAGTTTTCCATCAATATGCACTGCAGACTCCGCCCACCCAGCGCTCATCTGGTAGACGCCGGAGTGGCTAGGCAACGAACCCGGCTATTGGCCGACGGTTTGTGAGAGAGACACCCAGAGAGCGAAAGACCTCGGGAGTACATGAAGCCGACTGTTAACTTCAGGCTCTGTTCACCACAAAAAGTCGGTCTACGTTAGGTAACGATGAGTACATCAGAGTCATTGGATCGAATGGAACTCTGTGAAAGCCTGTTGACATGGGTAAGTAATCAAATTTGAAGTTTTGGGGTTTTTTCCCCACTGACAGACAGTTCTCCGGCGCCGGCGATGCTAGCTGGCATACGAGGCTAATGCTAACTGGATGAGCTAGCCAGCTAACTGAGGGAACGTTAGCAGGCTAGAGAAAAATGACACGGGCTCACGCTGGTTACGTATGCAGGCCAGCTGTTTTAGCTGTTGATGTGTTGCTTGCTAGCCGCTAGCAAACACTACACCCAGTCTAGACTATAATTTTGATTTAACCTCCATGCTATAGTGTATTTTAGCTAGCTCAAATTTCCTAATGCCGTATGTTGTTAGGGGATCAAACGGCAGACGCTGGCCTTGTTATGGTTCAACGAAGGTTTTTTCCCTCTCGATAGAGGATATGTTACCGTTACAGCTATGTGTCTGCTTTGAGTCTGAATTCCTGTCATTGTTGTCCAGTGTATCACTATGTCCGCTTTTCCTTCCCCATTCCTCCTCCCGATCATACATGCCACATAGACGGCAGCTAAGCTAGCTTCCCGAGCTTACACTTATAACGTCAGTGACACCCTAAATCATTCTAGTGAGCGCCTGAAACACATATCTAAGCTAACAAATTGAATAGGGATTGTAAGATTACATGCTACCGACCGGTCCATGTTTACATTGTTGAAATTGCTGCAGCTCTGTGGCAGGGGCTGGGATGATATCCAGTATTTTTAGCTTAGCTACTACATGTAGCCTCATCTAAAGCAAATACATTTGATGTCTGAGGAAGAAAATGCTGATGTGGTCATGAAAACCGAGCTGTGTCACACTTCTGTCATGCATCTCTGAATTGTAATGTAGACATTCAGACGGGGCAAAGGCAATAATTAAAGTAACTGAATACACGTCTGCGTTCTTCAGCTTGCATCACAAAACAGTAATCAGATGTTTCAACAGACCTGTGATATCACCGGCTGAGATGACATGTGATGGAAATTGTGCATAGGTGCCTCTGTTCACACAAGAAACTTCTGGCATAAATGTCAGTAGTGTGTAGTGAAAACATGGAAGTGGTGCTGGTGACAGGAGAGCTGAGTACAAGAAAACATGTGGTCATGTGCTTCCTTACATGCCATGTAATCTGGTTTCAAATCAATTTGTGGATTGCCATCTGTGAAATGGTGAAGTCGGCCTTTCTTAACTTGTGTGTTTCATGTGAACATGAAAAAGAATCATCAACTGATTTAACTACGCAAACAAAAATGTCCAGTTTCTACGTAGTGAAGTGAACGTCTTTCAAAGGAAAAGATGAATTGGTACAAGATGTATTGAATTCAACCACAGTTGTGGCTAATCTGCATTCTGCATCTGTCGCCTCCGCCTTTTGTTGTCATAGCTTTGCTTATGCAAGACAACCGAGGGCGGCCTTTTGTCTTGCTCCCAGTAATGATGTGGCGGGCAAACATTCCTCACACACCTGTGAACTGTGAAGTCATCACACCGAGTTTGACTGATTGTCTCCAAAACACGTGAGACTGTGTAGATGACTGTTTCTGCTTTAGGCCAGTGCAATAGGAAGGCCATGTGGCTTTAATTTAAAGAATACTGCGAAACCTTAATCTTCTACTTAGCAGTGGGTTATTTAATATGTGTTTCTAATATATCAACCAATAAATAAATAGATAAGAGACTCATACGAAGCCTTACTAAGTGAATGTGAAGTCTGTTGTGATACCAACGGCTGCTTATGACGAACAGGGTTGCTACGTCCATATACACGATGTGGCGCTCCCCCAAATAATAGGATTTATTGTTCAAATGATACAATGGCAAACTCACTTTTGAATGCTGCGTTCATTATCTTCCCTTTCACAATGAAGACAGTATGTAAAGTATGAAGTATTCCATGGTGCGAGTGTGGAAAATACAACCAAATGGCAACTCATTTCTGCTGTGCCCCTCGAAGTGTATCTGCATTTATCTGGCGATGGTTGCTTGTTGCGCAAAACCAGTTTGTCTTACAAGATAATGAGATGCAAATTATCAAATGAAATCTCATCACATTGTAGTCACTTACTGCAGAATGGTAATCCTTCCTTTTTTCTTTTTACTCACATAAATAGGTTTGTGCCTATATAATTAGATTTGGTGTCAAAGAAGTTTATTGATTTCAGCTGTGCAGTTATTGCTGTGGCCTCAGCTGCATGAGCTTTGTTGTTATCTAACTTATCAATACACATGTTTATTAAAATCTGTTATTTAGCTTTTTTGTTTTACAGATGTGCTCTGCAGCTCATATGAAGCATGCCTAGAAATGACTGGATATATACAAAAACAGTATGGAGCAGCACCACTAAAAAGAATCCTGTGTGACATGTATGGCTTCCTCGTGCTTTACATGGAAACGATGCACTGGGCTTAACATTGCAAAGACAACTAGGTGCATCAGCTGCATTGTGCCTTGGTTATTTTTGAAGCACGTGTTTTTGTGGCATGCACATTCAGTCTTACTGTCAAAGTTGTACAAGGTTGGTATGTGTTGCTATTCTTCCTCTTGGGGAAACAGTTAAAATCAAAGAGCTGATGATGACGATGTAGCTTCATGTGGACATTTGGCTGCCCGTGATGGTGATGGTTTACAAAGAGAAAGTATCTCTATAGACTGATCATATTCATTATACATTGAATAGGTTGGGATTATTTTTTCGCAGCCCACTTCTTCAGCCCTATTCATGTGACACAAGCTTTTTCCACTGCTCAACAGCCCAATTTAACAACTGTTTCCACAAAACAGTAGGTGTGGATTTCCTTTTTAGACCTCAGTACATCCGGGGAAACTTTGTGTCCACGCTCATCTGGTTTTAAATGAACATAAACAGACTTCTTATAAATTAGCGATTCTGCAGTTTACATCACAGATTTTTGTGTGTTTATTTTCCATTTAGGTGCCCTTTGAAAATGTTGTCATTACATCAGACCACCTCTCAGCGAAACATTCCTGACATCCAATGTCCATTCTTTAAGTTCGTAATACAGTGTTTGACATTCTCACTCTTTAATGCAGGTGCAGGTGTTATAGTGAACAATTCCCATTGTAAACCAGACAGTCTGGATTGAACTCTGCCTTGCTGTTTTAGCAGATTGCTTTGGTTGATGTGATCAAAGCAGACTGACAGTAATCTGGCAAGACAGTGGAGCATCAGTCAATCTTGTTTAAATTCTTCAGTTCACATGATCATTACGTAGCAGGTCACACACATAGATAGACTAACAGGAACTAAGATACTGTGCAGAGATATACTGATAGTGCAAGGTGCTCTGAGGTGGATATCCAGTACTCTGAGAAAGCATGTATAAGCTACTTATCCAGTATTGTTCAATATCAGTGGAAGTGAAACACGCACTCAGCTGAAAAACAATAGGAAACTAAAGCAAAAATAGGGCTGATTTACAAAAGTCCTAAAAAAGTCAAATGCAAACATAAAACTTAATATTAGAATTCCAAGGCCCAAAATTCAAACTTAGGCGGATATTGCTGTTGAATTTTAGAGGATTTGTTTCATGTTGAGTAGCTTTGAGCGGCATAACAGGGTAGCTGCTTAAGCTGTTTTGTGCACTAATGAGAGAAAATACAGAAAATACTATCTCAAGAGATGCAGAAGTATTTGTTGACCTCTGTGTACCCTGCAGTCAGTGCTTCAAGGTTTAATGATTTTGAATATAATCATAACAAGCTAATTTGGACCTGGTGTCACAGAGCTATCATTAAAGAGATCTGATGCCACAAGCATAATCAATAACCGTTTGGATAGCTCTTATTAATCCTTCAACTCTGTGGGCGAAAAGCCATTGACATTTAGCCCAGGAACAACAGCTTAGAGGTTTAGAACAAGGCCTGAACGCTCTCCATGGAGAGACATTGATTTCAGTCTTGATGTATTTACCAAATCATTGTAATGGGCAGCTCGATTCAGCCAGCAAATTGTAAATAGGCAAGCAGACGATAGACTAGAAGTGTCTTCTATATATCTGACACCTGATCAGCACATCAAGGCATCACAATAAATGACCTTGAAAGTCACGATTTATGTGCAATCAGTAATTCAGAACAAATCGGGCAAAATCGTACTTTACTGGCTGATGGCTGGTGCCTGATGCCTGCACAAATACCCACACAGCATAAAGCAACTCAACGGCTCTGCTCGGTGGCTTTTCAAAGGACATCACATGAGCATACGTTCTGTTTGAAGGCTTTGTAATCCTGTCGTATGTACACTGGAGTTTTTCCAGACCTCACACGCATGTGGGGCTTGTGCAGCCATGACAGTAGGATATTAACATGGCTACTGAATGCCAAGAAAGGGATAAATACTATACTACTACTAATAGAGTGCAAAATGCAACAGTATACTGTAGTTGCTCAAGTATGTGGTAACAGTGAGTGAAGCCAACAGATCTAAAACCTTAACTCGGCTCTGGACAAAATGGGTGTCCACAAGCGTGTTTTGAAAAAAAAAAGTGTGGTTATTGGTCTCCTTGATTACTAATCATCCGTAAATGTAGATAAAACATATCAGTCGTTACATAGTGCCATCTCACTTTGTTCGCCATTTTCTCTGAGGTAGTAGTATCTAAACACAGGATGTGAGCATGTAACCCAAACTGCCATCACAGGAAAGGGTGTCATCTCGATTGTGCTATCGTATAAATTTGGCAGCACTGTTCAGCAGAACTGGGGGATAATGATGTGAACTCTGTGTAGGTAATTGAAGCGGGTAAACTTTTCTCTCCACTGCTAGTTGGTGTTATGCAATCAGGGGCATTGTTTTTGGCTTTGTGTTGGCTCCAGGCCAGTGGTTGGCTTCAATTACTCGCTGCCGGACTGATGCACAGTCTTATGGGTGCTCGGCCCTGGAAGCAAGTTAGTAGGAATCGGAATAATAAGAAAGACATTGTTAGATCAGTTGTGTGCAAGTGTCATCTGTCATACATGTAGTCATTCAGCACGTATGAAGGAAGCTTTTAGTGGACGTTAGTGGTCATTAGGTCAGGCATTGATATTAGCTTCAAATTTGGACATTTTTAACTGCCTTTCAATTGTTGAATGTGTAGTAAACAAGATATAAAGATGAGTTTAAGGAAAGTCTTTGGAACATTTCGGGACAGACCATAACTGGTGTTGCGAAGGTCATTTTACAAGGCACAAGGTTTGAGGCTGAAATTAAAGTGTATGTGTTGCACTTCCTAAAACAACAGTTTAAAAGCCTTTTAGAAACATTTTAAAAACACTTAGATCATCTTAATTTCTTATCAGGTGATGGTTTGGATGCTATTTTTAGTGTCATGTTGCCCTCGTGTCATGTAAAGTTTGTCCTTTGCTGTGTACAGTGTCGAATGTCTCCCTGTTTGCTGATCCCGGACTCTGCTGATAAATAATAACACAAGGCTCCTAGATATATCTCTGCAGCTTATTGAAATGCTGCTCCATGTAATAGATCAAAGGACTTGCTTCTAAAGAATTAAAAAAGAGACGATTCAAGCACAGCAAATTCACATTTTCTTTTAAACAATTTAAACTGGTTTGAAAACAGATTGTGGCTACTCGGCAGTGGGAGATGGTGTGGGTCTTGCATCATGTTTATTTTAAGTAAATGCAGCCAGTAGTTTCATAGCAGTGGATTTAGACAGCACTAAGTGAAATAGTATTTATGCCAACCCAGCACTTGAAGCTGGATTTCACAGTAAAATTTTGATTGATTTGATTATATGTTTGAAACTATGACAAGCTGCGCAGTGTATGTAAATATATAAAAGTCCAGCTGCGGTCTGACTTAAAGCTCTCTAATCAGCTCATTTTAACCCAGTTACTTCATGTGGATCCAGGGTAAATGCTGCATCTGGTATTCAACGCTTGTCCCCTGTTGCCTGGGCGAGCTTTCCAACTTTTCGTCCAATCTGTTGAACACCGAGCGTGTTGCCTCTTGGCAAATCTGTGAAAGAAGGCTCGAGAGCTGCCGCTAAAAGAAAATTGAGAGCGTCGAAAACTGTGCGGGCTGAATTTCAACCTCGTCATTTTCTTCCTGTCAGAATTCCAACATTCCGGCTCTCAATTTCCCCTCTCCCTTTGGCACGTGGACTGTTGGCACGCAGACCGAAAACTATTCACTTCTGTCTGGGCAGCAGACTTCCACTGTGGGGAGAAAAAGCGGTAGAGAAGGATATGAAGGATAGAAATAGAATAAAGACATGCCCAGAGAGGTCGGAAGAGAAAAAGATCTGAAAAATGTGATAGCGGTGATGTAAGAGGAACTGAGCCTTGACGACGAGCAAAATTGAGACAAAGTTTGCAGGAGCAGTGACTGTGACTGTTGACGCTGACATTCATAGAGCTACCGTAGAAAGATACCATCGAATTATAGTTCACAGAAGGCTTTTGAAGCCTTGTATCTAAACAGAATAATTAAATGATAAGCTTGAAATACAAAAAGAACAAAATGATGGTGAAAAACAAGAATGCATTACATTAGTGTAACAAAGTAAAGAGACTAATCCAATCGCTGGTTTTAATGTTGTTTACCCTCTCTGACTGATTCACCCAGGGTGTAGGAGCTTGTTATATGATGTTTGTCGAAAATGCTGGTGCAATAAAAAAAACTGTCAACTTGGTGTAATTACATACACCCAGTGCTAAACATCTGTGTCTCTGTTTGTCGTTTAGATCCAGACGTTTGGCGTGGAGGCTCCATGCAAGACAGTAGAAGACTTGACGAGCGGTATCGTCATGGCCCAAGCTCTACAGAAAATGTATGTTTACATTCTTAAGGCTGTTGTGTTAGAAAACGCATTATTTGTATGATTGTTTATTAGAAAAGTAAACAAAACCTGTCCAACTTGTTTGTGCCTTGGTTGTCCACAAAAACACATTTTCAGACACTTTTTAATCCCCATTCTCTTTTCCATTTTGATTTTCAGAGATATAGTGTATTTCAATGATGCTTGGATTAGTAGAATCAAGCCAGAGGTCGGGGACAACTGGAGGTTAAAGGTAAGAATCAGATTTTCTTTGTTTCTTTACATAAGTAGGCATTCATGGTTCAGGTTTTGTTAGGCTAGTTTTTTGTTCCCCTCAAATTGCTGCATGCTATAGAAGACCTTTCCAAATGTATATGAATGCTGTTTTTATTCAAAAATGATAATTATGTGTTGGTACTGCATGTTCATAATGTCGCAGGTGATCAGCTCCATTACGGTTTAAAATATAGATGTATTTGATGTTGGCTAAGTTTAAATAAGTAATCAGCATCTTAATCCTTTTGTAACCTGTAGCGCTTATTTTACAAAATTTGTTTTTTTTGTTTCAGATCAGCAATCTAAAGAAAATTCTTAAAGGCATCCTGGACTATAACCAGGAGGTAAGTAGAATCAACTGTATTCATTTAGCATTGAGGCTCGATCGGTACTCAGCGTCCACATTACATAAGTATTTGTTGTGTTGCTGGTACAGAAAACTTGTGACTTATTTCCTGTAGCCCATCACAGACCACCATGATCCAATTTGCATAGAATTGAATAATTTGATTAATTTCGGAGACCTTTCGTCCCCGTCTAGATCCTCGGTCAGCACATCAATGACTTCACATTACCAGACGTTAACCTCATCGGAGAGCACTCTGACGCGGCGGAACTCGGGAGGATGCTGCAGCTTATACTGGGCTGTGCTGTCAACTGTGAACAGAAACAAGGTGCTTATCCTATTCTCTGTGTGTGTTTATCAATGTGTGTGTGTGACGCTTGATTGTAGCCCATAATGTTGCCTTTCTCTCCGTGTGTTCTCCAGAATACATCCAGACCATAATGATGATGGAGGAGTCGGTGCAGCATGTTGTCATGACAGCCATCCAAGAGGTGAATGATCATGCTGTTTAGACCTCAAATTAACTGCAGATGATAATAATTGATTGATAAGCAGAATACAGTAGGATTGCTCAGGTAGAGATTTTGAACAGAATCAGGGTTGTTGGGAGGATCACCAGCAATCTTGCGGGATCCCAGAGGTGCAGTATTGACACAAACCAAGGTGCAATTCACACAAATCCATTAACCTTTTTATGTCTGTTTCTGTAGCTGATGAGTAAAGAGACGCCAGTGACGGGAGGAAATGACTCATATGTGGATCTTGACAGACAGGTACGTAGGCTTTATAGGTGCTCACTGTGGTGCCTATTAATGTGTTTCTGTTGTCTGACAGTGCTGTCAACTGAATCGAATTCAAGAAGGAACACCGTATGCTCTGTGGATTTTACCGATAGCTAACTTGTACAGTGTTACTGTGCCTTAAAAACATCTTACTCTATTTTTGGGGTAATTGTATTTGTATATGCCTTGATCCAGCATATGCTCGAGATGTAAATGAGTGTTTCTTTAGTCTCATCCAAGTACACAGGAAGTCATGTGGAAATGAAATGAAATCTACAGGGTTTTTATTTGTTGTTTGCGTGTGTTCTCAGTATAAGAAGACAGTAGAGGAGCTGAATGACGCCTTGGCCACAAAGGAAGAGATCTCCCAGAGGTGTCGTGAGCTTGACATGCAGGTTGGTTTAAGGCAGTTATAATTCATGTTCAGGCTATTTAACATCATAGAGCAGTGTGCTATTCTTATTTTGTGTCTCACGAGCCTACCCGGAAAGTCGTAACACTACCAGTGGGACTGGCAGGGTTGTAGAGATCAGTTAGTTCAAGACTCAGGATTTATCTTTATTGTCATTATACCAAGCTACAACAAAACTTTGTTTGGCATTCTCTCCATAGTAAAAATAAAAGACTGGAAACAGAATGTAGAATAAAGACAAATAAATAAAAGCTAGAAAATAGAACAGACTATTTAAGTATTTCAGCTATAAGTTAGTAAAAGCAGCATCAGTAGGGAGGTGCAGATTGTGTCGTGAGGCTAATTATTACAGTGACTCATCTTGTAGTGGGTGGGTATGAGAATAATTGACATTGAATCAGAGAATATTATTATTTGTGGCTGGTAAAAGCTGCTCTGTTGATTATCAGGCATCATTAGTCAGTTGTGAGCAGGGATAATTGTGTTAAGATTAAGCAGTTAGAAAGGTAGAAAATCAATCAGAAAAATCGAAATAGAATTCAGTGGTTCATATGTAAAAGACTTGACAAATATTGTATATACATAAGTACTTTTTATAGTAACTGTATAGTTTGCATTAATGTAGTTAATAGTTAATTAGGTTGAATATATTTAAAGTATTAGAAGAATCACATGGTAGGAATATGCAGTATTCCCTCATTCCACCCGATAAAAGGCTGTATTCTTACTTTTTCTTCCACATTCTATAACTCCTTTACTATCTAACTGATTTTTGTCACTCTTCATGCTTTTAAAGTTTTTTTTTGGTTACACTTTAAAACAGCTCCCTTTTTGTTGCACAATTACACTAGTTACACGATACCAAACCAGATGCTACTCCATAGACTTATTTGCTTTTCACATCAATAAATTCAGTTTCACTTCACAGCAATAAACTGTTGCAAAAAGGAGAACAACACACTTGTTTTGTCCAGCTTTACAGAAGTTGTTAATAATGCTCATATTCATTTCAACATTAACATAAATGCTAATGTCACAGTTATTGCTCAAAAACTGAGCTGCAGTTTAAGGTGTGACCTGCTCTTCTCTTCTGTGTCCTCTTATTTCCTGACTTTTTCAACACTGTGTGCCTTGCTTTAAAGGCCCTCCATGTCCAAGAGGAGCGTGATAGACTGAGGTTAGAGTTAAATGAGCTAGAAGAGAGGGTAAATCCAAACTTTCTTTTCTTTCTGTCCTTTTTTTCCATCCATGGTTTGTGGTGTGTCTGAAAGTCCTGGATTTTTTTTTTTCTCAGTCTGCTTGCTCCAGCATCCCCGCTCGGAATCCAGAGTCCCCCTATCCTGACTGTGTGTGCATGCGTGTGTACACGTTTGTGCACAATTGTTTGTGCACACGTATACACGTGGCCCCTTGGGGCACAGCAGCAGTTTTGTGTGGGCGTTGTCACCCCTTCACTAAAAAAACCCTCTGCCTTTTAAACTTTGTGTGCTTTCTCACAGCAACAGTAGACAGAGGGGTTAACAACTTGGCTTTTGGACCCACGATAGTTGTGTTGAAGATATATTTACACATGCTGTTTATTATTTATATATGATTGAACAAGTTTTCGACTTTTTTCCTTTTGGATAAAAAAACACCTTGATACTGATAAAACTGGAGCATTCAGCAGCACCATTGCAGCTATTAAGTATGTTTTTAGGAAACAGTCTTCTGATTTTGACAGCAAAACAGCTGAGTTTCACTACTTACCCTTCTTTTGAGCTCTCCTGGTCAGGTATTTTATGCAATATAGGCTTGTTGCAGTGAGAAAATGTACACACTGGTGCAAGTTTTCCCAGAATGCTCCAACATAACAGTGTTACTGACACTTAAATGGCATACTCTACATTTAACACATGAGAGTGCTAAAATATTTAAATAGTAACATTGCATTTTATAGCACTGTAATGGCTTCCAAAAAAATCAATGATGCAAAAAAACAATCTAAAGGTGATACAATAGTTTTGTATTGCATTGTATTGCCTCAGGCTTATCAAAGTAAAATACAAGCAAGACAAATATGTGAAATTCCCTTAACATTGAACTCAACACAAGTCTGTACAGAGAAGCAGACAGAATCTTTAAACCCAAATCAGCATCCTGTTTATTTTGTAGTTGTTGGTTTAAAGTATGAGCTCTCAACATACCGTGCTTTAACCTCCAAGCTGAACTCAGCTGAAGTACTTCAGTACATTTACTTACTGTAAACCTGTTGCGTTTTCACATTAAACTGCGATTCACTGTTTAACATTTCATGTTTCTCTGAACAGAAACTGTCAGCCCCGCTGTGTGTTTATCCTTGTCAGCTTGTTTAGCCAAACACACTGCAGAACCACTGGCTGCTAACGGCTAACAGCTTATTTGCTCTTCTGCTGTCGATTTCAACACAGATTTGTTCATGATGTAGTGAGAGACGGAAAAAAAATATCTGCTCCCCCTTCAGCAAGGAGTTGACAGAGTCCTTTCAGATTTGAGTTTGTTATTTACTTGATGCTTAGTTCGATAGTTATACATACATTCATAATGGCTACATACAAGAATTCCTTTTCGTCCTGGAGGGGGAACATCTCTGTTCCTCCCAAACACATTTTCTATTGTCTCGGGCACAACGGGATGCTCTTAGTGTCAATCTTTAGTTTATGTGGATGTCAAGTTTGCCAGTGTCAGCTCATGTTAAAATTTTACTCTGAAAAACTCAGGAAAGACCTAAGGCTTTTTTCTTTTAAGTCAAGAAGTAAGAAGAGTTTTTGACTTGATCCTGGCAAACTCACAAACAATCAGCATTGAGAAATCGTGATCTTTCGTAATTCCTGACTAATGATAAGGGCTTATTTACCTTGTATGTTCTATTAATAACGATACTATGGCCAATTTTTGTATTTGTTGTAGTTACTTAGTAATTATCATCGTAGCCCAATAAAAAGCAGCTTATGCTTTGCTTCGCGTGCAGTTTGATACCCTGTCTATCACACTGAGAAGGCAACATCAAACCATATGTAGCCCTGTTGGAGTTTGTTGGTTTGCCTCGTTGACGTGTGTTTGGTGTGCCTGCTTTATAACCGAAATCAATGCTGCAGTGATTGTGAATAACTTAACAGATTAAATGCATTTTTGTAGCTTGACAGTTAAAATGTGAAGGTTTTCAGTGTAATTTCTTCTAACTTGTTCCCCTTCTCTGCCTCTCCTCTTTCTATCTCAACTTCCTTTACATCTCTCTCTCCACACCTGCTCGCTTTCATCCTTCTTTCTTCCATGTCACCCCCATTTTCCCCTCTTGTTTATCCCATTTTTTGTCATCCAAATCTCCATCTCCTCCCTCCTCACCGTATTCCACGCATCTCACTGCTCAACCATTTCTTTCCGCTCCTTTTTCTTTTTGCATTTCTGTTCTTTGCCCCCCTTTTTTCGTCATCTTCCCTCCCACAGGTGGCAGCGCTGCAAGAGGAGAAGAGCAGTTTGCTAGCAGAAAACCAGGTCCTGATGGAGCGACTCAACCAGTCTGACTCCATAGAGGATATAAACAGCCCTGCGGGACGCAGACACCTCCAGCTGCAGACACAACTGGAGCAACTACAGGAGGAAACCTTCAGGTATGGAGCTGCTAAAAGGAGAGGGATATTGCCATGTAAATTGCTAAAATTGAATTGACTGATGCTGATGTCAAAGATGATTAATGTTGCCAATTCTTCCTTAGGTTGGAAGCATCAAAAGATGACTACCGGATCCGTTGTGAAGAGCTTGAAAAAGAGCTCTTGGATGTGAAGTCGCAGAATGAAGAGCTCACGTCACTTGCAGATGAAGCCCAGTCTCTCAAAGATGAGATGGATGTCCTAAGGTAGGATGGGGACTGATGACATGATTAGCTGAGCAAAGCAAACTAAACAGTGAACAAGAAAAGAGATTCAATCATGTTTGTAAAAAATTTCATCAAGCCTCAGAGAATCATAAGTTTCAATGTTTGGACATGTTAAAGATCACAAAAGACAAAAAAAAATGTTTTATTGAACCACCTATCCTGTGATAACCAGCAGAGCATTGTAAAGCTTTCCCTCTCCGTTTCCTTCCTGGTTGCAACATCACAAAATAAAACTTTTGTTTCCCTGCCAGGCATTCTTCAGACAAAGTGTCGAAGCTGGAGGGCACAGTGGAACACTACAAGAAGAAACTGGAGGACATGGGACTCCTCAGGAGACAGGTACACAGCCACGCACAGACAACAGCAACAGCTTGATCTGTTATTGTGAGGAGTTTGACTCACTATTTCTTGCAGCATTCAGTATCCATTGGTTTGCAAGAAACAACACATACTATTGAAATCTCTTACTAATCACACCTGTTTTATATCTACGTTAGAGGGCACAAATGAAGCTTATATTTTTGTCACTGTACTCCAGAATAAGCTCATGGAGGAGAAGAACACAGTATTGGTGCAGGCCAACGTCGGCTTGGAAGAAGAGCTACGAAAGGCAAATGCCTCCAAGGCCCAACTGGAGACATACAAGAGACAGGTACCCAACCATCAGCTGTGTTGATGTTCACATAGAGCTGCAACAAAACATTATAGTCAATTAGTCTTCAACTATTAAATCAATTTTGATAATCAGTCGGTTTAGGTAATTTTTAAGAAATTGATTCAACATTCTAAGAAGATTTTCTGGTTTATCTGCTCCTCTGTGACAGTAAACTGAATATCTTTAGGTTGTAGACAAAACCAGATGTTAAAGGAAGTCATATTGCGCTTTGGGAAACACTGATCAAATGTTTATCACTGTTTTCTGCCATTTTATAGACCTGACAACCCTTCAGTCAATTGAGAAAATAGAGATGAATCGATGATTTTAATAATCCTTGGTTGCAGCTATGCACATGCAAGAATACGTGAATGTACAGTGTATTTATATTTTTCATTAACTTGTCTTTCTCTGTACAGGTGGTTGAACTTCAGAACAGACTGTCAGAAGAGTCTAAAAAGGCCGACAAGATGGAGTTTGAGTACAAGCGCGTCAAAGAGAAAGTGGACTCCCTACAAAAAGAAAAAGATGTATGTACAGTTTACTTTTATTAATATAAGGACTGGTACACTGTGACAGTTTCCTCTTTAACTATACAAAAATGTAACTATCCCCACATTCAGTACATGTTCTCAGTTCTATTTTAGATCAAATCAGATGCAGTAACTTTTAATTTCGCCTTTTGTACAACAAGTAAGAAGAAAGTAAGCTGCAAGGAACTCCTACAGCCATATTATTCAACGTTAACCACACCTTTTCTCTTCCTCTGTAGCGTATGCGGACAGAGAGAGACTCTCTGAAGGAGACTATTGAGGAGCTACATTGTGTCCAAGCCCAGGAGGGACAGCTTACATCAGGTAAAATTGTCAAAATATGAGTAGCTCAACTTGGCTTTTTTTTAGCCACAATGTTATTCAGTCAAGCCTGGATTGTTGGGTTTACCCTGTGGATACGGTACCGTCTTGTTTCAGGTTTGTTCCCGTTGACCAGCAATGACGGCTCTGACTCACTGGCTGCGGAGATCACCACCCCAGAGATTAGGTATGACTTTAGAACTGCACGCTTTGTTCCTCTTTGATGATCTTCAGAAAAATGTAGTGAAATAGACCCGATGGACTCACATCAGATTGTCTAATTTATATTCAGCTCGTTGGTTATGGGAGGCTGCGGTTCGCTTGTCAGTAGCACAGTATTTCATTTTTATGGTTACCTCAATAGACCAGGTTGCAACTTGCATGCCTGACACACATCAGTCAAGAAGAAGAATAGAATTTGACAGATGCTTTACACTGACAGGCTGAGCCTTTGCTCATTTGGTGTGTCTGTGTTGGCTTCTGTGCACTTTGTAGCCAGATGGTGTTTTCTAGCTGGTTCCTCTTGGTCAGTCTGCTGTTTAAAGGGAGACGAGTTTGGCCTAAATAGAGCCGTCTCTGTAGCGAGTTATGTAATAGTTGTGTGTGAGTTACATCAGCCACACCGCTGCTTTTCAAGAGGGCTGCGTTTTCTGCTGCCAGTGTAGCGTGCCTTGTGGACCAGGAAAAATGTGGATTTACCTTAAGATCCTAATCCTCTAAAAGCTACTCATTGGGAAAGAAAACACACGGTTTAACCCACTCCAGACTATCCTTTACCCTCTAGAGGTAATGAGAAAGCAGCTATGCCCTGAGGTGATGTCATATCCTGCAAGCTTTCAAAAATGGAAGTAAGATGTTGCAATAGCGAATTTTCCTGTGAGACCTCTATGAAGAAGAGCCGTGTGTGAAATAGAGAATGCTAACTGGGTGTCTTGGGGATTAATTCTCATCGATTTATGTCTGTTGGCCGTCAGTTTATCTTCCAGCAGTGAGTGTGGAAACCTCAAATTCTTTTTGCTAGATTCAACCTGTTGCTTTAGAAGCTACATCTGGGATTAATTTGTGCCTGTCACTTTTCTCTAAACTATAAAACAGCCAGAACACCAGCTGGAAATGTAGTTTTTTTTTTTCTCTCTCTCTCAGCCTGCAGCGGAGTAGGAATCAGAACTCCTTTGGAAGAAATCTAGTCATGTCGGTGTCATATTTTATCCAGTAGGCTGTATTGGAACCTCTTCTCAGGTCTTCCTTTGCCCTCTCTGGCCTAACGTCTGCCGGCGAGCAGCTGAGAGTTTGCTTGGGAACATTTAGTGAGTTCCTTAGTTGGAGAGGAGTCAGCAGCCACACCCTGAAAAAACAAACAGAGAGAGACTGTGCGCAACACTATCAAACAGCAGATCCAAGCTTATCTGTTCTGTAGTTGAAGTATCAGATACATCCTGCCGTGTCTCACTGTACAACTGTCTGCCTTTATCTTTCCACCTACATTTTTTACCTTTTCTCCTCTGTACTGTGCATAGTGCTCTATTTTTCTGTTCTCATTTTACGATCCAGAGAAAATGTATAATTGGGAAACTGAAAGTGGGTGGTAACAGATAAAGTACAGAAGTCGAGAAGAGAACCGCACAGTTCAGTGAAAGCAATATGTTCTCTGCCTTGCTTATACTGTGTGTATTAAACCTGCAGCCACTACAATTATAAAATAAATCATGCAGTCCTTACAGAGCATGTAGAGCGGGTCCTGGGACAGATATACTATTTTACACTGGTGTTGTATTTCATTTTAATCCATGACAATATGATGATTAATCAAATAATTAGGTGAATTATGCATGGGGTCGGTGAGAACAGGTGAATTACAATCAATAGTGTTTTGGTTTTTTCCAGCTACATGTGATCAGTTATTTGTTATTAGAAAGTAACACTTGCTTGTGTCCTGTGTGTGTGTTTTCACAGAGAACACTTGATCCGTCTTCAGCACGAGAACAAGATGTTGAAGCTGGCCCAGGAGGGATCAGACAACGAGAAGATCGCGCTGCTGCAGAGTCTACTGGAGGACGCCAACAGAAGAAAGAATGAACTGGAGACGGAGAACAGGTCAGAAAACAGCACAGAACCATGCAGCTTAGAAGCATTAGCAGCAAATAACATATGGAAGACACGTCTCCATTTCTCTCACTTGTGTTCAATATCTCATTGAAGTTTAATGAGAACAAGAGCAAAGTGAATATTCTACTTCCTAGAATCTTTTGGTCTGTTCGTGCAGTTTTAAAATGAGGGAAGTGTTTCCCTTTGTTGGAACGTTGGTCAGTCTCCTTTCATTTCCCCACAAAGATCTTCTTGATTTATCCTGATATTTCAGTCAATGACCTTTTTAGCTGGAAGCCTTCCTCTCTGATGTTTTATCCACTTCTGTGTGGTTTGCAGTTTGCTCATTGCTCTGATCTCGTCAAACTGGTCTTTCTGTGCTTTTGATCTAGGCTAATCAACCAGCGCCTGATGGAGGAACAGAGTCAGGTGGAGGAGCTTCAGAAGTCTCTTCAAGAACAGGACTCCAAGGCAGATGATGTAAGTAATGAATGTTTAGTCTATATCGTGTGTGTGTGTGCGCACGCGCGTTCCCTTTTACTTAATTTCTATGTTGATAATCTTTATAGAGTCCCATTTAGGGTGATAGGACCAGCGACAAAGATTTGCTGTAGTTCTTGTTAAAGCATTCACTTTCAACTTGAGCAATCATTTTATCGCTTCCTTCCCTGTTCCTTGTCTCCTTTAAACTAGTTCTTAGTAGGGGACATTTAGGGAAGAGGTTTTGAGCATCTCCTAAGAATGTGTACAAGAGAGCTTGCATGCATGGTTAACGCCATAATTCATGAGCTTATATGTGTCTTTTTCAAATAATTAATCGTGATTTAAAATGCTACTCTGGTTCTGTTCATGACATCCTGTGTAGATTTTGAATCCCATCACCAACATTACATGTCTGGCTTTAACCATCTGTCTTTTTCACGTCAAGATGAAACAAACGTAATCTTATTTACAGTGTTTAATAGACACAGTAGCAGTTTACAAAAACTAAGTACAAAATGCTTAATTGGATCGCAATTATGCAGGAACTGCTGGAGACATTTAATCTGGGTAGAATTATCAGTGCAATTTGAGTCATGAGGTCCTACAGCTGGTCAAACATCCGGTTTAAAGCTGGGAGTCTTTGACAGATCGAAACCGTCCACACGTGGCAGATCTGTGTTTCTTGCAGTAAAACCTTTTTTTTTTTCTTTTTTTTTTACATTTTCTTTTCAAATAATGCTCCCACTGTCAGACTATAGTAAGTATTATGTTGTGATTCATGACTTTAGAGGTGTTTGTTTAGTTTTTTGACATCCAAATCCAATGTGTAACAACTCAGAATGTAATGAATTTACATGTTTTTAAAAATGGTGCATGAACACAATGCACACAAAATAAGACTATCAAAAAGCAAAACAGTTTCTTTGCTAATTAAAATCACTTATTGGCCTGAATCACCTCAGTAATCATTGTGTTTTAACCTGGTATTGAGGCTTTGAAACACTGAGTTGCTACACAGAAGTGTGAGGTAGTTTTTTTCCTTTCAGTATTCTGAATTTTCCTGCTAGAATAGAGAGGCTTTAATTAGCCTCTAGCCATCCTCATCCTCTCCATGGAGATTGTTCCTACCTGGTGAGACCCAACTGTCCTGGCTCTGTGATGCCATCTGATTTGTAGTCTAGAAATGCTCTTTAGATGATATTGCTGCACACCACCGTAGACACCACATGGACTGGTACTGCCTATGCATTACAGTCTCCAAAATTTAAAATATGACAACACTTACTTTAAATTAGAGAAGTGTTGTGTAAATGATTTTTTTGGGCTTATCCAACCTAGAAGATCCTGATATTACCCACACAAAGTTTTGTTAGAGGTCTAAATTAGTTTTCTATTCGTTGCCTTACAGTCATTCCAGAGTCTTACACTTCCCTCTGTTGGCTGAGAAGGGAAATACAAAGTGGCAGCTGCTATAAAAATGAAGAAGACAAGTCCTGCATTTATCCAACAGAGTGTCTCTCTGAATGTTCCTAGTTTCTTTGACGATTTTGAAGTATGTGTTGTAATTATAATGTTGTAAAGTTATGTTATAAAACATATCCTTTCCATATGCTCTTTTTTTCAGTCTTCTATTCTGAAGAAGAAGTATGAGGAGCACATGTAAGTTATCATCTTAGAAACCCTGAAATATGTTTTTCTGGGTCAGGATAACAAAACTAGACATAAGACAAAACTAGGCCCAAAAAAAAACCCCATTTGTGATGTTGGTGCTTTGTACTCTTCATCAGGGAGAAACTACGAGAGTTGAACAACGAGTTACTGAAGAAAAACTCCTTCATCGACGAAATGGAGCCTAAATACAACGCCAGCTGTGAGTTTAAACCCATTCAGAATGTGTGAAGTGCAGCTGCAGCCTCTTGACCTCCATCCTCTCTAGCCATCTGTTCATATCATTTTTAACGAAAACAAACTTTTATGTTGCTCCCTCTCAGCTCAACGAGTGGACGAGCTGGAAGAGGCATTGAAGAAGAAAGATGAAGACATGAAACAGATGGAGGAGAGATACAAGAAATATCTGGAAAAGGCCAAGAGCGTGAGTATAGATTTATTACCAACAACAGGTGAACTAACTATGCTGCTTGCTGTAAGTTTGAGTCAACAAGACTGTGTACGTAATGTAATTGAATGTATCCTCCCCAGGTGATCCGGACCCTGGACCCCAAGCAGAACCAGGGCTCAGGTCCGGAGGTCCAGGCCCTGAAGAACCAGCTGCAGGAGAAAGAGAGGATGTTACACTCACTGGAGGTAATCGAGTGTTCACATGTTCTAGCAAGGAATCCAGTGGACTCACTGCTTTTAGCTCAATAGGATTATCTTAAAAAGGACTTGAATCACTTATTTATTGTTTGACTTTCCCTATAAACAGAAAGAGATGGACAAGACAAGAGGCCAGAGAGACTACGAGGAGAAACTGATTGTGTCAGCCTGGTACAATATGGTAAGAAGGACCTGCACAGCCTTGTCACCACTTTGACATTTGCCATGTTGATTTTCGCACATGCCAATGTGCAGCTGAGATTTTAGGTGAAGTGAGGTTCAATCAAAGCCGGATTAATTGGGAACTATTTTTTAAATGGTAGGTTAATGGTCTAATATTATAGCGAACTGCATATTTTCTGCTTTTGGACTGCTGGTCAAACAAAAAAGATTTTTCTTTGTTCAGAAAAGGCAAGGGTAGGAGCACTTTCTCAACTCAAATTGAGTTTTTTTAGAGGTGTTCCTTGGATAGGGATACATGTAGACATAACAATTTCAAGAAAACTGCATGGCGCTCTCGTTTAAAGTCTTCATCAGGGAGTTTGACTTCCTGACAAAGGCCAAAGCGATGACGAAACACCTCAGAGTTGACCATGACCATGAAGTGCCAATAAAAGCATGTTTAATAGTTTAAAAGAAACTTTTAAATGTGCTCTAGACTACAGCGATGGGCGTTTCTTTTTTTTTACTTGGATGGACAAGCTAAATATGTCCAGTTCTTTGTTTCAAGTTTTTGTTAATGCAACACCATTTGCTTTTATGTTTAAACGTAAAAACTTTTTACCCCTGTCTAGCACAGACCCAATATTTTGAGCCCTGATCACTCACGGATCATGCATGAAGGTGTTTTAACCACTAGAGGGCAGCATATGCTTTTCTATAAGCTTAAATAGTGTTTGCTCTATTAAACACTTGATCAATAGCTGGTATTGATAATTTTCATTAGATGTTAAATCGGCATTAATAATGTGTTTGACTTAATTTGCTCTCTCATGCATCAAGATTAGTGGAGTCATGGTAGCTAATTCTCTGCCTGCTCTTTAACTATGTGTGTTAGAGCAGCTTAGTGCTCCTGTACAAGCTCATATTGCTCTGAGTCTCCATCTTACTTAGTTGTTATACTGATGGTGACCATTAAGAACAATAATAAGACTTCCTTTGTGTCTTTTCCCAGGGTATGTCTCTGCAGAAGAAGGCGGCTGAAGACAGACTTGCTAACACCGGCTCCGGTCAGTCGTTCCTGGCCCGGCAGAGACAAGCCACCAGCACACGCCGCTCCTTCCCAGGCCACGTCCAGCCAGCTACCGCAAGGTAGATGGAAGCAGGGCAGAAAGATATTGCGACAAACTACCTTACAAACCCCCCCGAACTTACATGCAGTAGATGTGCCTTTTTGAGGCGCTCTATTTCCATTCATTTCTAATGGACGTTCTTGTTTCCCTGCATTCTGCCTATTGATTTTCTTTGTTTTTTTCCTTCTTGATCAGATCCATGAGGTAGAGATGCCAGACAAGGCTGCCCAAATCATGCACCACTTTTTTTTTGTTTTTTTTTTGTCCTGATTAAGCATATTTTACTCTGACTTCCTGTGATGCCAGACTCTTTCACACCCCAGCACATTTGATAGGGCCTGTCTAATCACTCCAAACACCCTCTCTTCCTCCCTCTCAACCACTGACTTCCTGAACCTGCACTCTGTGGCAGGTAACCCCGAAGCCGAGGCAGAGAAGAATGGCATCCTCCTCTTACGTTACTGTTATTTTGTTTAGAAGAACTGCTCTGCCTGTTCATGCAGTATTTATGCACATCTCTACCTGTGATAGCGTTTGGGGTTCATCTTGTTTCTTGACTGGAGTTGCCGGATCTTCTTATGATGTAGCGTTCAGCAGGCAACCGCCGGTTTCACTTACATGTGTCAATGTTGAACATGGTGATAAGTTGCTCTTCTGCCCTTTCATTAATTTGAATTCAGTGAATTTAGATCAACAATGAGCAAAAATGAGACATAGGTAGATATATAGTCACCACACGTAAATGTTCCATTTGCTTGCTAAATTGTCTGAATGATCTCTCATAGGACGACATGATTTGGGAATAAACAGCAATAACTGTGTGTGAAAAATAAGTTCCCCAGAGAAAAGAAGGCTTCAGCTGTTGCAGCTGTTTCAGAAGTTGCGGTTTCAAACTAGATTGTGGCGAAGATCAATGTGCTCAACAAACGTATAGGCTGCTTTTAGTTATCCATCTTAAAGAGCCACTGTCAAACAAAGTGGGAAAGACTTCAGTTCATGTGGTTCTAGCTTTTACCAGCATTCACCAGGTTGTCTATGACAACAGCGTACGTGCCATAGTATTAAATTTAAATGTTTTTACGACATTATTTGGTCGATACTATCGTTACAATACTGCAGGCTTCCCTCCTCACACTACACAGAGAGAAATACGATGAAGGAATGTCTGGTCATGAGATAGTAGCTGAGTAATGTAGCTGGGTCTGGGTGTAGGATTGTAAATCCACTTTTATTCAGTGTAGCTCATTGAAGTGGATCTACTTCCCATTTTCTTACAGTAAAAATGTTTTTTTCAGTGTGTTTTAAAGAGTTGCTGTGTAGTTTTGGAGAAGAAATTCAAAACTTTACAATATTAATGAGGTAATAATACAAACTCAGAAATATTATTATTTTTCCATGAGCACACAAGCTGTTCTCAGAGGAAAACAAGGTCCCCTGTTTGTTTCTTCAGCATGAAACAAATCAGCCCATGAAGAGTTTACGCTTCTGATTAAAATTTCTTTCCCAAAATCCACATAGTGCATCTTTAAAGGTGTTTTAAAAAACCACTACACAGGAGTGCCCGTGTCACTTTAAATAGGAATCGTGAATGCTTGTTGCAGGTGTTCCTATCCTCTCTCTAACCCATTTTTCTTCATTCTGTTTACGTCGTCCTTGTTTTTAAGGCACATCATGACCGACCTCTTGATAACATGATGGACTGTTAGAAGCCTTCAAATTAACCCAGTTCACTTGCTGTCTATGTGTTTAGAACTCCAGGCAAACAGGCCCCGCCGTCTCACCATTCTCTCTCTCTCTCTCTCCTCCCCCAACAGCAATGTCACTGCATGACTGGCACACCAATGAACCAATGAAACAATGGCCTGTCTTTGGCCGGGCTGAGGCACACGATGCATGAACTACCTGCCTGTCTACTGTTTTGCATGACTTTGCATTGACTCGAGCCTGCCAATAACCAGCAGCAGCGGCGGCGGCGGCGGCAGCATGA
>CAEMYA010000179.1:4436996-4448897 GCA_903131615.1 Diplodus sargus | reverse complement strand
AAAAAAAAAAAAAAAAAAAGCAAACCCTCACCCTCCTGCTCCCAATTAATCTCCTCTCCACCCTTCCAGCCTCTTACTGCTCATGTCCCCCTGCTCTTTGTTATCCTCGCCATTTTCCCTGTTTTCCTCTCCTCCACCTCCCCTCCTCTTTCTTCATGGACATGCCTGCTTGTGCTTCCACACTCAGTCTGTTACACTTCAATCTGTGCTACAAACACCTCGGGACAGGGACACGATATCGCAGTTGATCAATTAATAAGCCTTTTTCTGTTCTACTTCTGTGTGACTCGGCGTGGGCTGGCTGCTACAGGATACCTCAATGACATATTTTTCCACATATCTGTTTGTATTTTCATAGTAGGAGGGGAGTTGGCATCAGTGTGAGAGAACAATTTGAGAGGTCTGCATAATGAAGAGTCAGCTCCCCTTTAAACCTGAAAGTATGTGTGTGTGTCTTCTGCAGTGGTTCTTCCCAGCCTCTCCTCAACGTGTTGCTAGGTGGCATCATTAGAAGTGGTTTTACCTCAAGTATTAGAGAGTACAACAAGTTTTTGACTAAAGGAGAGCTTACGGGGCATTACTGTGTCGGCCTGTAGGCTTTCGGAGAGTTAGCATTTGGAGCATAGGATGGCAAAATAACTTTTTTTTTTTAATGATTAACATTGTTACGGATATGATTTATACAGGATAAAAGCCCCCTTTAAGCCTACTTGTAATTTTTCTTTAGATGGAATTTAATGACAGCATAGTATCTATTCCTCCATAAAAGAGTCATTTGATACACATCAATATTCTGTCTCTAAAATTGGCTTTAGTGTTATTTGTCTAAGTAACAAATAACATGATTCTAATTGAGCCGCAATATTAGGTATTAGGTATTCAAAAATTAAAGGTGAAATATGTAACATCAGAATTTGTCAACAGAATGTGAAGAAACAACAGATTTGATGCAAAAGTATTTATTGTGTTGTTTACTGATGATAACATGCAAACCAGCTCGCCCTGTCCTGCCCTGTCTCATAATAACACTCCTGGATCTCTCTGGATCACAAGCTGCGTGGCTAACTCTCTTTTAAAGATATGAAACTGTACATTAGCTCACGCAGGCTAACGTGCTGTACATTCATATGGTTGGATTGAAAAGGCTACTCGTTTAAAAAACGAAGAAAGGGAAACTATTGCAACAATCTCTAAAGATCCTGCTGATCCCAGATCAAACCCTCATTTAATACATCTTCAGAGTGTTCACACCAGCCTTCATAATAATCCTGCATTTGTTTTATGCTGTTATGTTAAGTGAAAACAATCTTTTGGCGCTCATGGACAAAGTTGACTGCTTAAACATGCAGTGTTAACCACAGTACATGAGTCATACAAGACGGGGAGACCTGCCTTGGTGTCGCTTTATGTCATTCCATACATTATTTTTAGCTTTTTAAATTAATGTCTTTTAAAATTTTATTTCCAGAGCTTATTGAAGGTATCTGGACAGAAAAGAGAGACTAAAAAAGAAAACAACCTGGACCGAATGATATATGCATATTACAGGCATAAGTGCATACATTTATTTTCAAATGAGAGAGATGGTTGAATCCTCTAATTTAGTGCCTTTGTTAAGACATATTTACGAAAAAAGAAGACTGGCAGCAGTGCATGCCTCCTTTTAAGACCAGTTCTTTTATTGTGTTATTTAAAAAGAGAGAAAAAAAAGAGATTTCTCGACAAAACCCTTGTATTGTTTAAAGTAGGCTTAATGAGGGCTTTTCTTCTGTTTTTTTTAACCTATTTTACTCATAAGTGTTATATTGTGTAACCTTGGTATAATTCATGCCGTGCATTTTTATCTTAATGGCTTATTTATTCTTTTGCCGCTTGTACAGCAGTGTTGTTACATTTTTTTTTTATATATTAGTAGTATTATTATACCGCCACTTATACTGTTACAATGGATGTGAAGTTTCCATATGACGTCAGAATACTGTTAAATACTTGTCTTATGCAACAAAAGGAGACGGTGGGTTGAAATAGTGTTGTGTCTTTTCTCCATCTGATGAAAACGACGCGAAGGTGATGTAGAAACAGTGTCGAGTCAGATCAGTGTAAAATGGGGAAAAAAAAACCACAGCAAGGTTACATTTACCTCCAGTCTCTTCAGAAGAGTTTTAGAGTTTCTTAGAGAATTACTAGTGCTAAGGAACATGTCATATTTTCTCATGAACAACAAAAAAAAAAGCACATTTTACACTTTAATTCACTGACTTGTCGGTGAATTTACTGTGACCTTACAAATCATCCTATTTTTGAGTTTTTTAGTCACAGCAGCAAAGACTTGGCTCGTGTCTGTGGGAAAAGGCTTCATTTGCTATCGTATGATGACATTGGAATGTTGTTACCTCTGGTGATTTTATCTCGATTTAAATATGGACAATTGTACATTCAACATCCAATAAATGTGTTTTCCAGAAGCGAGTGATGAAAAAAACATTACAGAAATGATTTTAAATTCAGTTCAGAGATGACACATTTTGTCCAGTTCTGTGCTTGTTCTGTCCGAATCTGTTTTTTTGTTGTTTTTGTAAACCACTTGCCATTAACATCCACAGTTTGAGCTGTAAGCTATATTACACACGACTCTCTTAACCGTCCATCCCCATTAGCAATCAGTTTAGTAAGAAATCTGTATATAAATGGAAAACATCCACGTTGAGGTTGACCTGTTAAAATTTATATCAGGGGTGTTGGGGAAACATTTCAGTTACTTAAGATCTCACTAAGAGAAATAATGACAATTGTGTTGACCCCTTATATCCCCCATTAAGTCAGCCACTGTATTTTGTTGCATATGTAGGTCTGTGTGTTTACTCTATATCATGGTCAAATAAGTAGATTGGAGGAAAAAGATGCTCACAGTCATCTAACCAGAGGAGTCAGATAGTATGGGCCATCCTCAGACCCTTTTAGTTTAGGAAGTTGACACCTCGATGTTGTTGAAGCTAAACTCAAAATCTTTCCTTAGTTTTAATGTCCGAGAACAGTTTACCGAATGAGTATTACGGTAATCTTCACAGAGCTCTTGTCATGTTGCGGTGTATTACTTACACGCCTACGGTAAAAATGAATACCCAGTGTTCCCTAAAGTGTTACTTGACTGCTAATTGCACTGTGGGCCGGTCATAAAGGTGTATTTAAGAGATGAAACGAACAACATGCGGCTGTTAAACAGGTCACAATCTCTCACTATGCGTGCGGTGTTTGCTGTATTTTTTTAATCATCGGCAAACTTTTCTTTACGTATCGAAGTAGCAAATAACCTTCCATTTGCCAAGTTTTATAATGCTTGTATACAAACACACTATGTACATACTGTATGTGACAGTGGTAGAGGAGGTGTCTGGCCATTCGAGAATGAGGAAAAAGAAGACTCATATTTAGATGGATTTCATATAGCATCTGTCCGACGAGGACCTATCGATGAAAATGTGCTTCCTACACTGCGAAACTTGGAAATGACATTGTAAATAAAGCTTGTATAAAACAGGGTGCCTGTCTGTGTTCTGATTTTGACATTTCATGATGACCAATATAAACAGATTCAATTTTACTACACATCCTGAGTTGTTGCATGTGTGCAGTGTCATAGATTAACTATTTAAAGACCCTCTTCAGTCCAAAAATTAATTTACCTTCTGCTTCATACAGTTGAATGTTTGAGCTTCACTGTGTAAAGTGACACAGCAGAGTTTCACACCACATTTTTTGCTAAAAGTCTAATTTTGCTCATATCTAGTTGAAAATCCAGTTTTCAGGGGCGGGCCTACGAGCATGATTTGTGACATCACAAGTACTTTAGGAGCCAGTGTTCTTCCAATATGAAGCCCACATTCCAATATAAAGCTCTAAAAACCCAAATGTACACTACCTGTCCGGCAACAAAGTTAGCCACTAGTTGGTGAACATCATGGAACATTTAGCAGACAAATTTCTCAGAAGTTGTCAGAGAACAAAAACGGAGCCAAAAGAAGAGTATATTGGACATTCTACAGGTGTCGAGGAAACAGCTCCAAATGTTTTACTGATGTTGCTCTGTTTCTACTGAATGCGTAGCCTCAAGTGTTTGCAAACAACTTCACTATGTAAGCTCGGAAGGCAGTAAGCCAATTATGTTAAAAACGTGTTTCTGCTGCCCCCAGAGAAGCTTCACTGACCCTGAACCAGTTCCCATGACCCAGCTGTGAACATCTGTCCACAAACCCAGGACGAGGTCACTCGATTCATTTCACTAGCAGCAAGAGATTTCCCAGCTAACTGAGCAGTTGAAATTTAAATTCAGATTTGAAAGGCCCTTACCGAGTTAGCTCCGTTAGCAGTGTAGCTAGCGGTGCGGCTGGGAGCTCATGACTAGAGTAGTGTTGGTGTTTACAGGAGCTTTGGACCAGGATGGGCTAGCAGGTTAGCATGCCAACTTCAGTGAATATTTCTTTGACACAACACACAGACATCATAATGTCAAAACTGCCATTTCTTTACATTCTGTTAATAATTATTGTTGATTTTTTTTTTTCAAATTTAAACAAATTATAAGAAGGGCTTTAACCTTAAATAATAAAGCCTACATCACACTTAAGCAGGAGAGGACAAAAACCCTGGGCAGTTCAGGGTAACCCACAAAGTATGCCATACACACAATCATTTCTTAGCAATTCACACAAAAACAAAAACCTCTCAAGTTTAGGCCTGCGGTGAATTTGAACCGTTTCTTCAGCTGCTTTATTAAACGCCTTCCAGCAGTGCTTCTTCTTTTCTTTCATTAGACCGTGAGACAGAAGGCAGATGATGGGTGAGCTGATTTATTGCTTTTATGTCCTGAAAATACCCGACAAACCGAAATTCTTCAAGCCGTAAATGTGATCGTCTTACTCACAGAATAAGAATGAGGCTCTGCCTTTAAGTTACATTATATAGTAAATTGTGTTTAACCACCGGTCAGTCCAACCCAGCATCTTTGGTCTTAGTGTCAGAACTACCAGTATTAATCCAGTACTATTCTGTTATGGTTCTCCTGGTGAATTCAGATTTCCAGTATCTGCTTTCTTATGTTCTGATCCCGTGCACACACACACACACAAACGCAGCCCTGCCTGGGAAATGCAGCCTGGATGCCCCTCGAGGCTGCGGACACAGGAACTTCCCTGTATCAGTGTCCCATCCTTCATTCCTGAAAGCTTCTTTTTTCTTCTCTCTTCTCTCTCCCTAACCTCAGCCTCTGGGTGCTTCCTCCTGACATTTCACGGCGGAGGTCCAGAGTCAATAAGAATACACTTCTCCGGTTTCCTCGCTCGCTGCCATCGTGACTGGCTGACTGAGGAGCGGAGATGATGGTTACAGTCCAGAGCGTTGGCTTTCTATACCAGTCGGGGAAGTCATACATTCAGACGGTTCATTCTATCCCCAAAAACCATTTTCTTCAAGTTTAAACAGTAACTAAATAAATATCGTACGCTGTTTACAACGGCTGTTGGTGGCATGTTTGAACCTCAGCTCAACATGTTATAAAGTTTAAAGTATAAAACAAGGTCTGTTGTTTTTTTAACATGACGTGATGATCAAAAATAGACAGATCTAACTTTGCTGTCAGACACCACACACGCATCCTGAGCTGCTGCACGTGTCTGGCTTCATAGATGAATTATTTAAAGGCCCTCTCCAGTAAAAAACACATTGTGTCTCTGGGTTGTACAGTTGAACATTTGATCTGATAGATGTGCAGAGTTGGGCACTAGAATGCTGAGCTCACCGAGAGGAGACGGAGAAGGTCACATTTCTTTCATGTCGTGTTACAGTCCACAAAGTGCCAAATACATGTAAATCACAGCAAATTGTTACGTAGAGCCTCGTTTACTGGTAGATAAAGTAGGACAATCTGTGTTTGTTTTTTTTTGTTTTTTCAATGCAGCAAAAGAAAAACACA
Source organism: Diplodus sargus (assembly GCA_903131615.1). Taxonomy (NCBI): domain Eukaryota; kingdom Metazoa; phylum Chordata; class Actinopteri; order Spariformes; family Sparidae; genus Diplodus; species Diplodus sargus. The sequence goes on along the minus strand of CAEMYA010000179.1, from coordinate 4,442,929 downwards.
GAAAGGTTGTTTAACATCCATTGAATAACTTAAGGAAAGACTTTCCTGTAGCCTCATACTTTGGTTTGAAAGAGATTTTCAAATTGATTTGTGCTTAGCTCACTGCTACTTCATAAAACTCCACTGCAGACATTATTGGATTGACAAAAGATGATCTGCAGTTGGCTGTAGTTCTCAATATGTCATTGTTGGCAAATCATCCACACTATAAATAGATACAATGCTTGTTACTATGTTTTAGGTGATAAACTTGGTACTGACTGTAGTTACTGTGTGTGTTTCAAGGGACATTTTCAGAATATTGTGAAGTGTCCACATACTGTAGCATCAGATTTCTGACGGACAGTCACTGCGTGCCCTCCAGTTTGCTCCATTTTGTCACCAACGACATCCAACTATAACGAGCCAGAGGAGGAAAAAAAAAACTGAGGTTGGGGAAAGTCGATGAGTAAGATAAAACAACACCGCAGGCAGACAGTGATTCATGTCGGTCATGAACAGGGTGGACAACCATCAGCGGCGACGCGATCCCGCCCGCGTGGTCCGGACGAAAGCCACTAACTCTTCTGCTGTTTGTTTGAAACATGACCACATGGCGTCTCATTTATTGTCATGCCATTATGGTTGGACACTCTTGTGAGTGTAGCGGGGGGACGAATTCGCTTTTAACAACCTCTTTCTGAATAAAACAAACGAATTGACGTTTGACTTTAAGAGTTGTAGAGCATTACAACTGCGTGCGGCTTGGATGTGGAGCAGCTTTGGGGGGCTGTGTTGGCTATATGGCCATACGTTGGGTTCAAAGATTAAACTTTTTGTCTCAGAACATCGTTGCTCCTACCAAAACACGCTGCCAGAGTACGAACATTGTTTTTTTTTTCTTTCATATCCAAAGAAAACGTTGTCATTGATCCCAGATGTGTTTCTTCAACTCCTCTGTTTCCCAGTATTGAAGTAATTACGGGACCGCTCCACCGGGAGGAAAATCAGAGCAAACGAGAGCTGTCACTTCCTTAATGAAAGGGCCTGCTATTATTTCTTCATAACTTAGCGTTTTGGCTGACAATATGGGCTTTATGACACTTTCGATTTACATTTCAATCATACTGGTGTGTGTGTGGGGGGGGTTGCTGGTTGCGGCAGCCTGATAACACAAGGCTCTCCATTGATGCACACGCTCCCAACACACACGTATCACACGCGCACAGATCAGGTGGTGTTTTTTAGCTTGGACCGGAGCCTGGCGGATACCTGACCTGAGCTCTTAACACGCACGGGCAAAAAAAAAAAAAAGCATCGACAAACACGCGCCTCCTGACACACACACACACAAGAGGACTTTCACTGTCAGCCAACGCTCGGGCGACCCCTCCGCTTCTGCGCGATCATTTTTGGCAACGACTTCAATGGAGACGCAGGTGAGAAGTGCACCGGGGGAAACTGAAACCTCATGCTCGGGCTGTTGACACAGCCAGAGAGTAGAAGGAAGGCAGAGCGGCTCCTCCGATTGGATTGACCCCTGTGAGGCAGCAGGTCGGAGCAGAGTTCGAGGGGAAAGCTGCTTGACTGACGGCCGCTTGCGTAAAAGGCCGGCCGTGCAGGGATGTGATGTTCCGAGACACAAACCTCTTTTCATTTGACACAATGATTTCGTGATTCTTGCCAGCCTCCTCCGCAGGCCTCTTTCACTGTTAACACTCCGCTCACCGAGCGCTAGGTTACCGAGGTCGCTACAAAGAAAGGATCTGATTTTACTTTCCGGCGTGATGCCTGACATTTCTCAGACAGATTCTCAGGCCGGCCGCCACGTTAAATCCCCCCTGATATACTGTTACGCGCGCCATGGGAATCGTTGACCTAAAACTGATAACATAAATCAAGAAAAAGGGATTTATTTTTTCCACAAATTCGGGGTTCGTGATTTAGCGGTTTAGCCTCGCATCCAACCTTTTAGAAGCAGATTTACCTTTCGAGCTTTGAGAAAAGACGATCCAGCACACCGCTCTTGTTTAGCGTCGCCAGATTTATCAAAGATTAATTCTGCTTTCGACTGAAGCGATGCTTTCGATCGTACCTGCATCACATTTAGTGATAAACGTATTCCCCTCTGTCCTCTAGACAAACGGGGACCATACGTGTTCATTTTAAAACACCTTCTGACTTTGATTTGGATTTTCAAAGCAACGCTATGCAACTTTCATGCTGCATCTTCAGAATGACTTCCAACGCTGCGTGGTGTTGCTTTAACTCGATGTCGTTTCAGAGCACCGAGGTGATGTGAAACACCTAACACAGCAGCCGTGAGCCAACGTAGACAGTAAAGTCTTTGTCAAGTTCTGCTTGAAGGATGTTGCTCGTCATCTTGCGTGGAGGAAAATGCGTCCAGTGACTGCACGGGGCGGTTTTCAAAGCTTCAATCCAATTTGGACTGTTTTAACCATCAAGATAGTTTTTCCATGACTCGGGGCAGCTGCACAACGGCATCCCAAAATGCCCATATTGTGCTGATCCACCATGTGGTGTTGAGACAATAGACTAACATGCACCGAAACTGCATAAACATATTCCTTTTTTCGGGCATAGGGATGGAAATATGAGCTCGATGATGTGGAGCACTCTGACAATGGGATTTCGGGGAAAAAACCTACTCGGGCGGTTCAGATTCCGCACGAGGACGCAGCTGTGTATAGATACAGCACAAAAACAGTAACAACGCAATCATATCGTCAAAATAACAAGCAGGATCGTCAAAACATATGTACTGCTGGCTCGGCAGCGGGCTCGACTGTAAAATACAGCCGTGAGATTTACGCACGCACTTTGATCAAACTGTCCTAACAACATGTGCTCGCCATCACGCTGGAGCCAGAACAACAAGCGACTTGCAGCGACCTCTCAGATAAATCAAGATAACTTCCCTCTCTGAGTGATCCGTCAGGACTCTTTGACGTGTGCCCTCTGACGGAACACTGAGTCGGAGGCTGACGGACGGCAACATGCAGGGAGGCTGACGTTTACGTTGGCTTGGAAGTGAAAAATTGCAAGCGGTGGGTGAAATGAGGCGCAGATCCTCGGCTTTTTGAGCTCTGTAAAAGCTAAGCCACAGTAGGAAAGATTCAATTACTATTACGCTAAAGTTGGCTATACAGTTTTCTTAAAGCTAATTGGGTCCCGAGGGTTTAAGGTTGATTGTATCAGGTGGTACATATGTGAATGATGGCACATTCATTTGTGAAATACGCATTGTAGCAGCTCATATTAACTTTTGAATGACAGCTAATAATCTGAGTGATAACGTTACTTCCATCCAGTAAGTGAAATTATAACAAAGGTAGACCAAGCCAATCTTTGGCTAACTGAGCTGGCTGCGCTTTAAACTGAGGTTACATGTAGATGCTGTAGAAATCACAACGGCTGCTGCTGTTAATTGGAGCCATGCTTCAATGCTGCAGCAATATTCGTCCAGACAAACCATGTTTTAATAATACATGTGTGTCAGTGAGGCAGGAGGTCTGTCCACGAATAAAATCACCATCCCGCGCTGGATTTTGAATGGTGACGCAAATGACACATGTATTTACGATACAGAAAATGTTGTCAAAAAGCTTGAAATTGCACCTTGGTAATGTTTCGAAGCGCTTGAATTTGACTATGGAGTACAGTTGCAGGTCAGCACTAGCGGTTAGCCTCGGCGTGGATGTAAGCAGTGAGGGGTTTCACCACTTTCAGTTTTCATGAGGGAGGAAAAAACTATGGATTCGTCATGTTTGTCAAGCCGTCCAAGGGGGCACCTTCAATCCACAGTTCTAACTTGGTATGGTGCCTCGATTCCGAGTGTTTTATAATTACCTTGAAGAACAGGCACACTGAATGATTTTCACCACTGAAGCCTGCATTTCTTTGACACTTGGTAACACATTCCACTGAGCCTGACTCGGGATTGCAGGGTATCTCTGCATGTGGGGGACATGGTCAGACGGAGGCCACGGCGAAAACAGAGAAGATAGACAACCGACATCTCTCTGGGCATTTTTCTATCAGATATATGTGTATTATATGAAATACAAACTTGTAGATACCAATTAACACCCCTTTCTTGGATGTTTTGGGGTGTTTTCTTGACGAAATCTGCAGTTTCATACAAGTCACCAAGTTCAGGTGCAGACTGTTCAAACACACACACACACACACACACACACACACACAGGCCGACGGAGAGCAGAAAAACCACCGGACCAGGGGGATGAACGTCTGAGTGATCTCCACGCTGCTCGAGCCAGATTGAGTCACCCTGGGCGCCGTGACCGCTTAAATCAAAGAGCTGTTTGAACAGCTGCATTCCTTCACACCCCTTCATCCTCTCTCCCTCTCCCTCTCGCTGTGCAGTAATACTAATTCTGGTTTTACTGCTCCCCCCCCCGTAATGTTCTGGTGTGATGGAGATCAGCTTTAATGGAAAAAGAGTGCAGAAGTGAGGTAAGTCATCCCTTTGACCGCCGACAGGTGTCTGTTAGAAGTTTGGGCGTGGAGACGAGACAGAGGGGAAAGTCTGTGACAGCTGATTTATGGAGCCGTGACAGCCTGAGTGAGTCATTATGTAGCCGTCACTTCTTTTCACACTTACAGTTGTCCCTCTCAAGGGTCATATAGTGTCGGGCCCTTCGTTTTTTTTTAAGTGACAGGCGCGGTAATTGCAATTGTATGGACGAACCCGGCACCGATACGTTTCATTTGATTTAATCCTAACGTGTCCAGGGTTTTGTTTGGTTCTCTGGATTGGAGCTGACAGTCGGCTGACAGTAGGAAGGGAGGCTGCTGGCTGAACTGATAGCAGTGGACTTAATTACACATCGCTTTATATTTAAAACACTATGTATCTTAGCATAGCGATGTTATAATCAAGCAACCTAAGGGAATCATCAGACATTATGGGAATATACTTATGAGCAAATTATATTTCATTTAGTTTCCGTTCGTCTGTAGCTCCAGGAAGCAGTTAGCCGAGCTTAGCACCAACACTGGAAGCAGGTAACGTAACGTAGTTAAAGCCCCCGTACGTGCCTCTCATTTGTCATCTCTGCTTTGAAGGGATCTCCAGAATTCTCAAAACAGCATTAAGTCTGCCGCCTTATAACAGGAATCTCAGCCCGTTTCCTACAGACGTGACTCAGTTTCCTGATCCAAACAAATATGGCAGCCAGAAATCATGTGCAGCTGGGGTCCAACAACAGTCTGAGACAACTAGTCAATAAACCTCCTCGTTGCATTTGTGTTGAATCTAATTTTTCTTTAAAACGTGCGCAATCATGCTAGCATGCCCTTCTTTGGGTTAGGCTCAGGCTTTGATGTGACAATTTGATGTGGGTCCAAATAAAAATTCGGATCTCGCTGACTCAAATATGTTTTATTTGATATGGCATTAGGCTTGATTGAATCAAAGGAGAACTGCTGGGCCTTTCCTGGCTATTTGCATTCTCTATGGGAGTGTTATCACAGTCATTTCACTGTCTTTTTGGGAGGCATTTTTAAGAGAAGTGCTAAATCTGAATCCCTGAATTGACGTGATAAAGGATTTATGCACGGAGGCTGGAATTCAAATGCCTTCACAGTTATGTCTGATGGTGCAGCCAAAGATCAGACTCCACAGTGAATCCACAACGTCTATATTTCCGTCAGCCATTATGATTATGTTTTTTAAAGAAATGAAGCATGATGGTGTCTCCATTAAAAAACTTATCTGTTAACTCTTCTTTCATTGTGAGACTAACAACTCCTGTAACACTGATGTTGACTGACTGATGTTGACAAAGCGGCTGATGAGTTCCTTTTCCCTCTTCAAAGAGAGATTTACATGCTTAAATGGATGAAGATGTTTCCATGGCTGGAATTACAGAGAAGGTGCACAGAGCCAAGAAAACGTCTACAGATATATC
>CAEMYA010000179.1:4394945-4428433 GCA_903131615.1 Diplodus sargus | reverse complement strand
AGAGCGAGAGCTACGATGCGGGGCACTTTGGGCGCATTCATTCAGTCCTGTTTGATTCTCCTGGTCCGGGCAGACCAGTGGAGGCTGAAGGACTCCGCCAACTGCGAGCTCCACAGGAAAGTAAGTGATTTAAGCAGCGGAATGAATGAGTTGTGACGCTGCTCGAGTGGCGCAGCGGTTGCTGTAATGGTCATTTCGGCTCTAATGTTTTAAAACCGCCACATTTCCTTTTGTTTTGCGCCCATAAATTGCCATTCCACCATTTTTCTACAGCTTGACGCACCTTTAGTTCATCTTCTCTTCTCAGTGTTAAGTTGCACCTCTTTGCAGGCTGCTTCTTTTAACCTCTGAACTCTCTAACTAATGACTAATCTGTTTATGTTTCACTTAGTCCATTAACTCTTCAGCCCATAAACCGTGTAATCCGGTTTTAAAGGGGCACTATGAAATTCAAACTCAAAATGTTTATATTGACATTATTGATAAGGTAATTATACAAACTCAGATATATTTATTTGAAACAAACGGTTCTCAGATGAAAATAAAGTCTGCAGAACACTGCTTGCAGCTAGAAAGGTGGCGGGGTCTGCCACACGTAAATAATAAACAATGTAAAACGGTATGAAATTGTCATAAAAAGAAGAGTCTGGTTATTTATTTAGTTTCTTTAAGCGTACAAAAATCAGTTAATGACGATCATTCTCTTTTGATTAAGATGACTCCCCCAAATGTACATACTGCTCCTTTCAACAAGTCTCTCTAGTCCATGAAGGCTTCTTTTCTTGCATCATGCAAGTCTTTACACACTGTCCATACAGGTGTGTGTGTGTGTGTCTTTTTGTAAAGTATTTTCCTCTTACTGATTAATCTTTGTTTTCTACTTGTCAGTCGAGTTCTTTCAAATCGTTTCAGTTCCGATCCAGGCAGAGACAGGAAGGCAAAACATGCAGCTCACAGTCTGACAATCACGTGACATGTGTATTGTTTGTTTGGCACTTGGGTCCTAAGTGGCCTGTTAATAAGTCATTATCAGTCTGTTAGCAGTCGGTGTAATGAACAGCCTCTCGCAGACGGAGTGCCGGTGTTGCTGGTTGGTGTCAGACAGTAAAAAGCAACCTTTAAGTGAAAGGAAATGTTGCCTCCTTGATTTGCGAATTCGCCCCTCTACTTTTTGTCCGTTTCTTGATTTCCCTTTTATGCCTAACCTTTGAGAAATAAGCAGCCATGATTTTTGGTAAACGGATATGGCAAACATGCCCAGTTTATGTCCATCAAATGTGAGGATGTTCTGCTTTTCATTTTTTTTTATATTGCTGCAAAACAAAGGTCTTTGGGACTAGAATTGTATCGCTGTCTGTGAAGCCATCAGCAAATAATATTCACAATGCTTATGGATTTACTGTATTTGGAAATTGATATTATCAACTATTTACCAGCTATAGCTATGAAGCCAAATTGCTTTAATTGACTTAACAGCGGCGTCTACAGACTCATAAACTATGTGGAGCACCTTTGGTTTTAAAGTTTTTAAAGGTAGTTGAGAATAGACAGTCTGTGTTTACTGGCAGGCCAAATAAGGAAAGCCCAAGTAAACTGTATGTGTGGGAAACACTGGAGCAGAAATAGCAAAAAAGAGAAGAGGAAGAAGAAAAAAAGTTAAGAACATCATTTTAAGTACAAAAAAATGTGAAATTATTGTTTTTGAGAAGCAGGTAATTACCAGTATCTGCTGATAAACATCCACATCGTGCATCCCTTGAAAATATTCTCATCCTAACCGTCTTATCTTTCCTTCCAGCAAACTGACCTAAACTCCTTCCTGTGGACGATCAAACGGGACCCTCCTTCGTATTTCTATGGTACGATCCACGTTCCCTACACGCGTGTTTGGGACTACATCCCTGAAAACTCTAAGCAGGCCTTCCAGGAGAGCAACATTGTCTACTTTGAGCTGGACCTGACGGACCCTTACACCATCTCAGCCCTGACCAGCTGCCAGCTGCTTCCTCAGGGCGAGAACCTGCAGGACGTCCTGCCCAGGGACATCTATCGGAGACTTAAGAGACACCTCGAGTATGTAAAGCTCATGATGCCCTCGTGGATGACCCCGGATCAGAGGGGGAAGGGACTCTACGCGGACTACCTCTTCAACGCCATCGCCGGGAACTGGGAGAGGAAGAGGCCCGTTTGGGTGATGCTGATGGTGAATTCGCTAACGGAGGCAGATATTAAGACGCGAGGTGTGCCGGTGCTGGACCTGTACCTGGCCCAGGAGGCGGAGAGGATGAGGAAGAGGACGGGGGCTGTCGAGAAGGTGGAGGAGCAGTGCCATCCGCTCAACGGCCTCAACTTCTCGCAGGTGAGTTAAAGTGTTCTGATCGGTGGAGTGTTTGGAATCGACTCACATTCAAGACCAATTAACAATTCAGTCTTGAATATTCTTGAAAATGGATCTAATCAGATTGCCAGATGAAACACCTTTATATTGTCCGGTATGGTGGACATGGCTTGGTTTTTGCAGCTTGATACAAAAAGAAAGCTCACATGGTCATCATTTTCCATGAGTAATCTCCTGATGACTCACACCATATAGCAATTTTACTTTGGTTGATGGTTCAGGGGGGTTGTTGCCAGTGAGATGCAGGCTCTGATGCACAGCGAGTGTGTGTGTTTGACAGAGGAGAGATGAGCCAGGTTTACCCTCTGCATCAGATCGTGTCTTAAGAATCCACGTCAGTGTAGCCGGCCCCTGGCGAAACTTAAGTTTGTCTCTGGAGTTTATGTCAGGAGCAGGAATAATCTGGTAAATGTGTGGGTTTTTTTTTAGGTTTTCCAGAAGTTTCAGGTGAATCCTTTGAGGTTGCATATTTTTGGGGTTGGAGGGGAAACAATGGACTCTGTACCAAGCGGATTTAATTCTGGCCTTTTATACAACAGGCCTACACCAATATTGCTTTGCTATACTATACTTTGCGTGACTATCTATCCTCATTTTGAGAAGTCAAACCCGCTACCAGAAAAAAATCAGAATGATTAATTATTTCCAGATAGAGCTATATACGTCACCTGGTGAACATTTTCATCATGCAATACATATTGAAGGGCTTTCCCCGTCTTTAATTAGGCTTTTAACAATCTTTTAACAATCTTTTTTTACAATGACATTCACAGTTAAATAACATCGGCTAATATTTACTTTGTATAGTTTTTTATTACTTTTTAACTTTATTCAGACTCTTTCTCTGCACTTGACCTGAAGACTTTTGAATTTTGAATAGACAAAATAGATTTTATGATTTATTAAATCTAATGAACAACAACGTCTTAGCAGGTGGAGTTTTAAACACTTTCAGGGGTTTTGATTTGGTTTGGTGTGAGAAAACAAAGTGGTTTGGTGAAGAGACAAGCATTTTCTCCAACGTTTTGTTAACCTTAGGCTACGATTAAAATCTACTCAAGCCTAAAACGGATCTTGGTGTATGAACATCTCCATAGTAAAGAATGTAGGCATATGTGTAGGTGCAGCGTTATGTACCCTCCTCAGTTCCACGCTGAGTTATGGACAGATTTCATCCTTTCATAAAAGGGGGCACTGGTATCAGATTTGTACTCTGTATTGTCTGAGCTTGATAACACAGAATCGGTTTTGGGGGAGAAAAAGATGGGCTGGTGCATCCATAATTTGTTCCAGAGTTTGGCACGTCCTGCTTCTGAGCAGTGCATTGATTTGTGCTACGTGACACAGCTGGTGGGTTTAGCCTGCAGACTTTTTAACTACGTTTCAATAAACTCAATGTCAAATCTGCTCCTCTGAAAACAAGCCATTTCAAGAGACTAAGATGTGTAATTCAAATGACAAAATCCAGATGTGTGGATTAGGATCCGTTTTTTTTCACAACAGACGCCTGTAGTTTTATCTTTTCCTCCGTTTCCCGTAGCTTAGTCGAGCGGAGAAAGGTGTGCTGTTAATAATCAGCTGTGCAAACACTCAGCCGTGCTCCACCATGCTCTTTGTTATTAAAGAAAAATGGATCCTAATGACCCGGGTCTGAAATCGCCAGAAAAAAAAGGAACCTTGTTCCTCAAACCGGCACACTTAAGTCTCCCTGTCTGCCTGTCCGTCTGTCTGTCTGTGGCCCCCGCTGACCCTTTCACTACTACAAACATCTCTCAAAGGCTGCAGTTACTATGAAATCATGTTGCGTATTATTGAGGAATTTCTGCTAATGCTGGTCAGGAGCTAAGGGGATTACACTTGACCATTTACCCTAACACCCAGAAGCTTAAAGTGATGTTATTTTAAAGCAGAGCTTGTTGGCCCCTCAGACTACACGTCTGAGCCCGAAACCAACCGGCAGCTCTTTATAAGCCATCTCTCGAGTTGTGGAGCAGGAATGGGGGACAGCAATTATCGTACAATTTATATAACTAGTAGAACTTATGGTGATTTTTGTCTTTAAATGGAGATCTATTTCTCATAGTAATGTTCATGTCTTGATAAACACACGGAGCATGAGTAAGAGTTTCTTTTACAACTTCTGGTGTTGTTGTAAACCTGTATGTACATTTGAGATCAGACTGTCACCACCAGAAAACCCTTACTGACACTGTATTCTTGTTTTAGCTCCTGTCTCTTTAAGCCCCGCCTTGAATACCCAGTCTGCTCTGATTGGTTAGCTCACACACGCCTGTGCTGCCACTGCTCACAGTGTCTCTGGTCGCCTCTGTCGACTTCTGCCGTGAATTCAGGCATACGTTATTGTGTGACATGGTGACATAATGTGATGTCACAAAGTAACAGAATTAAAGGCGGGATTACTGACGAGGCGTTTCAGGAACAGTGTTCTCTGTGGGAGAGAGGAGCTCCCATTGGCGTGGACTTTTATCTTTCAAGACCTTTACGTATAGAAGAAATTATATAACTTACTGAAGGAAAGAAAAAATAAAAAAGGATAAAAGGGCTCCTTTATAATCCTTTATTATGCACTTGCAGCAAAATGTATTTGTAGTCACAATTTAGATGTGTTGATACAGTCTCTGCAAATCGCAAGTTTGCTCTCAAAAGGTTAGTTTATTAATCTAGAGGAGGCAGATCATCACAAATCATTTTTCCATTGGTCAAATCAGGCTTTGGCAAACAGCCTATTGAGTCGTTTAGACATGGGGATATCAGAGAAAGAAAGTGGGTGGCTGAAATGGGGTTTGTCGACAGGGCTATAAAGGAAAAAAAACCTCCCATCATCACAGCTTTCACTGGTCCACAAAGCCTCCAGAATGCTCAACAATGAACTCTAGTGTCCCAGAAACAACCCCTACCCTGACACCACACCAACACAACCCACAGCTTGGCACTCCATAATTTCCACACTCAGTTTCAATCTAATCAGCAGCAGCTTGACGGACGCCTCGGCGGTGCTGGCTTGAAGCAACTCGCTTAATATTTGGGTAAACATTTTTTTTCTCAGTTTTGCAGGGTGGTTGAAAAGGGCAACTCCATTTAAAGCCTTTGAGCTCAACTCCACTGCAAGATGTCAGGATAGAGTGCGATGAGTGAGACACACTCTGCGAGACGATTCTGCCGCCTCAGCAGCCATTCTTGTCTGAAAGTACTAATCAGGCCACGACTGGAGAGCCATATTTACGGCCTTTAATAGTCTCTGTAATGTTTTCACTGGCCATTTACACCTGGCATGAGACAACCATCAAAGGAAAGGGAGGTCCAAATGGAAAGTGAAATATTTCATGTATTGAAGGAGTGAACATTTTCTCTCCTGCGCCGCTAAATTGATTTTCAGTGGATACGTAGCTGGAGCCGACTGGGCTGTCACTGGTCTTTGTTTCTTATTTCCGCGCTATAAAACTGTGGTCAGGTAGGATCACTGGAGGATTTGGTTAGCACACCCACTGAAGATGCAATTCCAGCTTCTCAATCCAAAAATTGAAAACTTCAGCTCCACTCAGACCTCTATGAAGACCAAACTTCAGTCAATTGATCAGCCAGGGACCGGAATCAAGAGACAGGGATGTCACTCGAGTTGATGGCAGGATGTATTCATGATCTGTTGGAAGTCAAATGTTATACCCGAGGATCATGAGTCATGCATTTTCCTTGAGTGTAGTCTTTGTTATCTGAACCAGAGCAGCAAACATTTTATCCCGCTCACGTATCACTTTCCACGATAAGTCACGGATGTAATAGTATACACTGAGTTTGTGCTCATAAGAGGGAACTAAAATTTACATTCCCATTTCAGTAACAGGTCATTAAAATAGCTAACAATAGTTATTGTTCTGTTCTTAGGTACAGTTGAATTTCCCATTAAAAAAGGGTCAACAAATGTTCATGTATGCTGTTAATTATAGATATTAGGGAAAAAAATGAAAATGGGTATTGTTCGGTCAGAAAACTCGGAAATGGCCAAGAATTGGTGAATCTCGATCAATTAAGCTTTCTCTTCCATATGAGCACATAATTGTAAATAATTGATTTGTTTTTCTCTTCTGGATTGATGTGGAACAATTTAGTCCTACTCATTCCTGACAAGTGCCTTTTAATGGGAAAATCCTCTACATAAAAAAATGTAATAATTTAAGATGTTGGTCAGGTTCACCCTAAAAGTGCAGTTAAAAAAAGACGAGCAGAACTGGTTCCTTCCTAAGATCTGCCCTCGTGCAGCTGTGTTTAAGTGCTTACCATCTGTTAGACTCCTGCTGTACGATGCATTTTGAAAGCAGAAAGAGATTTTTTTACGTCATCTTTCAAGTGATGTGTCCATTTTTAAGTTTGCCTGCCACAATAAATTAAGCCCACTGAGCCCAGTATTTCCAAAACCACAATGAATTGTACTTTCTTCACTCAGATCTCTAATCTGGCTAAGCATGACTGCTCTTATTCTTGCGCGGTGCCCCTTGTCTTTTGAAGAGCGGGCTCAGCCTTGCCCATTACACTAAGTGAGCTTGTTGAGGACAACAATGGCCGTATGAAGGCTGGCTTTCTCTGTCGCTGTTGTTGGAAACCCGCAGGACATTCCACACCTCAGTGGAGCAGACCTGCTGATGAAAGTGTTGTTTCTTTCCTCCCATCACTGGGAGTAATGGTGCATGGAGTGGTGATGAATGCAGGTCTCAGTGTACGTCTATGAGAACAGGGAAGGAATGTTTGGAGCCCATTTGGCTCATTCATGACGAGGAGGGACTGGAACAAGCAGAGCCGGGATGCAGACTCAGATCAGTGGAGGGGCCATTAATGTAGGACGGCGTGAGTCCGTCTCCATTAAAGGTATCCCGACGTTACCTCTGCTCGTTGAGCTTGTAGCTTTCAGTCGGGCGCTTTTCTCTTCACTTGACTGACGGGCGAGAGCTTCTCTGGATCTGCTGTGTTTCAGGAGGCAAGGTTTCACATCCAAAAAGAACACTTTAAACCGGAGAGAAGTGCCTGATCAATACTTTCTCTATTCTCATCTTGATTCTTAGTCTGTGGAGAAACTTGAGATACGGAGAAGGTATTTCCCCAACCAAAACCAAACATACCTTCTGCTCGATTTAAGGCTCACAGGAAGCTCAATAGCACTGGCAATTTTTACCCAATCGTCATATTTTCCTTCCTGTCTGTAATTTAGACATTTCCATACACAAATTCTGACAAAATCTGCTCCTTAAATGTGGCTGTAACAAACATACCAGGCCTGTATCAAACTTTCACATCTGATATCTCCTTTTTCCTTTTAAAACGATTTGGGATTAAAGGGTTTAGTAACAGTTTCTTAAACAGATCATCCTGTCCCCCTTGGTCAAGAAATATTCTCTGCACACAGGGAATGTTCTGAATTACAGTGAAAAAGCCAAATCTAACGTGGTTAGTGGATTTAAACTTTAACATTAAATAAATCAAAGTACAGTTTGTTCTTGAATCCGCAAATGTGTGGGAAAATGTCGAGTACCATAGTTGAGACCTGTGAGGTCACACGGCACGACTCTCCAAAATCCATTGGATGAGACGGACGCCGTCACAAAGGGTGAACATCTCAAAGCTCCCACACCATCCTGATGACTGCTAAGTGTGTCGGTAAGTGAAGCTCAGCGTCCTGGACAGTACAGCGGCTGTCCTTATTTTCCAGCCTGCGTGAGCAAATGCTTTGGGCAAGCTGCTACTGATTTCCAGAGTTTGCCCACAGAGGAAAATCCATCTGAATCCCGGCGGTAATGGGATTAGATGGCGAAATGGGAGTGATGATGATAATGATGATGAGGAGGAATCTTTGGGATTCCTGCGATTTGAATTGATTGCGATTATGGAGTTGTTTTATATTTCGGCTGAGGGTTCTGAAAATAGTTTGTTGCTTCACTCCACTCACATTAGATACTTCAGTCTTTTAAAGGAATAGTTCAACTTTTTGGGATTGTGTGCTATGTTTGTATGGCGAGCGACGCGTGGAGCTTCTGCCGCTAGCAGCCTCTCAGCGCCGCTCAGAGACTGACAGCAGCTGGGGCGAGCTGGTTCGGCTCAGTCCAAATGTTGCAAAAGTCTGCCCGTCTTCTGTACCCCACTTATTGACTATTATAACTCATTTGTTTAACACCCAACGTGACACCCAATCACCAGCACTTACTGGCTCACTGGCGCCCATGAGAATTGACTCCCTCAGGTAGTGAAGTTTGGTATCGATGTGCGATAGTACAGAGGCAATCCGGTCGATGCCACAAAAGCGTTGAAGAACAATGCTCAGCCCTGCTCAGCGCGACTGCCGCTTCAAAAACGCAGTGCGAAAGCAAGTCGGGCAACGCGGCGTGGTGATCCTGCGGTGCCGGGCTGCATGTGCAACCGGGCGATCAAACATAAGCAGTGAAAAACGCGGTGCATCTCTTGGCCGTACATCAAATATGCACAAAAAAAACAAAAAAACAAACAAACTTTCTAATTGGTGAAATAGTTTTGGTGAGTGCACACGCTGGGTGTGTAATGAGTATGTACAGTATGTGTGTGTTTGTGTGTGTAAGGCAGGGAGAGAACATATGCTGGCGCGATGACAGCAGCAATCTGATTAAATCTCATTTGTCCCGCTGGAAAAAGAACCCACAGCTATCCGGTCAGTTGATTCAGTTGATCATCGGAGGAGAATGGCCTGCAGTGTTGACAAAGCGTACGTGAACTCACGCGGCTAGACGGAGACAAAAAAAAAAGAAAAGAAAATGACACGAACAGCAATAAATCTTAACCTGTACTCGAATTTGCTGAGCTCATTACGGCTCTCTTCAAGTTGGACTTTAATGCTCCGCCAGATGATTGTCTCGGCTTAAAGAATATTCATTTGTTATTCGGACAAATGAAGAATCGTGTGGGCTTTTTTTTTTCTTCTTTTACACAGCTGATGAAAGGGTTATTCCGAGTAAATGTCATCGTGTGAGATATTAACAGGAAGCACGCATTGTGACCTCTTAAAACGAGGAAAAAGGAGATGTCAGAGAGTGAAATATGTTTGTACAGTTTTCCTATGAGGTGAATACACCTGCTAAGCTGCTCGCATTTTCCAGTAAAGCTGCAAGTGTGTTCTCCGTCATATTCTGGGGAAGTTGCTTGCATTATCCGTGCACAATCATGGCGTGTGATGTGACTCAACTTAAAAGCTGTGTTTGTTTTTCGGTCCTCCGGTGGTTTATAATATATCTTCAGCAAACTTTCCGTGTTTGGTTGAGGGTTTTGTGTATTTTTCCGTATAATTGCGTGCGTCTGTTTATTATTGCTCGTGTCTGTGCGGGCAGGCGTGTTTGTGTGCAGATGTGCATTGCTGTACGTGTTGGCGGGAGTTCACGTGGATGTATACGTGGATGCGTATGTGTGTGTATACAGCTTTGTGCTTGAATTTCCATCACGTCCTCGCGGCTTCCTGTGAGTCCCTGGTTTCACGTGGCACCGCGGTGCTTGATTTCCTCCCCGCTGTTGACCAAACAGTTCCATATTAGATGTCTGACATTCCCTCAGACATTATCTGTCCATCTGTCTGGTTACGTGACACCGGAGATGCGGTGCTCCTCTCGCTTCCAAAACCCCTTCTTTTTTTTTCTTTCAAAAGGCTTGTAAAGTCTGTCAACAAGTCATCGCGAGGAGGAGCTACTGAACAAAGGAGCCCCGAGGGTCATCGGTGTGATTTGTTTGCCGTATGACAAGATTAATGTAATACAAGCGAGTTTGTGTCGATTATGAGATGAGTGGAACCGGCCTTTCTTTGATTCTCGGAGCAACAGGAGAGGGTATATTCGTGTCCAAACCAAACAATGTGACAGGATGGAGAGATTTAGCTTTGAAAGCAGCGGATGAGGAGGTGAACGCGGGCTTCCAGACAGACAAAACCGCGTCTAAGATTCAAACCCATTAGCCCCTAAGGGTTTGACGCAACAGCTCCCTCGAAATTCACAGTCACCGCTTTGAGTATCAAGTCAACAGCGGGGGAATCAGGCTCTGCTAGTGTTTTTGGGCTTATTGCTCCTGCGTATCTGTATTTTATTGTTCCGGACGATTGTGATCAGAAGCCCCCTCTTTGCTGCCGCCCTATCAGGGTAGAGTCATTTCTACCAAAGTCCACCCGTTTGCAACGTTTTGTTTTCCACGCGCTGTCGACGGAAAGCGGATCTGATGCAGCTGGATGGTGCCAACTGTGTGCCAAGAAAAAGAGCTTAGATCCTTGAAAGAATATCCAGTAATACACTCGAGCGGAGGACAGTCTGACTTCTGCAGACTGCTGCAGGCGTTTCCTGGTTGTGTAACTCCGGCTTCTGCAGCTCAAGCAGGGATTTAATAGCGTGTCTCTATCATTTAAGACCAGGTCATGAAAAACCCGTGCGGACCGGGGAGCCTCGAGCGCGATCGTTGCTCTGCTCCCCTGCTAACGTTTGATGCCTTCAAATAATCTGTAGCGCCTGTTGGTTAATGCAGATTACCACAAGTGCTCTTTAGAAAGGGCATGAAAACCTGCATGTTGAGGCCTTTGGCATCTTCACAGTTCATCAAGGCATCCGTACGATTGAGTCGTAATCCTGTTTCACTCATGTTTAACGTAACTTTAAAGGAGCAGTTCACCACAAAACAGAATTATGTATATTTCCTCTTACCTGTAGTGCGTTTTATCCACCTAGGTTTTTCTTTTGGTGTGAGCTGCCGGGTTTCCGAGATATCAGCCATGGAGATGTCGGCCTTCTCTCAAGCATAATGGAACCAGATGGCACTCGGCTTGTGGTGCTCATAGTGGCAAAAAATACATTTGAAAAACCCAACAGCAATGTCTCTTTTCAGTAACCCGGTTACTCAGGGTAATCCACAGATTTTGTTGTGGGGATTTTCATGTAGGAACTATTTTCTTTCGACTGAACTACGTCCAACTGCATCACTGTAAAGAAGTAAGGGTGCGTCTACTCATGGATGAGAGGCTCGTGCTTGTGCCAGCGCGGGACAGTGAAGGCATCCTCGTCTGAGCTGTAATTAGGGATAGACTGCTTATCGGCCTGGTCGATTATCGGCCCCGATGTTGGTATTGACGATTCTTCTGTTAGATTGCTGATAAAATAAACACATTTTAAAATGTGCTACTTTGGCACTGATGCAACATCCTCTCACAAAGTGTCCCACCCACGACATTATCTGACTAAATTTATCAAACGAATACAGTGGAAAATAAGTGTAAAGCAGCAGAAACAGCAAAAACTCAAGTACCTCAAAATTGTACTCGTGCTGAGGTTGGAATATCAGAGGTCGTAAGAAAGATTACAATTTTGTACTGCATGGTTCCAAAAATTGGCTAGCCTAGTTAGCTAGCCTCTTGTCCATGAGTGGGCGTGATACCTTTTTTTCTCGGTTGAAGCTTGGCATAAGGAACAGAGCTGTTGAGACGTTAGTGTCGGGTTTTTCATGTGTTTTTTTGGCACTTTGAGCATCACAACAGCACTACAGGTCGGAGAAAAAGGAGGATCCCACACAGCAAAACTTTACCTACAGTTTTGCTTCAAGATCGGTGCTGATTCCTCTTAAACACACCTTGGCCATGGCACGTCCGGTTGTTAGTTGTTATAAAAAAAAACAATATCACTGTGAATGCACAGTGTGCTGAAATAGATCACCTCTGATTACACAAAACACCACTCACAGTCATGCTTAAATTGGCCGAAATGGGTCCAAGTTAAACACAGTTCAATACAATTAATTAATCAATGGCTTGATCTGCTCTCAAGATTAATGTCTAACAACTGAAATGAAACAAGTAAAAATAACCCGGAATGTAATTATAGATGAAATAACAGATATTTCCGCCACTGCTGTGTTTTGGAGGGCAGTTTTCCATCCACTGTTCCAGCATGTGATTGTGAAACCCTGCAGAGGGCAAACAGCCCGTGGAGAAACACATTTGTGATTGCGCTATCACGCAGTGTGCCTCCACCTTCATTTGAGTAAGAAAGGCTCAGCCGCTACAAATGTACTTAACACTCACTAACGGCGACCTTCCCATACTAAAAGCTAATGTAAGTTATACGTAAGCGCCATTAAGAGTAATTGCAATGCAAATTTAAATTTGTTTGGTGCCCATCATTCCCTCCCCATTGTCGTGTAAGTTAAGATTTTTGCAGCCGGGACCCCAGGGTCATTGTTATTACTAAGTGTTGACCAATCAGCACGCAATTAGCATGTGACTGCTGAAAAATGAGTAATGCCATACGTGCTGTTTGACGTGACTCAACTTGAACTCACAGAAATAATGATGGTTTGTGAGCTAAAGTATGACAAAAACAGTAGTTGTGAGAAAGCAGGGGCAGCTCGGTTCATCCCGCGGCTCCTGCTTCAGGTTAGCAGATGTCTCCTGTTACATCAAAACACTGCGGATTTCATTTAAAACCTCCACAAACACCTTGTGTGAGGTCTCCATTGTTTTAACATGTCTTAACCCAGAGGGCACAGCCTGCAGTGACTGATTTGGTGTGAGATTCAGACTGTGATAAATGTCATCCTATAATTACTTTCCCCCCATAAAATGATGCAGAATCTATACATTTTTCATCTCTTGTTAATTAAACTTGTTAAACACCGGTATTTACTTGTCTAATAGCTTTTACTGTCGCCACTTATTTACTTTTGGTTATTGTATTGGTGTGGTTTGACTGCTCAGCACGCGCTGACATTACCAGTAAATGTCCATACTGCCATATTATGTGAATCTGACACCTTTATTTCCCTGTAACAACAGATTTGTCTGCTCTGTTGATGCTTTGGGATAGGTTGCATTAAATCAGTGTTGCCCATGTGTGAAAAAAAGACTCTCGTTGGCTATTTGCTAACAGAAAAAAATGCGGTCGAGGACATGATCGCTGAGATAAAATCAGAGGGGAGTAATGATCTTCTTTACATGCGGATACACGTCAGTGGTGAAAAGCTTAATGCCTCCGTTGACAGTCTAATGTTAAACGAATCAGACGACTGTGATCTTATCAGCTCGGCAGAGGTAAGAAGGCCTCTGGAGCAGGAATGCAATAGACCACCTACACTTACCTGTGTTGTCAACTTTTAATTCAGAAAGTAGGAAAATACACACACGAAGCCAACAGCCGGTTATAGGTTTACATTCATACTCTGATTAGAATGAAACTGAAGTAAGAGTTGAAAATGAAAACCTGTATTTGTTTTGGTTTTTATTGAAATGAAAAGAAACGAAGGATAAACATGCTTGTCAAAGCAACATTATGTAGAAATTGGAAACTGACAGTTTCTGAATGCAACAACACTGTCGTAAATACAAATCCCAGGTCTGTAACAGTTTGTCAGAAGTATTGTAGCTGCTGACTACAAACAAAACTCATGACGGCATAACAATTTTACGTGTTAAAAACGTGTATGATGAAGTAAACGTGTATTTAACACTGTGATCCGACCTTCTCACTAACCAGAAACAAGTGATGGAGGGGCAGAGTGGCTGAGACAGAGACACCATTCACCTCCTTACAAGACACTGAGCTATCAACATGATTCTGAAGCTGGTGTTTCAAGTTAAAGAAGTTACGTAATGCTGCTTTAAATTGGGGTTTTTGTGTTTAAACGAGCATTAACCTGTCACAGTTTGACTTAAGTATTATAAATTGCCCGTGGTTTGCTTGTGCTCTGTACTGGTCAGGTTTGTGGTCAGTCTGGATTAAATCAAGTTTCTCCACCGGCCGGTAGAAAACGAGCCAAACCTAGCTGGACTTGGGCCGAGCAATACGACGCCAAAGCTGTCCGCAGGCTCCTACACAGGATTAATAGTTAAGGCGTCCTCGCAGATTGTCACCTGGAACTTCTTCGTGCAGCAGCATTAAATTGGTTTCTGATTTGTGAGTGCAAAAAGCAAACCTTACTTTTGCAGAGACATATTGATTTAAGGTTTCAGGATTTAGAGCTATTACTGTTTGTTCAATCAGGAAGCAAAACCCAAATTACATAAAACAGTCTCATAGTTCTATAAAAAATTAAAATGAGTTTAGTTTCACATGAATATACAGACGCTTATAAAGCGTGTTTAAGACTATAAAGAGTTGAGCTGGAGTGTGACGGACCACATAGCTGTTGGGTTGACCTGACCATAAATCCACTTGTGTCTCTCTGGCTCCGGTCCACATTTTTGGTGGCTTTAGTGGAATTTCACAGGTGAGCACCACACAGGAGCCGTCTGTGAGACTCTGCTGTTCTCCACAGGTGTTTTGGCCAGACTTAGACCCAGACGGGCAAATATCCCGACGCCGTTACATGCGTTCACACGTACCGGGAGTAAAGCGAAGAGCTGCCTTAAAAAAACCAACAGGAATTTATTTAAGCGGGGTGAAAAGTTTTCCACCAACACTGCAATGTTGCTCCCTGACATGAATATGAAGTGCTCATTTAACTTGTCGAGTACAGTTATTCATTGAATTATCAGTAAGTGCTTTTAAGTTTTTTTTGGTTTTTTTTTTATAGCTGGTTCCACAAATTGGCTACAAAGTTAAATGTTGTGCAGGTCTACTGTCTGGACCTGATGTTCAGAATCACCATTGCCATTATAAGACCAGCAACCAGCAGGTACTACGGTGCTGACGCGAGTGGGCTGTGCTACATCCTTCAGAGTCTGCAGGCCTATGTATTTGAAAAAGGCTCTGGAGGAATAAATGCAAATAATGCATTGATCTAATGGAAACATACAGCAGGAAAAAGGCCTTAAAGTTTTTATTTTTCATGTAAATATAACAACAAAAATAAAATAATTATAGAAATAATGATAATAAATTGTGGTTGTATGATAAATGTTTCTTTCTTTCTTTCTTTCTTTCTTTCTTTCTTTTTAAAAAAACAAAAACAAAACAACTTTGCTTTTTGACAGGGATATTTCACATTTCTGGCACTTTCACTGTAAATTGGTATATTTGTATTTTATTTTAGAGCCACTGGAACACACTGATATATATAAAGTGTACTTACTGAAAATTGCTAATTAGAAGTGAGTAGCCTCAAGCATCTGAAATTGTGGATAATTGCTACAAATTTGAAAGGAAAATGAAAATGAATGAAAATGCGTTGGCCGGCCCAAATAAAGTGACAGTTTGGTGCCAGGAAAAACCCTGATCTACCAAGTAGCTATGTGTTGCCTATACAGCATGTTAACTACAGAGTTTCTGCAGCTGAGCAGCTAACTAAAGGTTAAGACTTCTGCTAACTTAAATGGGTATGAAATTATTTAATTGTTTATCACTTTGTTATCACTAGAGTTTCCACATGGTATCGGAGTGATTGCATCACATTTTGACAGTGAAATAAGTGATTTTGTGGGGTTTGTGATGCTCAAAAAATTAATTCACCACTTTACAATTTTTACATTTCACTTTTTTCCAAATGTGAGGCTACGGAAAAATGTCGGATTGGCTTTTGGTTTCCTTCCGGCATGTGAAAAGCAGCGCTGCCAGCTCCAGCAGCCCGTAGTTGTAGCTTTCTAGATAAGATCTTTTCGGTGGAAGACATTTTGATTAATAGCTGTTGCTTCTTGGATGACGGACAGATATTGGTCTGAGCGATACTTGAAATGTGATGGTCCGCTGCTCGGACTTGCTCCGCATCTGTAAAGGAGAGAGAGAGAGAGAGAGAGGGAGTGTTGTACAAACCTGTGGGTTGTGGTTGTGTTTTGGTGTGTGCGGCATTTCTGTTAATTTTTTCTGGCAATATATATGTATGTGTCCGTGTTTTTTTTTTTTTTTAATCAGTGAAGTTTCTTATGAGGTAATTAGCAAATAACTGACTTGTGATTAAAGACACTTCTGTATCTCTTTTTTATTGTCTTTCTTTTCCACTCGGTATGCATACAATTAACTATGTTGTTTATGATTAATAATTACATACACTAGCTTTAAAAAGTTGTTAAAAAAGCCCAAAGAACGGAAATGGTAGGTGAATTAGTATCAAAAGCTGAGATAGACACGAACGCACACACAAAATCACAGGTACACAATCGAGAGCGCACAGATGTGTATGTAAGCCATTACGCGTGCACATGCTTTTAAGCGTTCAGGCAGGCGTCCACACACGTCAGACAAAAACACATACATAAACACGTGTATCAGATTCCTCCCCACCACCACCCAGAGTCAGTATCACGCTGTGGATGAAGGTTTTTCAGGGTTGTTTCCACCAGAAACACTGTTTGTGTTTTGGGGGTTTTGTCTGCCTGCGGTAGCCGAGATCATAAAACCTGCGAGAGTTCAACAGCAACGCCACTGTTTGGCCTCTCCGCTCATTTCAGCACTCTGCTTCCCTCCGCTGTGTGTGTGTGTGTGTCTGTCTTCTCTGCGTTTTGGTCCCTTTACAGAAGTTTTTACAACCTCACAGGTTATTTTCACAGCTTTGGACACCATCCTGGATATGATAACTTTTAAGCCCTTCCAGCGGCAGGGCTCAAGGGATGTCAGACGGCTGGGCTGTTCGGTCCAACACTTCGGTCCAGACTGAATTAGCTTACAAACTTTGCGGTGAATTGCCGTGAAATTTGGCGCAGGCATGTGTAGTCCTCAGATGATCTACCCTAATGATTTTGGTGATCCTTTGAATTTTACGCAGTGCTACCAGCAGGTCAAAGTTTACACTCATATCTCAGTTTTGGCATGATGGAATGGCACATAATTCAGGTTCCTCAGAGGTTGTATCCTCATGACTTTGTTGACTTTTCCTGTAGTGCCATAACAAGTTTGACACTTGTGTTTTAGAGAGAAAACTACTGAGTAACTATAGAATATATTTTCCATCAAATTTTGTTCAGGCATTCATGTTCCCCTCAGGATCAACCAGAATACATTTGCTATTTCCTTAAATTAGATTTTAGCACATTATCACGTCCAAAATGTTGATTTTTGACTAAATACCCACCAAATTATTGACATTCCCATCCGCCAAATGGTGACCATTGTAAGCATTATGCCTGCTTAACATCCATGTGTTGGTGCATGGTCATCATGAGCAAGTTAGCAGGCTGACATTAGCATTTAGCTCAAAGCACCACTGTAGCTACAATTGTACAGGCTTACAGAGGCTCGAGTTGACTCTTGATTTCGCTTTTCAACAGATTCTAGGTCAAAGTTGTATAAGTAAGTAAGTGATCTCAGAAGATTTAATGAAGGCCAGTGTCACTTTTGATGTGCTATAACTTACTACCATCATAAAAATCCATTATATCTTGTGTTATGCTCTCAAAAGAGCTCAAGACAATCAGCACTCAGATGTGTGAGTCTCCAATGAAATTTGAGACAACTAACTGAGCTCTAAAAAAAATTATCTGAAGGTGTAAACTGCAGCTGCAATGGTGAAAACTGCACTTGATAAAGATCCAGTGTGTAGGATTTATTGTGATCTATAGACAGAAATTGAATATAATTTTCATTTTTGTGTAATCACTCGTGTAAAATCACCTGAAACTTGCTTTGCATATCCCCATAAAATGAGCCATTCATATCTACAGAGTGGGTCCTAATGGAGTCCACCATGATGCATCGCCATGTTCTACAGTAGCCCAGAATGGACAAACCAAGCTCTAGAGAGGGTGTATTAAGTTGGTTGCAATCTGCCCCTTAATACTACGCACTGAACCTTTAAATCCTTAATCTAAACCGTACAAAGTCACTGTCTGTGGGAAACTGTCATGTGAACTTTTAATACATTTCACATTTTGCTGACTCAGTTATTGCCAATGAATTTCTCCATGTCGCTCCAGAGACGTTACAGACGGGCGATATGAAACCTGATCTGATCCTGAAGAATACTTTGCAGCCGGATCACCCAGGATCGTAATCTAAAATCGGATGCAAACCACTATCTCTGCATCCGTATCGTGTGTGTACTTCTCTTCCTGCCTCTCTTCCCACAGCTCTTCTTCCCCTCGTCTAAATTTAGGCATGGTCTTTTTTTGGCGAATCGTTTGTGCACTCGCGACAGTCGTTATTTCGGTCGTCGCCTCACATGACAGGAGCGCGTTTACATGTGCGCCATCGTCAGTGAAGGTAAAGGGGCGGCTGTGTGAAGGCCGAACTGCCAACACTTTTAGGATGTTTGGGTGTTTTCATATTTTGTCGAC
Organism: Diplodus sargus; assembly: GCA_903131615.1. Taxonomy (NCBI): domain Eukaryota; kingdom Metazoa; phylum Chordata; class Actinopteri; order Spariformes; family Sparidae; genus Diplodus; species Diplodus sargus. The sequence goes on along the minus strand of CAEMYA010000179.1, from coordinate 4,409,840 downwards.
TGTTTATAGGTCTGTGGTTTTGCGAGGCTGTGGGTCGTGGTGGACGACTGCACAACAACAACAACCATCTCTGTTTTCCGTCTCGCTCTCTGTCATCGCGTCTCCCCAACTATGTCTCTTTATCACTTCTTCCCCTATGGCTCATCTCTCTCTCTCTCCGTCCTCCCGCCGTCTGTCTCGCAGTATTGTTTATCACCTCCTGTTTATCTCTCTCGATCCCTTTTGTCTCCTTTTTTATTGATCATTCTTTCACCACAACAAGCAGAAGCGTCTCTCAGATGGTTTGGACCCGAGTCCCATTTTCCATGACATAGACTCATTGTGTATATCTGCGTGTGAGGTTCAAGGTTTCTCCTGGACGGCGTTAAAGGTCGAGGTCGAGCACACTGTGCTTTGAGCCGGTGTTTTTGTTTAGAGCAGGGGAATTGATGCAAGCTGGCGGAAAATTTTGACATCCATATTAATGTGAACATGCCCCGTGTGTTGTGTGTGTGTGTGAGTGCTGGTGTGTGTGCGCCTGGTCTGTTCAGTTTGGTTCGCCAGCGGTGCTTTGGTTCTGAGTCCGGGCCAGTGGTTTAGGGGAATTGCAGATACTCGTAAATAGCGCTGTGTGGTTTTTTTTTTTTTTTATTCCTTCTGTCTCTCTCTATCTGACTTCTGCAGAGTCAAAAGTTGGAAATGTATTTCTGGCGCTGCTGTCTGCTGGTTTTTGTCGTCCAGCCCTGAGAAACACGTCGTCTGGACAGAATATGTAAACCAAAGACTCTTCATTTACTATCATAGGTGACAGAGAAAAAGCAGCAAATCCTTGTGTTTAAGAGTCTGGAAAAAGCAAATGTTTACGATTTTTGCTTAGAAAATGACTGAAACAGTTAAATGATTTTCAAAACAGTTAGTGATTTCTTTTAATCAAATAACTAATCGTTGCAGCTGAATTCTTCATATAGGTCATGATATCTAATCACCTTATTGAAATTGTGTTGTACCTCCTGAACAGCTTCTACACAATTAAAACAAACTTAATTTTGTTATTTAACAAATATTATGTAATAATAAGACATCAATGTAAATGCATTCAATTGGGATTTGATGAAATATGATTTTTCCAAACTTCATGTCCTGCTGAAATCACGTCTCTGGCAAGCTTCAGCTCTTTATGAGCTCGGTGACACAGCCCTGCCTCGCATTATCAGATAATCCAATGGGACTTTGAAGTGAATATTGTACGCATTCGATTGCTGGAGCAGTTCCAAAGTTAGACAATAAGCTGTGACAAGACAGTTGTTGTATCCTATATATATATATATATATATATATATATATATATATATATATATATATATATATATGTATATATATATATATATGAACTAAAAAGATATAAATAATAATAAAATGAAAGTAAGAAAGAGTAACAAAATTGGGGTCGGGAACATTACAAATTATTATGGCCATAGGATTTTGGAGTAATTACTGTTATATATGTCATTAGAAGTCTATAGTTCTAATAGTTTGAGAAAAGATTTTTTTTTTTAATTGACAATCGGACATGTTTTAAACGTACACATGTAATCCAGTCTTATCAGATCTTTTCCAACAGTGGCTCTAACACTCTGTCATAGATAATGATAACTAAATATGGTAAACACATATATAAAAGAATCAAGTTGTTCTTACCACTTTGAGTTAACAGTGCTAGTTGCTAATGATCACAACTGATCGCAACATGTTTCTGCCCATTAAAGAACAAAGAAACTATGAATGAAGTTTTTTGTTGCTCCATTTTCAGCGATTTCAGAAATGTTATTTACGTGACCTCCAGTAATGGAGCGGTCAGTGTAGGAAGTCAATTAGTGACCTTCAGAGGCTCGAGGAGGTGGAGAGGTCAAACTGCCTGACCTCACCAGGAGCGATGTGTGTATGTGTGTGTTTACAATATGTATATTTGTGTGTGTATTGTTGCTGTCCGGAATTATGAAGCACGGCAGAAGCGTTTGTGTAGTAAATACTTGATTTGGTTTCATTGCCTCAGATTGGCAGCTGGGGGATTGAAACAGAGCCTCAAACTGTGTGTTTCTGTGTGATTCTGGAAGAAACAAATATAAACTGACTTGTTGAAACAATAGTTCAACACACAGTCAGACGACGCTGGTGCAGATGTTCTTTGTGCTTCTACTGCTGCTTTTTGACTCGCAGAAAACCCCCACCTTATTTACTCCTCGCTCCCTGTTTGCATGACGACACGTAACGTGAAAAGCTCTGACGGTCAGTGTGAATCCATGCCAGGCGCTCGCAGCTGTATTGATCTGAATCCCAGCGTGGGGCGGCTCGGCCGTGTTGTTCTTGACTCGCGCTGTCCTGAAGATTAACAGCGTTCCCTCAGTCAGCAGACAAGACTGGAGGAGATTGATGGTTGTTTTCCTTGCGGCTCGCTGTGTTTTCGAGACCCTCGTGTTGTTTCTTAGTGGACTCGCGGACTGAGCGGCTGCTCTGCTTTTGTGTGTGTGTGTGTGTGTGTGTGTGTGTGTGTGTGTGTGTTCAAGAGAGAGAGAGAGAGACTTGAAGAGTGACAGACAGAAAGAGAGAGGTAGGGAAGGTATGTGAACAGTGGATGTATGTTCATTGTAATGAGTTACTCTTTACTTATTACTCTGTTAAAAAGTAATAACATGGTATCAAAAGTAATGAGTTACTTGTTATTTGACTATATTTTATATCTTTTACACAGGTATTCCTTTTGCACTACTCATTATGGGGAAAAAGTAATAATATTACACTAATATATCGAGGAGTAATGCATTACTGCCCGGCAATGACCATAGTAGTCAGTAATCTATGAAGAGACCATGTAACTGAGGCTTCAAATGATGATTTTTTTAAGTGACCAGTTCATCTGTCAGTAATTACTCTCATGTGTTCTAAAAGATGTCCGGAGACCGAAGCGACACCTTAAATCTTCCCATTTCCGTCCAAGACATCCAGTTGACGATGTTGCAAAGCAGCCAATCCTCGCGTCTCAAAAGCCCGAACCACCAAATATTTGGCCACTTTGCTCGACGATTTATTGCTTATCAGAATTGTTGGCGATTCATTTCTCTGTCAGTGGATTTGTTGGCTAATCGCTGACCGTGACTGACCCTTTGTCGCGTCCCTCGGTTCACATTCGCTCGCCATCCGATGTTTTATCATGACGGATGAGCAGCGTTGTCGTGTGTCTGTGTTGGTCGGGGCTCATGTACAGCTTGTTCGGGGTGTGGTGAAGCAGGATAGAAGGGGAGGCGGGGGGGCAGACATTTCAATCACCACAATCCCCAGTACACACTCTCACACACACACACATACACACACACACGCCATTTGGTTTGAGGCTGATTCTTTGTGACAGCCTAAATATTTGGCTGCGTCTGGGCACCAAGGTAAATGCACCCCACAAGAATGTTTTTACAGGGCGAGAGAGAGAGAGAGAGAGAGAGAGAGAGAGAGAGAGCGAGAGAGAGAGAGAGAGAGAGAGAGAGAGAACTTTCTCCACGGCTCCTGGCCATCAGCCTGATCTCTGTGCATCAAAAGTTCATTGTAAGAGACACTATATGTATATGAGAGTTTATGAATGTATTTTGTCAATATTCATGCAGCCCGATATACAGATAATGACTGACCAGGTAGAAATTATTAAAGTAATTATTGCAGTTGTGATTATATTAAAATATGTTTTTGTAAGAGACGTTTTTGTCAAACACTGTTCAAGAAAATAAGCTTAAAATGTCCTTGTGCTTGCAGCCACATTACATCTTATGGTTTTTCAAATTTAATGTTAGAAAGTGCTCTTAAATGCTAATACATGGACATAATGGACTAAAAAATCAACGAAATCAATCATTGATTGCAGCTAGGATAGCAATAGTATTTATAGTTGGAAATTTATTTCAAGATTGTCACACAGTTTATGGCAGTATCACAGTTTCACGGTATCATGGTATGCAGCAGGCCTGTCAAAACAATGCACTTTTACATTTTTTCTCAACTGTTTTTATTCGTAAACATTAAATTGTTGAATCATTGTCGGTTTGAATTCCCACTGCTCAAACAGTCTGCATTAAAATGTTTTGATAAAATAAGATAAATAATAGAGATGACTAATGAATGGGCTAATTAGCCTGCTAATAAATTGCTAAAAGGGACAGAATGAGGGCAGCACTCGGCACAGAGGCCGCCAGTTGACCCTGAAAGAAAACAAATCAAGTTGTTTTTTGGGGGGTTAAACAAATGGTTTGTCATAATTTCACAAAATATCCTTGCTTGATTTTTTTGTAAAAGAACACACATATGGTAAAATACTGTAGATAGCAAATGTACATGATATGATAACCGTCAGTTTTCATACTACGTGTACTGTGAAGCCGATATACCGCTGCTCACCCAGTGTCGGTGCCATTGTAGAACTGAAGTTATGTTATGAACCCTGTTTAAATATATCCTGTCCGGTGAAATCCCCTTTTTCCTCACGCACATTTTGAAGAGAAAGAAGCTGTCTGTGAGCGCACAGGCCTCGGCTGTCTGACTCCGTGAGCTGAGTCGTTCACGTCAACATGCATTGATCAAACTGTTCCAGATCAAAAGGAATAGGATATATCAATTATATCAGAGGATGGATTTTCCTTCCAAAAGGACGAGGGGGAAAACAGGTTTTGGTCGTCGTTATTGTCAAACATGCAGGCGTGGGGATTTTTCTCTGAGTGGTTTGGCAGAGAAACCCCCATCTTCCTTTTCCTTGTTTTCTTTTTTAACTCTCTCCTCTCCTCTCCTCTCCCCTCCTCTCCTCCTCTGAAACATGTCCCCACGTTTCCTGTCCTTTGTCCCGGCCTGGAAAATTAATAAAGCTGTCTTCAAAGGTCTGCTTTGAGGCTGCGCTAATCCACGATGATGAAGCATTTATGTGTATTCATGTTCACACAAACACACGGAGGAAAAAAAAAAAAAACTAATCTTGCACAGGTGTATACACACTTACATGCACGGAAACACACACACGCACATGCGACGAGGAGGTCACGAGTGACCCGAGGAATGCAGGGGTCAAATCTTTAAAGACCTGGCTGATAGAGGGGATGTATAGGATCAAAGAAGAGAGAAAGAGAGAGAAAGGGAAGGAGAGATGGATGGAGGGAGGAGAGGGAAGAAGGGGGGAGGGAATGTACAGGATCAAAGGGGAGAGGAAGGGAGCACTGAAATGATGGGAGGATGAATGGAGGAGAGCGAGTGGAGGTGTAGGCCAGGAGGGGGAGAGGAGGAAGAGAAAATGTGCTCAGGGGGAGTTTGAGGGAGAGAAAAAAGGGGGAGACGGGGGAGGGAAAAGAGGAGGTGGAGGTAGGAAGGAGGGACAAAAACAATATAGATAACTCAAACTGACAGGTGTGTGTGTGTCTGTCAGAAAGTGAAAGCTCACTTGTGCAGTGGTGAAAGATTTATGTATGTGCACGTGTGTGTTTGTGTGTGTATGTGCGTGTGTGTGTGTGAATGGGAGTGTCAGTGAATACCTGCTGAATGAAGCTGCAGGAGCCTTAAATGTGGATACATTTGATACATTTTGTTAAGCTTTTTTTAAGCACCAAACATACATTATTGTAACATTTTATTTAAATGTGAGGACACGTTAATCATTGATCTTGCATTGCAGCATGGGAAACGATGACATAATCACTTACAGAGAACTGTAATGTAAAACATTTGCCGAATTCACAAGAATCCTCAAATAACTACAACTTTGTACTTTTCAAATGTTGATAAAAATATCTCCTCACTCAGCATCTTACAAAATTGCTAAATTTTTCAAGGGAGTCTGGGGACTTTCTTCTCAAGGAAGTACCCGTTTATTGGTGACGGTGGACTGTTTTGTAAAACTGTGCACCAGCAAAGCGATGTTATCTTCTTTCATACATTCAGTGAAATCAGTGGAAACAGTGTGTTCAACAGTTGCTAAATGTCGGCGGGTGAGACACACTTTAGTCCTGGAAGCAGACAGCCTGCCTCAGCTAACTGACATGTATACAAGGAAAGAAACAACTTAATGTATTGCATTTCATGCCGAATTTACAAGAAGGGAGGAACGAGTTAGAACGTGCTGCAGCTGTCATTTAAGTCCTTTCCCTCATGTGTTGACTTCCAAAATTGCACAATTTGTAAAGGGAGTCTGGTGATATTGCAGCAAATTCATTGAAAGTTATGCAGAAATGTCAGTCGGAACTTTTTCAAAACACTGGTTCGGGATGATGTTCCACGTCTCGGCTTAAACCACTTCCTGTTGTAAATCACAGCTGACCACGGCTGCCGTCCGCCTATCTTCAGTGGAGTAGCCGTTTAAGAAATAGTACAACAGCGATTACACTGGAGGACCCACTGCGGCCGCGCCATAGCAGGTATTATTTTAGATGTTGGCAGCACAGAGTACTGAAGACTGTCAAGTGGTCAAAGTTGCATTGAATGGCAGATTGGCCATCTTATTCTTCGATCAGACGGATGATGATTGAAATCAGACCAGATAGATAACTTTATCTATCTTAGACCTTTTTGCATTCAGTATGCACAGCAGACCTCTGACCTCATCGTCTGTGTGTTCCCAATGCGGCTTGTCACAATCAGCCCTAAAATCTGCTGCTAAAATCCGCCCATATGAAAACCTGCCCGGAAGATGACTAAAGGACGGGTCACTTCCCGCACTTCAAAGTAAACAATGCGTGCAGATATCCAGGTTGGTGTGAGAAACGTCTGCTGCTCTGGCGGTGCTGCCGTGCCCCTGATAGGTCTTGTTTTAGGGCTGACTACTCTGGCTAACGTCTCGCTGATAACATCACTCAGAAGTAACTCAGAATCCCTATCTCCGTCTATTCCTGTCCGCCTTCATCTCCGTCCTCCCTCTCCTCCCTCTGAGATTTCACTGATAACATCGGTGGAGAGGCGGTTTCTCTTTCTTTGTTGTTGGACTGGCCGTTGTGTTACTTTTTCTCTGCTGATTTTCTAAAATGACAGACTTCTCTTTCTCCCCCCTCTCTCTCTCAAATCTGTGTGTGTGTGTGACAGAAAGGGCGACGGGGAGAGAGTTGCGTTACTCTGATAACATCAGGGAGTCAGGAAGGAACAGAGGAGCTGTCTTCGTTTGTAGTTGGGAGACGGCCAAGGCTCATTGAATTGGCTGCAAGCGTATGTGCGCGTGTGTGTGTCAACAGCGTGGACAGGCTACACTTGCATGTTTCAACCCAGAAGCACACACCGAGAGCAAGACGGTTGCGAGCGGGGCCACACAGACTCCTCTTAAGCCTCTTATCAAAATTCAGCCGGAAGAAAAATGAAGTTACTGAAACGCTCCCCAACTCCGCTGCCAGCGCTCACAATCAGAATAACATCAATTAGCCGGAGGCTTTTTCCGCACAAGGAGCTGATCCCAGTGTTTACAAGCTGCAGATTCGTACTATGACAGGACCTCACATGCGGCTTACTTACACCATACATTTATATGCAGACGAAATGTGTTGCTGACACGGTGTTGCTGAGATTAAACGCCACAAGTTTTCTTTGTCTTGTAATGTTACGGTGAATAAGACGGCAGCGTTGAGCCCAGAACGTACTGGAGATGAAACTGACACGCAGCGGGATGTTGAACTGCGTTTGAACGTTGCGGGCCGCCGTGCCGTCACCCAGTCTTTCTGTGAAAAGTGGTCTTTTTAAAGCAAGCTGGTTTGAATGAATTAGCGCTAGACCATACAGGCAAAGCATATGTCATCCCACAGACTTCAGCCCCGAATTCTGAACTACGTTGGGAAAATCGGGGCAAACTGATGTGTGCGACAGTAAAAGAGACCATGTGGGTTGGCCTACACATCTGTCAACGCGGTGACTTCGGATGATAATGATTTCATCGGCGCTATCAGATGAATGGTAAAGTGGGCCTTCCTACAAACTGTGGTCGCAGTTTGGTTAGATTTAGTCAAGAAATACTGCTTGGTAAGGTTTAGACAAGAAAAGTTTAGACACTAAAAATACTTGGTTAGGTTTAGGAAAACATTGTGGTTTGGGTTAAAATCACCATGTTACCTCTGTAATCTACCTAATGTACCGTATGTTGGTTCAAAACGTCCCCTGACTGCCTCTTTACCAGTCTATCCATCCCCGACCTCCTCCATATACCGACTTTTCACACTTTATCCTACTTCTCTCCACTTCCTCCTTTGCATCTGTGCTAGCACGTCAATCATTACAGATTGATCATTCACTTTTCGTCCATGGCCAAGTGGAGCCGGCTGCATCACTGCCGTGCTCGGTTGCTTTTGTGAAACTGTGTGAAACATGTTCAAGTGTCTCGCTTTGTAATGATAAAACAGTTTTTCTACTCAATTTCAAACAGAATTGCATTTTTTTTTTTAGCCATTCCTGAACCTCAACCAAAGTGATCCACCGTTTCATAAATGCAATTAATGTAACCTCTCCTCAAAAGATACTCCACTAAGCATGCTCGCCACTTTCTCTCTTGCAAATCCTAAGCTGAGCCAACACACTTCAGAGCGAGGAGAAGCGAGGGGTTTGTTCAGCCCGAGCTGCCCGAAACACTCCAGATCTCCACATGTGGGAATCCGACTGTGATGATGTTTGCTCTGGATGCACACACCCGCCCCACTCCATCTCAACAAGAGGGGACATTTCCATGACAAAGGGCAATTATTGACTTTCATTGGCTCCGCTTGCTTTGATATCAGCGAGGGGTGTGTCTGTGTGTCTGTGTGTGTGCGTGCTGGAGGGGGGGCAGGATGGATTGGGTGGTGTGGGTTGGGGAGGGGTCCCTTAGTGGAGGAGAAGAAGAAGAAACAGGGGGACCTGATGAAAGGAGCCGAGTGGGAAAATGCACCCACTGACCCACAGTGCACTAACAGAAGAGGAGGATCACAGCGGAAAGAAAGAAATCATTCATTAAGGTTTTCTTTCTTTCTTCCTCTCCTCCTCTCTGCTCCTGCTCTCTGTGTCCTTCCTCACTTTCTCGCCTGCGCTTTCTTCCTGTCTATCTCTTCCCTTCCCCAAAACCTTTTTAACTCTCTTTCTTTTTATCTGCTATCCTCCACCCCCTCTCTCTCTCCCCCCTCCTCCTCCTCCTCCCTTCGCAGCAATAATTTAAGGGGCTGAAAGGCACGGCAAGCGGAGAAAGAGGAGAAGAGGGAGCTGAGAAAAAAAAAGGGGAGACCCTGCAGATGAGGGCCTTCCTTCACGGACGTGGCACAGATGTGAGGGTGTTTTTGTGAAATGAGTCGGGGAGGGGCGGCGATAGGCTAATTTGCGTGGCATAAAGACGGGGCCCTTTTCATATGCAGAGCGCCACTTTGATGCGCGGCCGATGAAAGCTGGAGGGGAGCGCCGAGGAGTGGAGAAGAGAGGGTGACGGAGGGGTTCTTTGTCCCCTGACAAGAAGGCATCTGCTCCACGCTGCCCTCCTCTCCTCCTCTCCTCCGCTACACCGAGGCTCCCACAATGGGTCCAGGCCGAGAGAGAAAAGTGTCATCAGAGCACCTTAGAGAACAGAACGTGGAGAAAGAGCCGCTTGGGTCGGCCTGGTTGCCGTACGGGTATGCATACCAAAACAGATAATAGTACACATGCGCATGCACACACACACACACACACACACACACAGGCACACATTGCAAAACCACGTGGACAGAATGTAGACACATTTACATAGTTCCACAGCTGACAAAACACATCTTCACTTTGACTGATTGTTCCCATTGAGAAACAAATAAACCATACAAACTCTCCTCCTTTACGGGAATCAACATCAATGGCTTGCAGGGTGAAAGGTATGTGTGTGTGTGTGTGTATGTGGAGATGTGTGTGTGTGTGTGTGTGTGTTTGTGCATGTCTGAGAGAGATCAGAGGAACATGTGCTGAGGTGAGTGGCGGGGGTTTCTGTGTGTGTCTCACTCAGTCTTTGCTGGTCCTGTAGGACCTTCATGTGTGTATGTGTGTGTGCGTGTGTGTGTGTATATTTGTGTGCATGTATGCATATGTGTGTCCTCGCGGCACTGATCATAGGCGGCAGGCTCACCAGGGCCCTCTCACCAAACACTGGCTGATTTCACGCTCGCACAATGGCTGAATCTCTGTGGCAGAGCGGAGAGTGTGTGAGCTGGAGAAACTCAAACGGCCTCCTTTGCTGTAATAGTTTAGTAAACTGAGTTTACTCAGTTTATTACCTATGTGGGTTTTTAGATCACATTTGTGTTTTGTTTCACTCAGGATTCTAATATATCCACATATGTGATGTCGCAATAACATGACTGTTTTTCTTGCGTTACATGTGCTATGTGTGAATTGTAGCCATGCCAGCAGGTGCTGCTAGGGATGACGATGATGTCAGTCTGTTTGTTGGTTGGGCACCACTTCGGATGGTCCAGGTCCAAATATCTCAATAGCTATCAGATGGCTTGACATGACATTTTCTACACACATTCATGGTCCCCATAGGGTGAACACATCTGACTTTGGCTAGCACCTGATGTTTCCTCCTGTGCTGCCAGCAGGTCAAATTTATCTCTCGTCTCATGAAATATCATCAATAACATCTACAATGCAGATTGGCACAAAATTACATACGGATATTCATGGTCCCCAGACTATGTATGCTAATAACTTTGGCGAGCCCTTGGATTTTCCTGTGGCACTACCACATTCAATCAGACCACAAGTCATTTATATGTAAGCATATAAGAAAATGCCTCCACTTCTCCCTTGATTTGTTACCTCACTAAGTAAGTTATGGTCCCATTCAGAGTGAAATAGACGATAAAGCAGGTTATGCTTTAGGGCATTTTTTTTACCATGAAAGGTTGACACCACAGCATGCCCTTGGCAAGGTTTTCCAGCTCTTGTCCAAATATGGTCACTTCTGGCTCACCAAGATGATGACAGCCAATAGGCCAAAACTGAGGCTTCAAAATGGTAGTCCAAACACCAATGGGTGATGTAGCAGTGGGTTTGTCCAGTACTTTGGTTTATGACTAAATACCTGCAAAGCTAATGACAGGTCCATGTATCTTATCTTCACTTAATATCACATATTTCATCTATAACTTCCCTGTAAGAACTGGAAACATCAGCAATGCTACTTCCTTTAGTAATTTGAAACTTCACAAGGAACCTCTCTAACTTGAGTGAACACATTTCTGTATGTTATGCTTCTAGGAGAACTGAATGTACCTTTTTTTTTTTACATCCATTCTATCAAGTCAGATTCTTCTACATCGACCTGCTCTCGCGCAATCAAAACCAATTTTTGACATGAGGGCAGAAAATGAACCGATCAATAATAAGATTGTCACTGTCTCATTCTAGGTGATCTTTGCCCTGAACCAGACGTTATTGCAGCAGGAGTCTTTAAGGGCAGGAAGCCTACAGGTCCCCTACACCACTGAAGACCTCATCAGGCACTACAACTGTGGTGATCTCAACTCCATCATCTTCAATCATGACACCTCACAGGTCAGTCTTATCTTATCTATCTTAAATGATCTTATCTTACCTTACCTTACCTTATATAGCTGTGCATTTAAACTACTTTCACTCTAGTTAATAAGCTAAGAGTCATTCTGACCCCTTGACCTTTTGGAGTGTCCCGGTGACACAACCCTTGACCTTCTACCTTCACCCCTAACCCTCGCTCTGACTGACCCTTCATCCCCCACACCCACTCCTACACCCACCCTTCAACCAGCTTCTTTATACTATTGCCAATATAGTTAGTATTGTGACAATATAGTTCTTTGCTCCGTTCTTCCCTCCATCATCCAATACTTGCTTTAAATTTATTCTTTTGACATTTTTTGCCATCTTCATTGTCAGTATTGTGCCAAAAAAGTGGAGCCAGTTTTGATAAATGTGTTTTCCTTGTGTGAAATCTGGATGACGGCTCTGGAAAAGACAAAACAAAAGCAATCTCCCTCTCCCTCCTCTCCTTTTCACCTCCATGGCTGAACCATCAACCCCTTCAACCCCCTAGGTGCCTAACTTCAATAACGTGACGCTGCCACCCAGCGAGCAGGTGACCGCCCAGGAGATCGACAGCTACTTTCGACAGGAGCTCATCTACAAGAGGAACGAGAGGATGGGGAAGAGGGTCAAGGCACTGCTGGAGGAGCACCCTGACAAGAGCTTCTTCTTCGCCTTCGGAGCAGGTTGGTGTCAAGCGCTATTTCCGCGATATTGAAGCGTCGACTCCACGGGCCAAAATGTCAGACAGAAAGGTCGACATTTCGGTCTTCATCAGTCTTGTGTGTCCGCTCAACAAAGCACTCAATAAGATTACTTTTTACCCCGCCAACAAAATGACTTAAATTCCTCTTTTTGTTACAAAGGCAAGACACAAAGCGTCTTAGTCTGAGCAGCTTAACAAACTTGAGAAGGAAAACAAAGACAGCATAAGAAGGTGCGGACAGAAATCCCAGCTGATCGCCGAGGTGGAACTTGCTAATCTCGAAGGAGGCACAGAAATATAGCATATAATATAGCTTTATACGATGTACGTATTTCAGGACAAATTCCTGTTTGTTCTCTCATTTGGTTGTTCACTCTGTAGGGGGTCACTGGTGTTGATAAGTAGCCCTGCAGCTGATCAGCGACTTAGCTGAATAAACTAAACCAGACTAGGCCAAACCACTGGTCTACACTTTTATCAGCTCAGGGTCCAAATAAAAAACGGGGTCATGTCGGGTCTTTCTCTCTCAAGCAGAGGCTCAATAAAACTGCCTTTTATCAGTTTGGGACTGACCAGAAACAGACATGTGGAGCCCTTCCACATAGTTTTAGACATGTCAGTTCAATACTTGAAATTCCTCTATAACCATGCAGCGACCTCATGAGCATCAGCAGCAGCCGCCTGATAAGAGGCTTGACTTAAATCGGGGAGGATAAAGAGACCAGATAACAGCGGAGGAGATTCCACAAAGTTGTTTAAGGATGCCCCGGCATGTGTGTGTGGGTGTGTGTGTGTGTGTGTGTCAGCGCGTGTGTTTATTCGCGTTTCTCGGCTGGACGATGTGTATCTAAGGCAGACAGTCTTTCTCCCGTGGGAGTTGTATTGGTTTGTTTAGCTTCTGATTGTTTAATTGAACCATTGTTCACACCTCATAAGGAGTCAGGGCTGTTTGGTAATCACTGACTCAGGTGGGTTTTCAGTCTAGATTAAGTTAGTCAGTAGTTTTAATGTCATGCCATGAGTATTTAACCCTTCCCTCACGAGGCAGGGCTATTTTTGAATACACATATACAAAGCCACAATCCTTCATTCCTATACTTTAAAGTAACATTCATTAAGGTGCACCATTTCAAATGAATTATGCACTAAAGTTTATAAAATGTACAAGTGTAAATTATATTTTCAGATTTATTACCACTTTGTTCAATCTGTTGCAGTTACTGTGGCTGGATGTCTCTAAAATGTACTTCTTTTTGTTTCTAGAAGGGAACCTGAAATAGGAAATAGGACTTTTTTTTATGTAAGAACATGGTCAGCAAACATTTAACACACAGTTATTTTTGTGATTCATTCACATTCAGCTGAAGCTGATGTATTCAAAATACAGTACTTGTTTTATTCAACACACACATCTAAAAAAAATCGCCCAAATATTTGGTTTTATGTCAAATATGACACAGGAAAACATCAACTACTCAAATGTAAGCTGTTTTTGCTTGAACATTAATTCAATCAATTCTAAAAATAGTTGCTAGTGAATTTATCGTCCTTGTTTTCTAATTACTTCAAATGTATCAATTTATTTGTGCAAAGTCTTATTTTTTAAAAACTGTTTGTTGAAATGGTCTCCACTCAAGATAATTCCCACAAATTAAGTGTTTATGAATCAATTTAAAACCAACTTTATTTATCACTTTTGATGTTGAATTCAAATACTAATTTCTTCACTATATACGCATGAATAAAGAAAGGGACGAGACTCAAGGGCAAGGAAACCAAAAAATACAACAGGTCCAGGGCAAATGTCACCATGAATCATAAATCTGTCACCAGAAGTGAAAAATAATGGCGGCAACAGTATTTTTTTAATGTGAATGTACTACAGTTAAATGCTTGAATTAAAATGTTATTTTGAATGTCATGAAACGGCAGTTCATTAAACCCTTAACTGGCACAACATGGACTCTCAAGTTCACTATGTTGATTTATCTTCACTGAAACCATGAAAGTCATACCAAAGTTTATGATATTTTTACAGTGAAGGCCACATACACTTTGGAAAGAGTCTGCTCCCCCATAATTTGATTTTGTTCATTATGGGATATGCACGGAGGGGATAGGATCACATTTTTGTGCCATCAATTTCACAGTCATATTTTCCTTGTGATGACATCCTCTGAAACGTCCTCCTCCTCCTCCAAAGATTTCTTTTTTCGTTGTTTGGAAGCAGAAAAGTTTGAGCAAAAAAAAGAGAGAGAGAGAGACCTTCACAGTCTGTTGGTCTCCGAGCTGGCAGGAAACAGCTGAGGAAAAGCAGACACACACGAACACTCACGCACACACACAAACACACACACTCGAGCCCTAACAAGGAGTACATTTCACAGCACGTCCCAAAGGAGGTGCCTTTACAAGGGCTTGGTCTAAAAAGGTGTGTGCTTTTCTGTGTGTACGTGTACGTGTGTGTGTGTGTGTGTGTGTGTGTGTGCATGAGAGAGAGAGAGAGACAGAGAGAGAGAGAGCGAGCTGGTGGGTGAAAGTGATACGGGCAATCAGCCCAGAAGCACTAGTCTCGAACATACGGAGGGCAGGTTGGGTCGGCCGCGTACAAGAAGCGGGATGGGGAGCATTAGGGTGCATGCCCGAACACACACACACACACACAC
>CAEMYA010000179.1:4382867-4394884 GCA_903131615.1 Diplodus sargus | reverse complement strand
ACACACACACACACACACACAGACAGACTCCCCAGCCCCCACGCCAAGACAGACCTGGGTAAATGTGTCCTTAATTATCCCTGGAGGGGTCAGAGGACACATACACACACACACACACACACACACACACACACACGTATACGCACTACAATGGAGCCCATTATGTCGGTGTAGTCATTTTCCTGTGACAATCATGTTAGAGTACGGTCTTATCAGTGACCATCTCATGTCTCCGTAATTCGTACAAAACGACGTCTCGACACACCCAGGACGTGTTTTTCGTCTATTCAGCATTTTGTCGGTGTGACGCGTCACAGTGACCAGAAACCTGGAATGAAACCGAGCCCTTAAATCGTAACTCTGCAGGCATTAGATAAATTATGATCGCTTGACTTCAAATCCTATTTCCGAGGAATCAGCTTTGCGCTTTTTTGAAAGAGCATCCACATATTTATCATTTTTCTCTTCCCGAGTAATGATCCCATTAGCCTGCAGGAGTTGGCCTGCGGATTCCTGACTGACCCATGTGGAAAATTGTTGAGGGTTTTTCATTTTTCCCTGTTAGAAGCTTTATTGCCACAACAAGTTAACAAAACAGTTTATACTTGATAATTTATTTCCCTGTCAAATCGCCCGGTTGGATGCAGATTGCGCTTTGCCAAAGGAAACATCACAAATCGCAGAAAAGTGTTTGTTTATCCCGGTGATTTAGTGTTGGGGAAGCCGCGTCAGTGTTTGTTTGTCAGGACTGATGACTGCGAGCGGCTCCAGTACCTCCTTGCAAGGGTTAGGGTTCTCTTCTTTTTTTAAATTGTAAAGCAGGTGTGAGTGCTTTCTAAATGTTACGACTCAATTCTTGGATAAATGCGCACAGCCCGTATTCACAAAGCGTGCCTTCAAAGGAGCCGTCAGAAGTTCTGTAAAGTTGTGATGTCGCAACTATACAACCGCCACGCTCAGCCACTTTCCCAGCATCGATGTATTTGTGAAAACACAGACAGAGCTAATGCAGAGACACGGCTTGTTGTGCTGGCTCAGGCCTGTGAGAGCTGACCAATCAGAGCAGACTTAGCTTTACGGGAGGTGGGCCTTAAAGAAACAGGTAGTAAAACATAGCGTTCGGACATGGGTGGACAGTACGAGAAAAATAGTGTGTTTTTTTTAACATTAAAGTGTTTAAACATCTCCGCATAGACACCCAAAACAAAAATATGATCCGGAAAAAGATCATATAATGGGACCTTTAAAGGTGACGTATCATCGCACCCAGCATAAATGTTCTAAATGAAACAATAAGGGCACATAGTACTCAAAGTGAAACAGTAGTAAAGAAAAAATGAAAGAAATGTGCTGCTTCTCATTGTTATCTGTGTTTATGGGGAAGAAACATTCTGTGATTCTTTTGGGGTCTGGGAAATTGTTTATGGAGAGAGCATTAAAGGTCGAGCGTCACACGCAGCCAAACCAGAACGTTTTCTAACCCTAAATGATTTCTCATGTGCTTTCAGTGCACACACACACACACACACACGCACACACACACGCAGTCATTCTCTCTCTGCCTTTCTATGTGTTCTATGTGTGCATGCACCAATTTTTCAGCCACCAAAAAACAACCATAAGAATCTACGCTTTTACAACTATCCAGTTTTTTGTACGACTCCGCACCGGCAATAGTCATGGCCGGAATCCTCATCTGTCGGTCCGTCATTTCCATTCTTGTGAACGCGAGATCTCGGGAATGCCTCAAGAGAATTTCCTCAAATTTGGCACACACGTCCAGTTGAACTCGGGGATGAACCTGGTGGCCAAAGGTCAATGTGACCTCAAGAGGTATTTTTATTATTTTTCGCCATATTGCAGGAATTCATACAATAATCATGACAAAATTTCACACAAATGTCTAACAGGATAAACTGATGAAGTGATGACATCTCATATCCAAAATGTCAAAGGTCAAATTCACTGTAACATCAGTGATTTGCAGAAAAACGTATTTGGCCATTATTCACTTGAATCATAAATCTGATAGTGTTGACCCCCATCTCACCAGGTACGACACCTCATACCTTCAGTTAGATTCAAATGGATATAAACTGCAACCTGACTGGTGCTCAGAGGTGTCTGACTAGAACCGTTTGAAACCGTGTGCCATTTACACAACGATGCCAAGTCAGTAAACACACTGCTGGAGGAATAACACATTACAAGATGCCCTTTGCGTCCAGAGAAGCGTTTGATGAGGTTTTCCAATGAAATCAAGTGTCCAGTTAGTTGACAAACTCTACAAGTCAAGAGTTGCACATCTCCTTTAGAAAACTACCATTTAAAACAAAAACTCTTTGATTCTGATTCTTCGGTTGTGTCCAGGCTCACCAGACCGAGGCCTGCTTTTGCGTCTTAGCCCTCACTGTTGTTTTTCCAGCGGTCTGGTCGGAGTAGTGGTCAAGAAGGCAACAGTCAAACAAACAGAAGTGGTCACTGGTCAGCCCAGAAGAACACACACGTCTTCGTGCGTCCCTCCTCGGCACACCACACACTCCGTTTAATCCTTTGGTGCGTTTGTCTTGAGATCTGTCTTCGTCTCAACCCAGTTGTCTTGTCCAGAGACCTCTGCAGGTTTACCTTCATCACACACACACACAAAAAAACGGAGAGGAGCCAAACAATGAGCAAAGAGAAACTGAGAGACGATAAGAGCTGCTTACAACGACGTCTCGTTTATGTGGCGAGCAGCCACGACGACCACCCAGTAGCTTGTTTGATGTAACGGCGGGTGCTGTGAGGTGATTTATGGAATAAGAAAAAAACAAAACACAAAGTTCCCTATTATGTCAGTTGTTTCAGGATTTTTTTTTTTCTGAACAGCTTCCAGCTTCTATCTGCTAAATTGAACAAAAAAGGGATCAGCTCCCAAAAGTTTCAAATTAAAAGGCACTCAGTTTCTGTTTCTTTTATTTGGGCACGGTTTGAGTGATCTGCTTATTTTTGTTAAGCTTGCTTGCTTACTGGATTTGGCGGATAAAACTTTCCCCTTTCAGGAAGCGCATGACTCTCTCCTGCAGTGCTTTTTGGAAGAGCAACTTAGATTGTGAAGAAAGTTTTTCAGTACGCCACTGCACCAACTCACCCCCGGTTTTAGGTATTGTCATGCCTCGCTATACGTTACTGCACTGTAAGTAAATACCTCCTAGAAATTTGTCTTTTCCCCCCATCTGTTTGTCTGAAATACCACGGCCATCACTCAACATAAATGATGATGTTGAGAAAGAGCCATATGTTCAGACAGGCATATGGAAGCGGTTATTGCTGCGCTCCATAGGTACAGTAACCCAATCCATGTATACAATCTGAACCCGTGTTCCCTTTTATAATCTCTGCCATAGCCTGGCACTCTCCACTTTAATAAAATGATGTGTTTACGTATCGTTGAAGACCGAGGGCTCCGCTTCGGCCGGCTCTGCCTAATTCTTTTCTCTTTCTTTTTTTTTTTTTTTCCACGCTGAGCTTGAATGTGACCATGTTCTCGGCCTCCAGGCTGCTTAGCACATCATGATTCCCCTCAAACTGCGCTCCAGAGCCACAAATTTAAATATTTGCGGTGGTGTAATTGCCAGTGTGGTTGACAGGCTCTAACGGTTACTGTACTTTGAAATGTTTGACTCTTTTCACAGACAATTAAGGTTTGACTTTTGGATCTTTTGCTATTTAGGTTGGTATGGCCACGTTGAAGTGAATACCCCTCGGTCAGTGAGCAGTTTAGCAGTGCGGTGGGCAGGCTGTGATAAATGGATGGCTTGGCCCGTGGGCTGTGGCTCATGACAGAGGTTGACATGAACTCATAACTCATACAGAGCACCTTGACTTGTCAGTATGTGGTGTGGCTCTCGGTACTGCAGCGGGGAAATGGTCATTTGATACACTGTAGTTGAGTGAGCCCAGCACTGTTTGCTGACAAAACACATTTCATAGAAATGAAAGACTTATCAAGTGTTAAGGTTTGTCTAATTTGTCTTAAGCATTTGATCCAATGTGTTATATCAATATATACAATATATATAAAAATGAAAAAAAAAAATATGAGCTTTTAACCTGATGTTGGAATAAATGTGTGATGTGTGACTGCCTCATATAAATCTACAGTCAAATAAATACATTTTTAAATGACATTTTTACTCAGGACTTATTTAAACAGTGTCCAAAGTTAATCAACTGCAAAATGTAGGAAGTTAAACTCATTATCACAAAAATCCACAGAGCCTTATTTTGAATTCTACTGGAGTTCTCACATTTTCTAAACTGTGTTGAGAAGTCAGTCGTTTGGCAAATATACCGCTAGAATGCTTCCACTGGAATATATGCTGCTGCTATAAAAAGACACCACATATTTTCCTCAGATTAAACGTAATATAGCTTTAATAAAGTGATAGTCTTACAAAGCCTGTATCTCCACAGCGCTGCGCAAGTCAGGAAAGACTGACTCTGACTCCACACGCTCCGGTTTGTTTGTATTTCTATAAACCCCATCGGAATTGGCACCGAGGATGCAGTGATGGTGGTTCTAATGGAGCATTTACATGAAGACAGGAGAGCCATGCAGATTTTGAATAGGCTTACTCACCGGCAGCAAAAAGGGAGCCGGTGAGTCACACCGAGGGAAAACATTGGGACGTTCACTTCCTTTCTATGCGAGATTTGCATCTTTCAACACTGGTAGACTGCTCAAACTGACTCCAAACCAGCAAACTGAGTTGTGTCTGTCTCAAATCTTGTACTGCTCACATATAGCAATGTTAGGCTATGGCCATTCGCCTGCATTCGCACATGATACTGTCAGATAGTGTGTGATAAGATCAGTTTAACCTTAACTAGCAAGAAGTCTTCAGAGAATTCAGGTATTTTAAGAGAATTTTAAGGTATAGTAGCTGTCCTCATTCTTTGGTATATAAACTGTGCCTTAACTACTGTACCTCTGTGTGCGTGTGTGATATTTATAATATTTATTATACTCCGAGTTGTAGCTGAGTGACTGGACACTCCTATTTAAATTCTGTTCTAAATCCCCAGGCCATGCTTACACATACCTGGCCCGAATCCCTCCAGTGTGTTTTCACACTGAGCACTACATCACGGCGGTCGCTGCCCTCCTTCGACTGTTTTTTTTTCTTTTTTAGCCAGACGGTGTGAAAGTCAAAAAGCGTGGTGCTTTTTCACGGCACCCTCGCCCTCATAAACAGCCAGTTTACAACTGTTTGGGGCAGTCGCTGACATGAGTACACACATGTCACGCGGCACCATTAAAACCCAGACCAGACCCACCACACACTTGGTAGGGAAGCAGGCAGGCAGCGGCGGAACGTCTGCCAAACCTGGATTAAGTCCCGGATTTAAGTTTGAATGACACCTTTATGCAGCGACTCTTTTTTTGGAGGTTTTCAGTTTTACAAGTTACATATTGTGGGATTAGTTTCTACTGGAACAGAGAATAGAGGTGGAAGCAGCACGGCATTGCTGCAAAATCCTCGCTGAGCTCCTGCTTTGTGTGAAATACAACAGATGTTTACAGGGCAGACGAATTAACCTGTTTGCTTTATTAATCGATGACTGCTTCACAATAAAAGCCCTGATTTCCCCCAGTTGAACGCTTTTAATGTGAAATAGCAGCAGTAGAACATTTTTGGTCTTAGCGTTAGCAGTAACTACACTTGATCTGGATGTTTGAGCGTTAAAGTAAAGAGTGGTATTAGAGGCCATGTTTCCATTATGTATTTTTATGTGCGTTTAAGCATCGCGTTGGAAAAAGTTAAATAGAAACGCCACAATTTGTTCTTTTAAGAAGAAAAAGGAGAAGACGAAGCAGTTGTGTTCACTCTCTGTTTCATACAATGTTGTGATTCCCATGCGAAGATTAATTTGCACGTTCCCTCGGAGATTGCAAAACCGACTGTTTTGTTTCTTCTTCTTACTTTCACGAGGCTCAATGGCGGTTGGCAAACTGATTTTGTTTCTGGTTTGCGACTTCTGTTCTCCTCTACTCTACTGCCAAGCACAACGTCGCCCCTGCTGCCAACTTCTGAAAAAACGACGCTTCGCACAGCCTCGTTTGCTCGCCCTTATTTGCCTTACTTTTACTTTATACCACTTTCGCTGCAGATTCTCTTGGCAGTTAGATGGAGACACGGCAAGTGAGATGCAAGTGTATAAGTCGCTGGATTAAACGCACGCTGTTTGCTTTGATACCCTCGTGCATGTCTGAAAGTCATTAGAACATCCAGTCAGGGAATTGAATGATTGTAATTTAAAAATTGTTAATTGAATTCAACACAAGCCTGGTCATTAGGGACTTTGCCACATCACGATAAATGCATATTGATGCCCAACAACTATTCCCATCAGTGCCTTGAATTCAATCTATTCATATTTCCTAGTTAATTAAACTAAACTGCTGTCTCATCAGAGAGTACAACTCTCAATCTTCACTTATTTTGCCTCGAAATGACATCCATTCATAACAAATGGAAAGTCGTGAAGACAGTGCCGATCTCCTCTTTCGTGGCATGCGGCCCGCTGACTTACTGACCCCCCCGTCACTCCGTCCCGCTCGGAGCTTCCTCTTCAAGTGTAATGTTAGCTTACATATTTACGGTCCTAAATACAACCAGGATAAACATGAAAAACCTTTAAGCGGAGGGATGTTGACATGTCGGGAGCGTCTGCAATGCATCATCTGCTGCATCTCTGTGTCTTCTTAAATCGGAGGATAAACCTGTCAGCCCCTCCGAATAACTAACGTGCTTTTAAGCGGCCGAGAGAAAAGGCAGCTAAACATGTACGTTTTGTTGCACTCATCGGGTCAAACGGCCTCAGTCGCTGCACTTGAAAGACATATTTCATGCGGCCCACACTTCTCTCTCAGACATAGCGGGGAACGCTTGTCACAACAGCTTGCTGTGATTTATTGAAAGAGTTGAACTCCTCACCCCTGACCCCATTCAAACCCAGCAGTATTTCCTCGTGCACCTGGAACGGGCTCTTAACGTGCGTGCCCGGGGGCTTCACTTTCATTCGGACCAGAAATACCTCGCTCCTATATGAAAGGGAAAGGGAAAAGGGAAAATTATATATGTAGGGAGCGAGCAGCCGCGCATCTATTGATGATTGCGCTTGTGAATTGTTATGAAGCAGCCGTCCCTTTTCATTTCGCGGCGAGGACATAAAGGAGAGCAGCGCTCGGCCCGGAGGGGATGAGGTTCTGTAGAGACAGAGGAAAACATGACTTGTGTGAGTTGTGGCTTCCACTCTCTCCGTCCCTCTCTCACGGTGGAATTATTGAATACATGCTGGTTTAACTGGAGCGGGGACTTTTCTGGTTCACCGTATGAATGAACCTGTGTTGCCGGCCACACAAAGCGCATGTACATCGACATACAAGCCGCGTTGGCACATGCAGGACTCTGTGACGCCATAGAACACTGGTTTAGGTCGCTCTATTCAAATTAGCCTCACCACATTTGAATATCCAAACCTTACTTTTGGTGTAAGTGCAAGTTCCAGAATAATCCCTTAAGATGTAGGGTTTGTGTGTCAATGGAGGTTTTTGAAAATGCGTGCCGTAGGAATGATGTAGTTCGCCACCTGTCAGATTCCAGATTGTAAGGATAATTGGTTTTGTGGTTGTAAAATTCTTCTATCAAAAAGAAGGTAAATATTCACCCAATAAATAAGGATTCCAGAGTTCAAGAAATAATACCAACCCTCTGGGATCCAACAATAAGCAACAAAAGGTAGAAATTCAGTTTGTTACAACGTTCTGGTTCTAATATCTGTCCAGAGCTGACCATCTTCCAAAACAAATCAATAAAGCATCTCTGGCAGTGCTATTGTTCTGCACAATCCCCCCCCGTTATTAAACCCTCGTCCCAGAGAAATCAAATGCTGATACTGCCTTTGAACTCGATGACTGAATTTAAAACTTCTTTCAGTGTCAAAATCTTGACCCCCAGCCTCAGAACTGAGCAGAGTATGAGGATTTTCCTTCTTGCATTGACACATTTTACTTGAATCACACTTTATCGGTAAAGCAGACTATCTCTACTGTATACTGCTTTCAGCCAGGTACTCACTGACGCCTAATGGGAACACTTGACCATTTTCCCAACATTCCTTTTGTGTCTTTTGAATGTGAAAAAGATTTAGCAATATAAGCATTTTGCGGAAAAAAACCCCAAACAAACACAACCCAGAGTCCCTGCTGTGATGAAGAAAGTGTCTTATAGAAATAAAATACTGGTGTCTTACATTCTAAAGATTTCGTGAAATATATTTTTTGTATCTATAAACCTCTGCCTTTAACCTTTTTCCCTCACCGTTTGGTTATTCTATTTCATTAAGCAAGGAAATGAAAGAAAAATAAAAGCTTGCTGAAATGTTCTTACCCCTGCTGCAACAATAACAGAATAATACCAAGGGTTCAACACAAACTCCTGTTGGAACGACTGCAGTGGGTTTTTTGTGACTTCTGTTTTACGTCACTGCAGCTCTGGAGCAAATGAGAGATCGCAATCATAAAAAACACCATATTCTGTTTTTGTTGAGGCTGTTTCAGATGCTTTAGTGGGTGCAGATGTAAAAATTGGCCACGTTTTTCGTCGTGACGCCGGAGCATTCGCAGGGAGAGTCAGGAGACCTTGTGAGACCACGGTTCTCTCAACACGCTCTGGTTAGGGTGAGGGATCCGGGCAAGGACTGTTAAGGATGACATGGGATGAATAGATGTTTGACAGTTGACCGAGAGAAACAAACAGGGTGTTAAAGGAAAATAAATGGCAAGATAAAAAGGAGGGGAAAAAAAAGACTGACAGTGATTTAAGGAGAGATAGAGTGAGATAAGACAACCAAAGCCAGAGCCTGTGTGAGTTCACAGGCCTCCATCCTGTGGATCTGCTCTCAGTTATAACCTAGACCTAAATCACAGATGATACGCAGGCCTCATTTGACATCTACAAGATCTCTTGCCGATTACTCAAACTAAATAGGCACAAAATTGCACTCTCAGGCCACATGTTTTGGATGGAAGCGCTCTGAGAAAACATCTGAGAAAAACTACAACGTGGAATGCTCTGTTAGAAAAACGCGAGCGGGCATCCGACTCCCCTCCGAACCCCTTTTTTTTTTTTTTTTTTTCTGGACCGGGACAGTTGAAAGGCTGAGCAGAGACTCGCAGCAGGATGAGAGGCTGGCAGGGGTACGCGTGTTTTTTCAGAGGGAAAGCGGCCTCGAGGCCGCAGTATGCAAACTGCAGGAATACATTATTGCAGGTTTGGACGGGCGAAAGCACACGTTTGTAGAAAAAGAGAAGAGAAAAAAAAAAGAGAAACCCACATAAAGAAATGCTGTCGTAGCTTCGGAGCTCCTGCTGGGTGAACGAGCGGAATGATCGCGATCAAACCGCCGCTGCAGGAGTCTGCAATTCATCTCGAGTATAAAATGGATGGTTCTGTTGTAAAAAACAATCTCATTTTCCCACTTCGCTTCACTTTTAGATGAATTTGTTTTTTTAAACAATTTAAAGCTTTTTGGTACTGGTTTAAAATAATGGCTGAACACATCAGACCGTTGACTGTTGTTCTTTCCTTCACATTACTGAAGTTTATAATGAATCTCACGGTGTTACTTTTTTGCAAAAGCAGCAATAGTCATCCCCGCAATTGAGTTCTGGTCAGAGTCTCGTTTCGCAGCAGACGCCATTATCTCCCTGCATCGGAGATCCTGAGATGGCAGCCGTTTGATTGACAGCTCATTTGTTCGGATAGGAGCTTCTAAGCCCGCCCCAGAGCTCACAACAGCCAACGAAATGTTGTGTAGACACACGACCGTCCCTCTCTTGCTTCTCCTCTCTCCTGAGCCACTCGCACACCGTCCTCCAGGTAATTGACGGTTAATAAAGGAAACAAAGAACTATAATGAGTTTTTTTTTCTGAGACAGTACTTCGAGGTCAAGCGAGACACTGGATGGCGGGGACATTCGGAGCTGGCGGCGCTCCGGTTTACTTCGTCAGAACTGCTCTCTCTCACTCTAACTTTGATCACTCCCCCTCGTTACGACCACAGTGAATGAGCCGGTGTGTGTGTGTGTGTGTGTGTGTGCTCGAGCGCCATCACTTCTTGGCAGAGGGGGCTAAAAAAACCTGAGGAGCGCACTGAGAGCGAGTGTAGAGACTGTAGCAGCCTGACAGATGTAATCCCTAACACGGCTCCAAAGTGCTGTGTGCCACCGCAAATTTTGAGTGAGGGTTTATTTAAAAAACAACCTCACACCACAGGCCTCTTATGTGCTCTGTTTCTCATTTATTCTCAGCATAAATTCAAAGCTGCAGTCGCTCTGCACGATCTCGAGGAAACTTGTGCGGACAACTCAGCCGTTTATACTCCCGGTGACAAACGCGGCGAAACATCACTCGTATGAAAAGAAAAGGGGGGCCGAGGGCGAGACAAAGCAGCTCGAACGTGGGGTCCATCTTTTTATTTCTCACAGTTGAAGAAAAACGACACATTTTGCAAGAGTCGAGCTTTCTCGGCAAGCTAAACAAACCGTCGCTCCCATCGTTCCCGTCACATTCCCCCAAACACCACCCACAATACATTTTCTCTCCGATGCTTTCCAACAGGTCATTAGTCTTAAACATCGTCTGGGGGCGGCAGCATTAGTCCCAGAAACCTTTAGATGTATCTACTAGTTGGATAATAAATCAGCTCAGATAAGCAGCAGGTTGTCCTGATACGCGAGAGTAACGGATGAGGTGGAAGTGAAGGAAGCCACGACCCGCATTTCCTACTGTATGTTTCAAGTTTCTCCGACACACGATTTTTTTTGTTTTAGCTGCTCGCAACTTTTTGCGGACATCTCTCACCCAGCTGAGTCTGTTTTGACTTCGGATGAAAGAGAATCAGGAGTACCACCTCGAGCAGCAAACCAGGCTCCGCTCCCGTTTTTTTCGTACGGCAGACTTTACATGGGCACCGTGTCAAGCTGCAGTCGGCATAGTTTGAGACCTACACCGAAGGCCTTGCAGGATGCTCTTATCCTCAGCTATCATCGTCTGGCATCTGACGACTCAACATTCCTGCGTTGTTTTGCCTGACTTTTCCCTTTGTTTCTATTCCTGTTTTTCTTTCCGTGTTAAATTCGACAAATCGAAATCAGACCCCCCCGTCTCCGCTCCTGTCTGTCATGAATTGTCTTGTTTTTCCTCTGCGTCTGCGTCCCTGTCTGTTGCTTTTCCCCCCCGACGGCCTGATTGTGAAACGGCCGATCGATATCAACTCTACAATAACGGAGCGGTCCGTCGAATTCAGCCTCTTTCTGACCCGCGCTCCTCAGCGCTGTTGAGGGGAAATAGAGAGGGAAATGTTTTGGTGGTGGCCGAGATGTTAGCATTCTTTGGCTCGACTTAAGAAAAGGCTTATTCCGCGGAACAGAGGTGGATCTGTGTCTTTCAAATTCACACAGCCGTATCACAGCTGTCTTTTATCACGGCTCCCTCACGTCACTGGCATCTGACGTTCAAAAGAATATCCTGGAGGACTTTGAATGGATGTCTGTCTGTCTGATTCTGGGGATGATTTGCCAAGAATATTAAACGTGGGGTGCAATAACAATAATGTTGATTCTAACACTTTGTGGACTCGGGGAAGTCATAACAGGAAGTTAAAAGCATTTTTAATGCTTTCAGATCAGATCAAACATGACTGTTCATCCCGAGACACATTGATTTCTAAGGCATATAAGTTGTATCTCTAAATGCTAACAGCAATTATGTGAACACAATCTTGATTGTTTAAGGCTTCACCGTGTTGGAGACAGACCAAATACAAAATACGTTTAATGCATCACAATTTGATGAACATAGCATCAATAAAATGACTCGTATCTCAAAAACAAATACAGGATATATGCCTGAACAAATGCAACGAGCATGTTATGCTATATTCACCATGAATATATATATATATATATA
>CAEMYA010000179.1:4360350-4382837 GCA_903131615.1 Diplodus sargus | reverse complement strand
ATATATATATACATAAATAAATACAACAAAATATCAAAGTCTTGTGCATCTTTTGTTTACAAGTTAATCCAGTGACCTTTTCACAATTAATTTAATGTAATTATTATTTTCACAATTATGGATACAGACTCTCTCCACGTCCCTACACTTGAATTTTGAGGGTAATTTATTTGTAAGACAGTACACACAGTAAACAACAACAGTAGACAGATTTGACTTGATTGCACTTATTATTATTCTTTTCGGGGTTTGTAAATTCGGTCTCACAGCTGGTAGGTCCATTAATCACCTCGGTCGGTTACGAAATATCTCAGCTTTCGCCGTGAAGTACTGTGCGGGCGTCCGTGGTGCCCCGGAGGTTGAACCCTGGCCCATGCAGCACGTGTTCCTCCTACAGATACCGTAAGTGCGTTTTAAAAAGCAGATTTAAAAAGTTTTCATTAATTAAGACATAGTTTTAAGGGGAAATTATGACATCATCTTAACAAACGAGGCCCATACAGCAGGTCATTAACGACTGAGCTGCAGAAGCACTAAAACAACATGTGGAGGTTTGGTTTGGCTCGGTCGCCGGTTTCACCCTGAAACTGGACTTCTCTGCTGCTTTGTCAGTCTGTGTTTTTATATCCTTATACGCGTAGGTGGGCTGCATCATATGTAGTTTGGGTTCTAAAGAGGGACATTTATTTAATTGCAGAGGAGAGAGAACTGAGAGATGCAACAGATTGGAATACGTTATAGATTTTGGACTGGTTTGAACGTATGACTCAAGTTGAATTTGTTGACACAGACACTTTTAACCAAACATGTCTCGGACTTGGCTACTGGCATTCTCTCCTATGCTATTAAAACAACAGTATCCTTATCCTGCAGGGAGTTTGGATCACAGTGACAACATATAGCTGCATGTAACATCGCACTAAATTGATTCCAGGCGAAAACAGTCATTTTGAAATGATTTTTCCATGGCCCATGCAGCGGTGAAGAATCTCGGTGCCTGCTCGGATGAAGATTGTATTAACATTAAGAGGCTCTTCTCAACGCCACAAGCTGGCCACGGCTCATAAATTATGAACGCTTCGCTTAAGAAAACAACATTAAGTGCTGCTGTCTAGTAATTGAATTGTGGTTAGGATCTCTTCACATTAAACACTTCTCGCTGCTTCTCGGCTGCGTTCCTGTCTCGTCGCCTCCTAACCGTTCTAGCCTCTCTATGTGCCCGTTGGGATGTTGGTGTTGATATATCAGCAAACGCTTGATGGATTGCCTTGAAATGTAGCACCGTCATTCATTAGCCTGAGAGGACGAATCCCACTGACTTTGGCAAACCTATCAGTAGAGATTGCAGTGAGGTTAACAGCTCCAGCTCCGCGGCGACTGGATGAGCTGCAACCAAATTTAGACCCCAGAGGATGAATCCTAATAATTGGAGTGATGCCCTGACTTGTACTTGCTGACCTGAATCCTGTCGTTCAGGTTTTGTTATTTGGGGGGAAACGAAACAGTATCCAGTAAAACATCTCAGCATGTACTGGCTGGACCCTGTACCCATATCTATGGTTCCCCAGCCGAGTATCCAGGATATAATGTTTGTTGATCAACGTTTCTGCAAATCCACTGCAAGGTCCAAGGTTGACAGTTGGCAAACGTGGCACATCAGACCATCTCCATCCGTCATCTTGATGAAACCATGATTTTCTCTGAACACTAACAACGTTTTTTTATGCGTAATTCGACCCACACAAATGTAAAGTTTGCAACATACATTTTTTCATCTGTGGTTCTGCAGAAACGTACCTAGCTGAAAGTCTTGCGATCGTGTCTGGCCCCCTGACAATGTTTGATACTTCCGTGATCCCACTGAAGTCATCGAGCATCTTCTGGTCAAATGTGTCCACTTCTTTGGTTTATGACCAAATTCCCATCAGCCTTAGTTCTGCCCAATTGTACTGTTTGGTAATTTTCAAATGTTTGCTAAACTAAGGTGATGTGCATGAAACGTTTTACAGTCTGCCATTTTATAGCTTCATTATGTTAGTATGCTGATGTTGGCATTTTGCTCACACCACCTCTGGTCATTAATATGGCTTTACAGAGCTGCTATCGTGGCTGCAGACTCTTAGTAATGTTTAATTTACGTCAGAGTAAAGCTGCTAGTCACCTGCTTGAAAATGAATTAAAAAAAAACCCCACACATCCAGTAGCAGTGCTGAGCTGCATGCGATGGAAATGTTTATCTCACCAGCAATTATAAAAGAAATGACAAAGTAAAGACTGATGCTACCACATGTAATTATTCTCAGCTAGCTTGACGGTCTTTAATCATATTTGTCTCTGTTTTGAGGCCGTTGCCAACAGTGTCCTGTTCTCTTCAAACAAATTGTACTTGACAGAAGGCTGGTTTTAAATGTAATACCAGGAGGAATTGACTGTCCATCAAAGATATAAAAAAGTATGATTCAACTGAGGATAATACGAAGTGCCATGTAAGCAGAGTCTGTATTTCCAGACACTTGATATGTGTGTTAATACGGAGCTGGCATTGTTTGCAAACCACCAGGACGACTGTGTGATCTCTCTGCCAGTGGATAACCAATAATTTTCCTGTTATTTGTCTCTGACATGACTGTCACTTTTATGGATGGCTGCACCTCCTTGACTAATGAAGACACTGAGGTTGTTTTGTCTTTTCGCAGCTAACAGAGCCAAAACAGTGACTTTCCAGCAGAGACTTTGGCCGGTGCGTACTTCCGATGTCCTAGAAATGTCAAGTCCGCGAATGCGGCCTTTTCTTTAGTTTTGACAATAGTTTTTAATAGCTCTCTTTCCTTCTGTGTGCACGCTGAGATTTATGCAGGATTGATGTTACTAAAACCACTCGCGTGTCAAATATCCGCACAAGAATAGAACGCCTAAAAAAAATTGGCCGGTCGCGAGGTGTGTGCGAGCCAAGAACGTGTGGCTTTGTGTCACTGGCAATAAAAGTTACTTCCAGGAAGTAACACACTAAAACACAGCACACGACAGCCTAAAGAAAGTACCAGACACCTCGCTGTCATCTTCTCCAGTAAAAGGCTTCATTCGGTTCTCAGTGCAGTGATTATGGGCTGCTGAGCCCAGCTGACTACCATAGGTACATAAACAGCTAGCACAGGCTACACGGGGCCTGAATGGCCTCAGCGCTGCCTGTAGCGTTTGTTTATCCAACATGCTGTAATGTTATGAGAACTGCTGCTCGGGGGCTGGTTACAAGTCGTAATGTAAATATTAATGTGCATGGAAAAGGGGATGCTATTTAAGGCTTACCATATGTTCTAATAATTTGAGCTGCTGATTGTGGAGGCTGGATGTCTTTTTAAGGACGGGGCGCCGCCGCGGCTCTCGTCTGGTGTTGCTCTGACTGAGCGCAGGTGTGCAGAGAGGTGTCAATCAAACCTGTTATTCGGAAAGATAGATGCATTTAAAGAGAAGGACAATAGGGACGAGTGGCAGGGATATAGAAGTTTTTGAGATGTATAGAGGAGGATTTAGAACAGCCACCTCATTTGAATCGTCTCCTTAAATGACATTCCTGTACAGTTTTATGACAGCTTTGCCTTAGCAGATATGCTTGCAGATGAAGCAACACCCCTCAACCGATTGGCTCGCTGACATAAACGAAACATTGCAACAGTAAAACATTTTAACAAAATATTTCACAAAACTGGCTAGTCACCCAGCAAGCTAACCTAGCTAATTCATTGCCATGCATCATAGGCCTTCTGACTCGTTTAGCGAAGGCAACAAAACTACGCCACCCGATCATTGGACGCTCCTCCAGACTCTTGTGAAAGCCGCCACTTCTTGGAAATGTTCAGTAAACATGTAAAAACGCTGTAGGTTTCTACAACCATGACACGAGCCAATCTGTGACCCTCCAGCCCAGCCGTGCCATGTATGAATGTCGCTGCGTGTAGGCAGTTAGCTGTGAATGAGAGCTTTCAGGCCTGTCCCTGGTCTTTATCTGTACCATCTCACCCTCTCTCAGGGCTGCTGGAACAACATACAGTCAACTTATTGTGCATTGATGTGCATGTTCTTGGCCCATTTCATAGATTTAAAATGTATGAAATTGGCCTAAATAAATAATCTGTGGAAATAAATGTCAGATGTCACAGATGTCACTCCAGGAGTGTGCGGCTTAACCTGTGGGCCGGGCCCTAGCGTGGGCCGCAGGCTTCTCGAAGGAGCCTAAATGAACAATTCCTCATGTAGAGGACCCCAAAGCATCACCGAAGGGTCACATTTTGCACCTTAAGGTACATAAACTGTCACGTCCAATTGCTGAAGAACAAAAATGACAACTGTTTAAAGCTGGTGTGTGAGGAAATGTTTTCACTTTGATTTGGCGTGAGACAACCGATGAGCAGAAGAAAAAAAAAAAAAGCGATGGCGGTTCTGTGAGCGAACACGCGATGAAAACATCTGTGTGACCAGTGTGGCAAAACCAAACTTAATACATCACAGATGAACGCTATAATATTTATGTGTCAGCTCCACGGCATCAGCATTTTTACAATTACCCTGTGTTTTGTTTTGAGGGCAAATATTGTAGCCTTGAAGCAGAAAAGCAAATGTGGAAGCAGTTTCGCCGTGTGCACTGAGTCACTGTGTGAGTTCCAGAGCTCTAGAAACGTCCTCTCTGACCCAGATGCTGATGCTCATAGGGTTGAGCACAGGTATACAATCAATGAGTAACTAACTTTATGAAGTAACTTTTTCTCCTTCGTTCTTTCTGATAGAAACCACAGAAAAATGTATAGCGTGGCACCGATTTTGAGCAGTATGAGAGTGAAAGAGAAAGAGGCGGTTGTCACAAATCACCTGGCATATTTAGGCCTCGGACTACATGTCAGTTGCCAAAGGCTACATCATACATGTGGGGAAAAAAATGGAGGCCTTTCTAAAACATAATTTTCTTTTCCTACATCCTGCCTCCTTCTGGTGCATCAATCATTTTTAATCAAAGATGTCTGAATTTTTAAGTTTTGTTTGTCATTCCATGACTCCGGTGTGCCAGCATGCTGCAGGCTATTCTGTAAGAAAAAAAAAAAAGTATGAAACACTTTCTTGTTCAGGTGGACGGGTGCTCATAAGAAATGGTCTTTATGCGAAATGCCCGCAGCTAGAAATTCATCCTTCACCATTTCTCAATCATTAAATTTCAATTTTAAAAAAAATGTGTGACTAGTGTAAAGAGTAGTTCACCGAAAACGCTGAAGTCACAGTCATTTTCCTCTGGCCCCGTGCCGAAGTGAAGCCGGGTGAAGTTTGGTGATCCATAAAACATTTCTTAACAACTGAAGTAGATGGGGACTTCTTTGAAAATGGTGCAAAATGGCTCCGTACAGTCTGTCTGGCTTAATCCAAGCGTCTGGAGGCCTCAAGAAACCAAACTGATTTGAAAGCTGTTAAACTTCTTTAGTTGCTTTTGCTTTTCGTAGCTGCTTAGATAAAGGTGTAAGCATGCAGCCAAACCGCATCAAGGGCGTACATGTCTTTTCACATCAACTTGATCCTAGGGCTTCTGGAGACTTTGGTTACGTCCGACTAATGTCCCTGTCTACTTCAGTTGTTTAGGAGAATGCCGCGACACTGTTTTGCTTTGAATCCCCAGAAATGTTTTGTGGGCTACAAAACTTCCCCCAGCTTTGATCGACATTCGATGAGCAGATGACTGAATTTTCATTTTCGGGTGAACTTATCCTTTAAGGACACGCTGGCTGCTCAAAAATGGAAAGCATATTTGGACAAAAAAATCCATGAATCTGTGTGTTCATTGTGTGTGATCTCACTGAAGAAGCTTCCCGCTCAGAAGCAGAGATGTCACTGTTTAAAAGTTTTTAGTTTTTTTGCACTCCAGGCTCTTTTTTTTAATGTCTTCTTTATGCTCAAACATTTAAAAGCACTTTATTTTTATTATTTTCAACTCTTCAAACACACACTGAAGAAGCCTTTGGGGACAAGTCAGAATTGATGGTTTACCTCCTATTAGAATTTGCGTCTTTGTGTGTCCCTGTGTGTGTGTGTGTGTGCGTGCGCGCGCGTCCCTTTTGAAGTTTTCGGGGTCCGCCCACCCTTCTGTGGCTCCGCATTGTGCCGAACAGCTCCATTTGTCCCACCTTAATCCCCTGACGTAAACTCACATAAATCACGCTGAGTTGTTTCTAAACGTGGGCAGGCTGGAAAACTCGCTGTCCGCCTCGCTCCGGTTTCCAACTCCCATGGAGAGTCCAGGAGCTGCTGGGAATTCATTTAACTGACCACCTGCATTGGTGATGATGTTTTTTATAAGTGAAAAAAAATAAAATAAACAAATGTCTCTGGTAACACATAAGTTTATAGTTCTTCACCAGAGAAACCAAAGGTGAGAGCTTGTGCGAAGCGATTCTTCCCCGCAGAGTGGCCAAGCAGATACAGCTCGATCGTATTTACCAAGAAGACTCATTTAAGAAAATGACAAGGAGCTTTCCAGTATTACCCCACCATGGCTGCTGCATCCCTCTAGAGATGGTGCAGCATCATGGCAGCCCATAGTGCATGCGGGCCAACCTCTCTCTCTCCATCGGTGGCTCTGGGCCAGATTAAAGTGCCGGGGCTCATTGTTTACACAGCTCTGTGGTGCCACGACTGAGCGGGCCCAAACAATGGGCCCCTGCTCCCCCCCTTGTCAGAGCCAGGGGAAGAATAGAGACCTCTTGACATGGCAACCTGAAGCCTCAATGCCCCCACTTCACTCAACTGAGAGGGTCAGAGTGAGAAACGAGGAGGAAGAAGGAGAAGTTAGAGATAAGGAAGATGGAGAGGGGAGAGAGAAAATTGAAGCAGAAGAAAGGAGCGGGATACGAGCGAGGACGGGGGAAGAGAGGTAAAGAGGTGAAGACAGATGGTGCAAACGGTAGTACAGGAAGAGACGAGAGAGAAAAAGAAATGAGGAGGGTTAATGGTAAAGTAAAAACATTTGGTCTAAAAGCAGGAAATGGGGTGCAGAGACAAATCTTAAGTAAAGTGTCTACGAGGCGGAAGAATTGTGGTTGTATCTTCCTTGTTTAAAGAAGCAGTTCACCCAGTTCAGTCATTATCTACTCGCTAGACGTTTCTGGAGCTTCCAGAAAAACAGAGTTGCATCGTTCTCCTGAACAACTGAAGTAGCTGGGGACTCGTTTTAAAATGTAAAAGAAACAACAAAAAACAAGGAAAAACATAGAATACAGCTTGTCTGATGCAATCCAAGTCTACAGATATCCTGAGTTCCCAGATCAATATAAAAAGACAATATTTACATCCTCAATTTGCGCTTTTAGCTTAGCAGCTAAAGTTATGATTTTGGCTTTTAAAAAGGTTCTTAAATCAATTTGGATCTCAGGGCCTCCAGAGACTTGAAATAAAGTGGACAAGCTGTATGGAGCCCGCTTCTGTTGATGTCCCCATCTACCTTAGTTGTTTAAAAAAATATACTGCAAAGTCTAGAGCCGTGAAGCTCCAGTAATGTTTTGTGGAGAACAAAACTTCACCTGACTTTCGATCAGCAGGGAGATGCGCTGACAATGACTTAATTTTTGTGTGTGTATGTGTGTGTGTGTGAATTTACCCTTTAATTTATACAAACCAACACTAAAATAATCACTAATTCTAGACAGGTTGCCCGTATTATGCTAAGCTAGGCTGACTCCTTTAGGCCCAGCTCCAAATTTGAATGACTTCAATGAAGCTGACCGCCTGAGGACCTGATTCCAGTTTTCCCTACGAGCTTCTTAAACAGTGCAGTTAGAATGTCTGTTTCAATCTGCCTGCAGTCGCTCAGCATTAGTAGCATTCGGAGGTGGAGGTCATCACTCTTCTTTTTTTTTTTCTCTTTTTGGTCGCAGGTCACTTCCTCGGCAACAATACGGTCATTGATGTGCTGCGTCGCCAGGGATACGAGGTGGAGCACACCCCCGCTGGGCAGCCCATAAACAGGTAAATTTACAGCTGAACCGCCCTTAAACACACACATGCATCAACCAGTGACATGTTTTAGCTGGACTAGTTTTTTGGGGGATTTGTCTTGGCTAAACAACGTGCAAATTTAATAAATCCCCCAAATATTATATGAGCTTTTAATTTGACAAAATGACTGCAATTTTTCCCCTGAAATAGAAATGTTTTTCTTATAATTTGACTTTCGTGTAATGCCGAACCTTTTCTCTGTTGATGAGTTTAACTGCCAAGGATCATTCACATACTTCAAAGTAAAAGGGTTGTTTCAGCTAAATCTGCCTCAATCTACCAATGACAGGAAATGGTAAACTGATGGTGAGACTGATTTAAGTATGATTTCTTTTTTCCTTAAAATGATTTATAATGAAAGACACATTGGGTTCGGTAAAGTTATTGATGGATTGATAAACGAGTACATTTCTCAGTACTCTTTTTAAGGAGTTCATTTTCCATAAAAAGCAGCAGAATAGTTTGACAGACAGGAGACTGACAAAGAAAGTACCAGAAGAAGTGAGAAGCACCGAGATGACGGAGAGAGACCGGGGCCGAAAATATTGTGTTTCGCCCAAGATTTTGCACATTATGATTTCTTCCGAAAAACACAAGTCTGTGAAACTCGTGGGCCCATATTTTATCACTTAAATGGGTGTAAGGTTTCATGTCCCGGCCGCATGATACCGGGCAACCGCTGCTGCTGCACGGCCCTGACAGGAATATATATTTCTCTCAACTTTTTCACTGACTGGATTTCAAATGGGAAATCATTTTTCCAAGTAAGCGCAGCTCCATAGTTGGTCTGTGTTCATTCACAGACCCAAAACAGATGTTCGGGCTCTGCTACGGCCCCCTTTGCGAGAAATGTGTTGTCTGCGAATAATCAAAAACTGCACTCGCTAGTTTAACGCTGAGTGATTCTCGCTCTTTGGGTACACACTCTCTCCAGAACGTCCCCTGAACATGACTGTTTGTTTGATCGCTTCATTCTGAAGTTTGTCATAGCTTTATTCATTTACTTGCACTGTTGACACTGGAGGAGTTATGTTTATTCACTGATTATGAAACGCGGTAGGAAGTTGTTAATCACAGAAAAAATAAAAATGAATAGCCAGCGCTCTGTTGTTGTTACGGTGGATAAAAAGGACCTTCATTGGTATTACATTTTTCAGCTCTATGATTATAGAAATGATCTTTGAATAAGTTCTCACAGACAGTTTTACATTCACTTGCTAGTTGTTGTCACCATTGATTAGAACTATGGAATCACTCAGTCTGAAAGTGTGAATCTGTTAACTCTCTCTGTTAGCAATGAGCTTGAAATGTATAATACTTTAGATTTTCATGAACTCTCCTGTTTTTGACACTATTCAGCACCAACATTTTATCAATAATAGCCAATCAGTGTCTTTACATGCCTCTATATTAGCTTTCATTTTTAGTGGCGGGGTCCGCCATTCCCACCCTGGATTCCGATTGCCCTCACATGCACAAGGGAATCCGCAAGAAACAACGCACTATGTAATCCGCTACTGTTTGTAAATGTGTATCTCTTATAACAAGAATGTGTTGAGTGCATTTTCAGGCTCGTGATTTTATTTTGGGTCACCACTGAAATAGCTTTACACGCTTTGGTGCTCAACTTTTCAGTTGCCTGCTTTCAGTACCAGTAACAATGACAGAGCAGCTGTGCTTAATCAAATCAAAAAGGTGCCAAATTAGGATCTCGGCATAGATGATGCAAATGTGCACCACGGTGAAATCACACTACGTTGTGATGTCACAAAGTCACAGAATTAAAGGCGAGACTACGTACGAGGCGGTGTTTTTTTTTGTGGGAGAGAGCTTGCCTGGGTGCAGACTCTGACCTTTTTAACATTTAAGATCTTTTACAAATTTAACTCGCTGCTAATGCAGAACAGGCGCGTCATACTGCTGCCTCTTCACATTAAAAGCATTCTGAGTGGCTTTTAATGTGAAGCAGTCACAGGAAACACGATTTCGTGGTTGCGGCGATTATCATTGCAATCATTCACCAAAAACTGTGTCTGACAAGATGCAGACCTACAACGTCTCAGGGAAGCAACCAACTTTACTTTACCATGCAGTTGTGTAGGAAGACTACTGGAGCCATGCACAGCATGAAATCAAGTTATTAATGGCTCAATTCTTTGTTAAACAACGTGACTTTGTTATGCTACTCTGTAAACAGACAGCTGCTTTTCTGTCGTATTTCTGACATTGTAGCAGCTCAACAAGTGTTTACAGTGTTCAACCACACGAAAATGTTGTAATAACTATGAACATTTTCAAATCTTTCCAGCGTTAACAGATAATGTCAAAACATTTAGGAGTAGGATTTGTGACTATGAGGCTGCAGAACCGAGTGAGCGTGGTGTGGTGGAGGGATAGCTTTAGGCTGTCTCATGTTTAAAGTCTTCGGTTTCAGGAAAAAAATACGCTCACTGATGTCTCTTACTCATCGGGGCCTTGATTTTCTTCTGCTGTTTCCTCTGTGTAGATTGGGCAACAGATAAATCTGACAGAATCCCCACCAGTGAAGTGTTGTTGAAAAGGCCGACCCCGGCAGAGCTCATACCTCCTGCTGTGAAGCATGTAGTGCAGCCTACCGTGGCACGCTGTGCGGGTGGCTATCGCACTGCTGATCTGTGTTTTTGTGTGAGCGAGTGAGTGAATGAAGGAGAGAATCCACTTTCACACGCACAAACGCTGCGCTCGATGCAAGATCATGAGCCTGTCATGATCCAGCATTTGACCTGGCTTTGAATGTGCGCACGCACGTGTGTGTGTGTGAGTGAGATACGCATGGTGACTGTTAGGAGTTGACCAGCGACTCTCCCGGAACAAGAGTGTCTTTAATCAGAAAGATGAGTTTTGGTTTTTGCTCCTCATACTTCCCATTCCAATACTTTAATTTGTTTTTTCCAGAAAGTCTCGCAAAGATATGTTCTCTATTAGACTGCAGATTGGTTCTAGGAAGGTCCACAGCA
This sequence comes from Diplodus sargus, assembly GCA_903131615.1. Classification (NCBI taxonomy): domain Eukaryota; kingdom Metazoa; phylum Chordata; class Actinopteri; order Spariformes; family Sparidae; genus Diplodus; species Diplodus sargus. The sequence goes on along the minus strand of CAEMYA010000179.1, from coordinate 4,371,813 downwards.
TCCTGTTCATACATAGAGGGATACCTCCTCTCCTTCTTTCCTTTCCTGCTTTTCCTTTCCTTTCCTTTCCTTTTATCCAGTTTCAGTTTTGTTTGCCTGCCGGTCTCCAGGCTGAATGTGACACACATGGCACTTTCAATGGCGCAGCTGCTTTCACCAGTTACATAAAAGGATTACAGCAAAGGAAATCTATTACACTTACTGATTATTATTATTGAACTTTCAAGATACTGTAGTTTTGAAAACTCTTCAATAAAGAAGGATGGATTCACAACAGTAAAACGGGATTCAAAGGAGGGCAACGGCGAGAACAAAGGAGGAAATGTGCTAAAATGTATCCCGGTGTCCATAGAAACCACTCCTGCTCCTCCTCCTGCATAATCAATTTCTCTGCCATTAATCAGTTTGTTTAGGGTCCAACACTCCACGGCGGCTGATATCTAAAGGATAGATTGTTGGTTGAGGATCCCTTTCTTACGTTCTCCCTGCAGTCCTAAAATCTGCAACTCTCTCTTTCCAAACAAAAACTGAATTTCATATCTGCATAAATTTGGCAAACCTTCGCTCTCCATACAGACATAGTTGTCAAATGCATTGATGTTATAACTGGCAACTTCTTGCTGCTCTAGTGCCATTAAATGTGATGTTTAATAGTATCTTATCTGTGATGTTCACCCTCTGTAGGAGGCCTGCCTCACCAGAGTCAGAGGGGCACCACGATGAGTCTCCCGCCCTGGAGCCTTTCCTCCACGAGCTCCCCCACAAAGAGGAAGACCAGGGGCGTCCCCTGGAGGATGATCTGTTACCCCACATGCTCCTGCCGCCGGACAGCCTGGAGCTGCTGGAGAAGGCGGAGAGGAGGATGCTGAAGAAAAAGAGGAGGAACAAGCAGAAGAAACAGCGGCACCGGCATTTTAACGACCTCTGGGTTCGAATCGAGGAGAGGTAAGAGTAGAGAGAAAAGACGGGGGGTCTGAGGAGGATGAGGAGAGGTGGAGAACAGGTGACACGTAAGGTCACGGGTGGGAGGAAAGAGAAGAGAAGAAAGACAGAGAGGATGTGAGGGGGGAAATTGGAAATGTGTAATGCAGTCTTTCTCGCTCGTCTATAGAGTCAAGCTGACACTTCCTGGTGTGGCGCCGCAGGCTCCAACAGCCACCGTATCACATCACCATAGTCTTCATGCAGTCTGCACACACTTCAGCACATGTATACACACCCTGCAGTGAGGCATGAGTCCAGACTAGTTCCCAGCTAGTATAAGTGTCTTGGACGTGAAAAAAGCAGCCTGGGAATTCCTGCTTGGTATCCGGTTTTTGGTCTCACAGTAGCTCCAGGCGGGGACTAACCGGACAACAAAACAAGCTCACCTTTCAGCCAAGAAGGAGACCCCTGCACGAGGCGTGGTCTGCCAACATTTTGTTTTTGTTTGTTTTCACGAAAATGCGATTTTGCATGTAGGCAGGAGACAAAAAGTTTAATTTGACCCTTCACCCTTTTTCTACACCCAGTTATCGAGTTCAGAGCAGGAGGAGCGTCACGCAGCGGGGAAAGAATTCAGACTATCACAAGGCCAACACACTCATTCACACCTTCAGAGCAGTTTTAGAGTTTCTTGTTCATCTGACTTGTACATCGTTGGACTGGGGACAAAATCAGTGCACCTGATGGAAAAACACGGATACACTCACATGCAAAATTCCCACTAAAATACCTCAGAACCTTCTTCCCATGAGGAGACAGAGCACGCCACTGATCCACCCAGACAACCTCTTACATTTAAATTTCAATGCGTTGTGCTGAAACGACCACAGCCCCAGCTTTTCACCTGGTTAGTGGTTAACTGTGGCTAACTGGCGGATAAGAGTTTGCAAAGCTGGACCCGCGCAGGACTCTCTTGCCCTCAAAAGCCCGTCGAGCTCTGAACGTGCATTTTTCCCATGTACAGTAAACTCGCTTCCAAATTAGCGACAGGAAGAAAAAACCCGACCACGTAGCATCTGTTCTCCGCGGGAACAGGAGGGCGCCTGTGCGCGTTTGTGTACATTATGTCTGCGAGAAATGTTTTCTCTCTTTCTGAGGGGACCCCGTGTTTTTGGGACGGAAAGGAAACAGACTGTTTGTGTACGCATGTTACAAAGTGTACACGGTGCGCGCCTTTGTATATTTTAACGTCTGAAAAAGGTGGCCGAGGGGAGAAAGGAGGGAGGGGGGGTGGGTAGCCGGAGGAACGGAGGCGACTGCAGCGCCACAGTTCTCTGTTGTGTCTGACGCGGGGTCACCGAGCAACGCGTCACACCTGGTTTCCTCACACCTCTCGTGGCCCTCGAAATCAGACGAGCCTCGCTCACAATAACTCCATTCTCTGAACATTCAAATATCCGTTTCAGTCATAAGTCTCGCTAAAAAGGTAGCAGTTAAATTATCTTCTCCCCGCTCGGTCCGAAATTATGTCAAATTGCCGTTCCAGGCCTCTGGTATGAGCAGATCTGGACTTCAAGAACTTGTGTTATTTGTTTTGCCTGGCCTCGTCCCAGTCCAAACCACACGAGCAACGCAGCCCATGCATCAAACAGGAGGGCAGAAATGATTTAATTAGCGGGCTTGTTTAGAAAAGGACAGATAAGCGGGGAAATAGAGACAGCCAACGAGGCAGACGGAATCTAAAATATTGGGAGAGGAAGAGAGAAGGGTGGGTGGGGGGAGAGAGCAGAGGTGGGCTCCTCTGATTGGTGGGTGCTGCGGCGACGGATTCCTTTGTCGAGGAATTTTCCTGTGTAGGCTTCAACATCATTAATATTTCCATTGTTGTCCAGCAGTCTGCATATTTTCTCTGGCAGTCGTGGAGGCTGTGGGGATGTAGAGGGAGACTCCTGTTCTCCTGCAGATTAAACCATGATTTTCTCTCCCAGTTCCAGAGTGTAGAGGCTGAGCAGGGAAGACAGAGCAGAATCCTGCATGTTCAAAAGTAAAAAATATGGAAACCAGTCTGGAAATAACTTGGTCTTTTTCACCTAAATTCCTGTATCTCCTACAATGGGAATATCTTTGAGTTGATCTCAGAATCATAGCTTGTTTCAGCCCTTTTTTTAAAAAACATGTTCATGCAAAACAAACATCAAAAATCACAATCAGTCAATCGTAAACTTCACAACTTACATAATAGGCTTCAAATGAAAGCCTCTTAAAACTTGATGACACAAGTATTTTTCAATACGATAACATATTTCGGTAAATAAGCAAAAATCAAATCCAAAGCTAGCGGGAAAAAAGCATCCCTGCGTTTTATTTATGGAGACTTGCACTGTTTATGTATTTTAGTTAAAAACTAAAATTAACGACATAATGTCAGCCATTTCCAACCACCATCACTCCCCTGGTGCTCTCATCTCACAGTCCGGACTGCTAGCTGCACCGCTAACTGAGCTAAATAGCTAATAGCAGTCGCAGTCAGCAGATGTTAGTGGTTATTCTGGTGAAATGCCGCCCTCTATTTGTTTGAATATGAATTTGACAGGTGGCCAACAGAGCTGCAATAAATAGTCAATTAGTTGATCAAAAAGAAAACCAGTCACCAGATATTTTAGATTGATTAATTGTTTCAGGTGATTGTTGTTAAATTGTCATTTTGGGCTTTATAAATAAAACTGATGTAGTTATTTTAAACTAAGCCCTCTGCTCTCTTATTTCTCTCCACAGCACCATGGTCCAGTCTCCTCCTCCACCATTGGTGCGCATCATCAATGGTTACATCACGGTGCAGCCGCCCGACAGAGTCCACAGCCAGCACGGCCACCATCACATATCTTCAGCATCGACGACCTCATCGTCTTCGCCATCTTCACTCGTCTTCCTCTGCACTTTGCTTGCAGTGCAAACATGGACTGCGTTCCTCTAGCAGATAAACTCTCACATATGGTGGTTTCATGCATCAGCGCATATAAAAGTGAGGTCTGATCATGCACCATAATACCTAGAGGATGGTGACCGTAAGAGAAAAAAAAGGGCACGGAGAATGGACGTGAAATCAGCCAGAGCGGTCAGGTAACAGTACACTGTTACACATAGGTCGGATAAAGTTTGTGTTGTTGGGACTGAATGGTAAATCATGTCAATAGGGCGTGTCTCTTTCAAATTGTGGCCTTTATGAGCATGTAAGTTCATATATTATGTCAGGTTTCCAGGAAGATTTCATAAGGTTCCCATCATAGCAGGAGGGAGTACACAGAGCACAGCAGGGAAGAAAACAGGAAGTATTATGGGATGTCTCTCTGACATCACACTACATGTCTGTGCCCTCGTGTTACAGCAGACACTCACCATCCAACATTCAAACCTCTGGAGAGCTCACTGATGGGACTTTCTTTATTTTTTTTTAACCAAACATCATCAAAACTAATGCTGAATATTAGATTCAACTGGAACTATATGTTTGTTGTGTGTGTGTGGGTGGGTGAAAGAGAGAGTGCGTGTTTGTGTGTGTGTGTGTGTGTGTGTGTGTGTTTGAGACAAACAAAGTCTATCAGCTCTTAAACCCCCCGGCCGTGCAGACAGAGGTGTTCTTCTTCAGACCTTAATTTATTCTTCCATTCTAGAAGAATTTGTTTAATGTTGCATCAAAGCCTACTTGTGAGGGGGAACTGTACATATTGTTTCTAAATATTATAGATGTATTTTAGAATTATAAAAAAAATGAAAATTATCAAAACTTTTTTTGTTGTTGTTTATATAAATATATAAATAGATATGCAGTATATTTTTGGAAAGAAATTCAGGAACTAACCACCATAGCCCGTCTCATGTGTCCCACTGAAAGGACTTTTTTTTTGGAAGGGACATGTGATTGTAATTGTACTATATGTATCAGTGTTATCACTTGCTTTGCTGTATGTGTCTGCTGAAAGGACTCATGTTATGTGTATGTGTTTATTTCACATAGGAATCATGTGTTTAATTTATTTAACTGCTATAGTTTTGCTGTAGTTCATATGAAACATCCCCAGTGTTTGTTTTTGTATTTTTTACAGCCACTATGATGTCCAGCTGTTTTATTTCAAATGTTTTCAAGTATGATTTTTAAAATGCATATGATGGTAATAATAAGTCAGTCTTTCCTGCAGGAAGCTGTCTACACAGATACACCACATACAGCATAGTGCTTTAGGTCCGTCACATTTCACTTATGGCATGAGATGATTGTAATAGTATTACCATGACAACAATAAAATATTTATCTAGATTAAAAGATGATTTTATTGCTTGATTTATCCATTTCACTATTATTGTCATGATTAATTGATGAAAGTTTAGTCTATAAAATGTCAAAAACTATTTGAAAAATGCTCATTCCAATTTCCTGGGTTAGGGTTAGGTACCCAAAGTGATGTCTTCAGAGTGTTCCTTTTGTCGTATCAACAGTCCAAAACCTTGAGGCTCCTTATTTACTATCATAAATGGCAAAAATGAAGGAAATGATCTTTTATCAAAATTGTTGGTAATTATTTTTCTTTTGATCAACTAAATAACTATTTAACAAAACATGGCAGCGCTACTGAACATACACAATGGGACAATAGAGACTTAAGATGATATTGTATGACTTCTTTACCTTAAAAATTACAGCTTCAGAATCATGTTGATGGTACAGTGTGTTGTAACAAGGCTCTTTCTCAGCCATCTCGCCCCCCCATCACTTGTTTCTATGTGATATTCACCAACAGGGTAGGATCACAGCGTTGCATATATGTTTACTTCAAGTTTTCAACACGTAACATTGTTATGATGTCGTGTAGTCAGCACCTACATTACGTCTGATGAATTGTTACAAAACTTGAATTCCACTGTAGCAACAGTGTTGTTGCACTCAAACTGTAGGGGGCGCCAAATTACACAAAACCCCAACTTCAACATAATGTTGCTTTAAAGCCACTAAAATGGTCCTCTTAACGATGGACCACATGACTGTTTGCAATGTGAAAGGGGTCACTGTCATGACAAATTCACACGTAGTTAGCCTCTGACAGTAGTTTTCTGCAGATTTACAGCATTTTTGCAACTTTTAACTCATTGTTTTGGTTCGCAAGTTAGCAACTAGCCGGTGACCATTGTGGTGCATTTATTGTAGTGTTCGGATCTTGTACTTGTTAAAATAAAGTCACGTGCAGACCTGCTACAAAACTTGCAACACTCCATTTATACTCATGTTCAAGCGCATGTTCCCCGCATACAGTGGAAGATCAAATGTCCCACATCCCAAATAAATGCATTGTGTGTCAAGTCACTTTGAATTAGATTACTAACTACTGATACAAGCCATTTGGTCTGGTATCACAACAGCACTACACTGATCGTGTGTTCTGGCTGCCCTGAACATACACACATACACACAGGCTGCCCTCCTGGCCTGACCCAGGGTTCACAGCATGTTTATGTGAGGTTAATGTGCTGTGATAAGGCCGCTATTAGGGGCTGTTTGATGTGCGCATGTGGTCTGCCACAAACAAGGCAGCTGCTCGGCCAGCGCAGGTCCGCTCCTGCATGAAACAAACAGGAAACCAGAGCCAAGGGGTTCTTTAGATGTACAGGAAATGAGAGTTAATTGATTTGTTCCATCAACAGGAAAAGAAAGCTAATTGACTTGTTAGTTTGTGCTTTGATTTAGGAGTGTGTGCTACAGGAGGTCACAGAGGTCCGCATATGACTGATGCGCACGAGCGATGTTGAGACAGGAAGCACAAGATTCATTGGTATAAATGAGGTGTGAGGTATGAGAGGTAAGTGGTTCAATCCACCGAGTACTTATTCTCTGTCTGCTTTGATTTCTTGCATGACAACTTTGCCAAAAAAAAACTGGTGATTCACCTTGAAATCCTGTTCAAAGCTCCAACATATGGTGCATTATTATTCATTAAAATTTCAAACGGCGTTGCATTGAAATTAAGCTCCATCTTGAGCAGACATTTGCCTGGGGCCCACACTTCCATAACCTGACCGTGAACAACACTAACAACACCAAAGGCGGTTACAAAGGACCCAAAGTGGCCGTCCAGTCATAAAGATTCTGTAAATGCTGCTTTCCTCGCCGTAGTGGCAATGAATGTCATATATGTAAAGGTGCAATATGTAATATCTGTTTGTACAGGTGGTCAATTCTTATTGCACCTTTAATCTAAAATAAACATCTGTAACGGTGCTGCAGTGAAGTGCATTCAATTAGGGTGGTAATAATTTATTTAGCAGATGATAAAATGTTAATAGTGTTTCTCTTGTGATGGCCTCCTGCCGTAGTGCTTGTTGGATGTCCGTGTGTGTGTGTTTGTTCTTTTTCCTTTGTCTCTGTGCGTCTGTTTGCAGATCGCTGGTGGGTGGTGCTTTGTCACCTGTGTGGGCCTGGCCAGTCCCCAGGTGTAGGCTACAAGAGTGTGGCGTTCCTCCCTCTTCTGCCCTCTTTTGCTTCACTCCGTTCCAGCGGGAGAGCTGGGCGCAGCTCCGCCACAGCTCTGCCACAGCTCTGCCACAGCTCCGCCACAGCTCCTCGTGTTTCCTTTGTGTTCTTTTGGTTGATTATGTTTTGTTGAGAGATTATTTTGGTGAATAAATCTATTCATTTCTTATTCTACCCGTAGGTTTCATCATGTTTGTCATGCCTAGAGCTGGGTCGTGACACTCTATAGCGCTTTTTACAGTCTAGTGACTACTAAAAGTGCTTTACAACACTTGTCACATTCACACAGTGATGGCAGAGGTAGCCAACTGCTCAGGAGCAATTTGGGGTTCAATATCGTGCTCAAGGATACTTCGACATAAAGCTGGCGGAGTCAAGGATTCAAACTAGCGACTTTTTGATTATTGGATGACCTGCCCTACCTCCTGAGCTATAGCCACCCACTGATAATATCAAGCATGTTTGATAAATTACGATTTAAAATCTAGATGATTATATCGGTACCTTGAGAGCCGGACTGCCAAGCAACTGTCAACATTCTATTCCTTGAGGCTAATGTTAGCTAGCATGCTACTGTTGACAGAAACTTAAAATTTCACCTCTCGCTCTCGCTGACGAATGGAAAACCCGCGGTGGTCTCATCTCCTGACTCATCCAAACTCATTTAACCTTCCGCCTTTGTTTTTTCTCACCATAACACATTGCTACGGCAAGTTGTTGCGCCATGCTAATATCCATTTTGTTTACGTCTGCTTCCCCATTAGAGCACATGAGCGCTGGAGCCATGCCCCTGCTGCTTCAGCCTCCGCTGAGTGGTGTTCAACATTATTCAACATGTATGTGTACCCAGGTGAACAAAAGATCAAGACTCTTTTCAAATTGTTAAGACAGTGTTTTATTATTTTGTAGGTAATTATTACTGCATTAGCAGTTGCTTTTTGTTTAGGTGACACTGTCACTTTAAGAGCAGCGCAGCATTGGCCGGTCCCGTGAGGTCGCGGAGTTCCCGTGCGGGGTCAGTTACAGAAGTAGCAGTAGCGGGAATGAACAAAGGACTGCTGAGGTGTGTATTTTTATGTCGAGTGTGATAAATATCCCTAATAATGTTGATAAAGCACGAAAAATGGTCACAAGTATCAGAAGATAAAATGATGGTTAGGCTAACAGACTAAGGTTCTCAGAGGATGTGTCTGTATTTGTGCCGAGCCCTGTATATTGGTAACACGAGCAAAGTGTGCGATAACCCTGAAAAGCTGTGGACGAAACTGAACAGCGGGGTCAGCGCGAGTGGCAATTAAGTACATTTATGAACAACATCACCACCGTGTGTGCTGTTTACATTACCGTTTGGATAAGCTGTCTCCATTTCTATGTGTTTGGCACATCTAGAGGGGAGCTAGAGCGCGTTGAGATCAAGGTGTGTGACTTGGGCGCGCGGGCAGCACACAGGGAGTGGGGGTGAGTTTATGACTATTCACAAAGTGCGTTTTAAGATCGTGCAATAATGTTCGTTTGAACAATGTATTTTGTTCGTGAGTGCAATTTACAGTGTGTTTTCTGTGAACGAAAGAATATACTGTAATTTGACTTCAAGTTAGGTGGCTGGGAAAATCTATTTTTTTGTTTTCTGTTTTCTTTTATTTATTCAGAAAGAGCCACTACTGTTGTCAATTGGTGTTTGAAGTTCGTAAACTGAGTTTAGGATTACCGTCAGTGTGACGTCCAGCGAGATGGAAAATGTCATGTTTGTTTTATACTGATTACCTAAAATCCTCAAAATTTCCGTGTCAATGCTGTTGTTTTATAAAGTGCAGTCGGGGAATAAAAGACCCACCATAATTCTTTTACTGTGCCCGGTCTCCTCATTCATGACTTGGCCACGTATGATACGGTAGTGTTGACGAAATTGCCTCAAATTTGACGCTGCACTTCTCTGAGCCCTCAGCAGCAAACCTGCCAAGTGTTAAGCAGATGGAATAAACGGTTCTTGAGATATGCGAATAACATAGAGACGGACAGATAGACTGAGATTCCTTGCTTTATAGTTGAATTAATTAATATGTCCACCACTAAGTGAGCAGCTTTGTAAAACAAATGGCTGCTTGTGTAGTCCAGACACCTCCTTGGTGTAAGGAATTGTGAGAGTAAAGTAAAATAACTATTTTCATATCAAGTTAAAAAGCAAATTACTTCTGGAATACAAAGGTCATGACACACTGATCATATTAAACACAAACCGCTGTCAGTTTAAGCAGGTAGCGTTTGTAATCTGCACATCCCTTGACTTTTTTGTCGTTGACCCTATGTGTAAATGCACGACTGAACACGTGGCACATCTGTAACTTGGACTGTATGGTTGTGTGCTTGGAAGAAAAAAAAAATGTGCAGACTTCATAACTAAAGTCATAACTGAGGCCAACGCAAACTGCACAAAAAACATTAAACCCGTAAAACCCCTCTAAACGAGATCTTTCCTCTGCGCCGTGTAACGCGAAACGTTAAAACAACAGGCCGTGTAGGTCACTCAGTCATTCCGTAAGAGAATAAACAAACAAGAGTGCAGGTCGCTCCTCTAATTGCCTCCCGTCGAGTGCTTTTGCTGACAGACGTTACAGCTCATTTACTATCAGAAACACTGCTTTAGGGTTAGGAATGGTGTGAATTCCATAAGTCAGGTCTGAGGACCGGGACACGAGGTTAAACTCTGATCAGTGGACAATTAACGTGACTCCAGTTTGAGTGATGTTTTTCTGGTGCCCGTTTACCTTTCTGCTCCCTTACTGTGTTCGACATGTAATCTAAGCTTGTAAAGCCTTTACCTTTATAACAGGTGAGTCTAATTCCAGGCTCCAACCCTGGAGGTCAGTGAACATGACAGACATGAAGGAGCTGGAGGGTAGTGTTTCAACCAGAATCACATGACAACACGCTGGCACACAGGAATTGTAATCATACTATTATCTATGTATAAGCAGGTGACTCATCAACAATTTGACATTGAAACCTTTCCATCACTTCACGCACGACTTGTTTCAGGATCCTTTGCTGCACTACCTAATTGGATTTTTGCCCTCGTTATCCCCTCATTCATCGTAATATGGAATAAATGTGCTCTTGACAGACATCCACTCCTTAAAACACAATCAAATAAGAAAATGGGTCTTATAAAAACACACCACGCAGCAGTGGAGGTGGGGTTGCCAGATTGGACAAAGTAAACGTGCAGGAATTGAAAGCAGATGGCCGTGCAGACGTCTGTTTCCTGTGGAGCACGGAGCTAGGTAAAAACGGCATTGAAATTCTCACAGTATGTAGTTTATGTCCTCTTCTTGAAGCTGAAAATATGGGAATGCACTGTTTATTTATAGGCACTTGCTGACTCAGCTTAAATCCTCATTAAATATATTAGGTCATTTGTGAAAAAGCAGAAAATCACACCTTGTGATGCTTAACTAGATCTCATGAAAGACAGAAGTGGAGTGAGTCATATACTATATGTATATATATATACATATATATATAATTCTTCGATATCAACGGAATAGCATGCTAGCCAGCTAGCCCTGTTCCGTCCCAACACTTCCCCGCTGGCCCAAGCTCCCAGTCTTGACCACTAGCTGCATGGCTAAGAGAGCTAACAAACTAATGGCAGTTACAGATAAGGGCAGTCGCAGATACTCCAGTGATATTCTGCACCCAATCTATTTTGTGTATGAACTAGATGGATGGCCACTTCTTATATATTGCACCTTCAAGTATTTTATTGAGAGAAACACCTTCTACAGATCTGTTGACGACCTAATTCTGACTTCTTGGATTTAATCCGGATTGATCAGTAATTCTTCATGAACTCCACCAGTTACCGATCCATCGAAACAATAATCCACATGATTATGCATCCTGTATGTAGGCAGTCCCTCTCTACATTTTGAGCCACAAGGTCAAATCACTTTCCCATTGTTAAAACAAGCTCAGCGTGTTATCGTTTATCTGATGGACCACTGGTCAGTCCCTCACAG